>JAJJWW010013858.1:0-318209 GCA_023531295.1 Papaver armeniacum | reverse complement strand
ATTTGAAGATAAATAAAATTTCTTATTTGAGTTCATAATCTTTGGTGTGCACAAAACTTGATCGGTTTATCTTTGTGATAACCTTGATTGATTAGTTGAGTAGATCAACATCAATACAATTCTTTGTGATTCAAAGTATTGATTGCATAGTCTAGACAATTACTTTGGTAGTTGTTGAGAGATTGATCTAAGAACCTGACAAAGGAGTTTATTGGGATAAACGGAAGAGCCTTTTGTCAAACTCATATCACGTTGTTTGAAAAGAGTTGTTACCGAATAAATACCAAAGGAATTGTTCCAAGTGCGTGACTTATTGCAAGTTGAAGGTGCAGGGATACATAAGGAACTAGGTGAACTATAGGTTTAGTTGCTTGGTCTCAACTATACGAACTTGGTTTAGATTTTGTATAGCGGCTTAATCTTGAGAGTATTCAATTATGGACAAGGTCCCAGGGTTTTTCTGCATTTTCGGTTTCCTCGTTAACAAAATCCTGATGTGTCTTTTACTTTTCTATTTCCGCAATTATAATTGTTTTTTATTATAATTAGAAGTGAAATACACAAACGTTAATTCCTATTTACTTGATAACAATCCTATTGTGTTTGGTTAAGTCCGAACCTATTATCAAGTAATCATACTTCGCTGTTGTATTGTCTCGATCTCGTATCCGTAGACGATCACACGAAGTGTGAACCGATTCGTTGTATTGTCTCGACTCAGTCCATAGACAATCGCTTTCGGAGAAATGACTTATAGGTGGAAAAGTTTTAGATTAAGGTATATTTGGGTACCCTCGTCTTTTCATTGGGGTTTGCATTTCCACCAACACGGTGGTGGTGACTTGCCGCGGTAAGAGCAAATATTGTGGTGGAATCCAACCTATTCTAAGCATGAAAGAAGTGTGGAATGTCAAGTCTAATGACTTCCAAGTTGGTGTCACCACACTTTTTCCAAGCCATGTTTCATGTTTTTCATGGAATGGTGCGTGGAATCCAAAGAAAACGGTAATCCGACTAGCATTAAACGTCATTCAAAATAACGTGCTAACGGACGAAAAACGTTATTCTGAATAGTGTTATGCGTTACTATGAATGGCGTAAGGAAAGCACCATTCCGAATAGCGTTCAACAATCATGATGCTGATAAATAAAATCGACTTACCTCTCTTTAGATTGTTAATGAAAATAAGAAATTGAAGTATTTGGAGATTCCTTATCA
This sequence comes from Papaver armeniacum, assembly GCA_023531295.1. Taxonomy (NCBI): domain Eukaryota; kingdom Viridiplantae; phylum Streptophyta; class Magnoliopsida; order Ranunculales; family Papaveraceae; genus Papaver; species Papaver armeniacum. The sequence goes on along the minus strand of JAJJWW010013858.1, from coordinate 316,990 downwards.
ACCCAAGAACAAATCCTTTGAAGCAATTGAATTGATTATACTCATGATGGTGAGAAATCAAAAGGGAAAAAACTAGTTTTTTTTTTCTTCTGTTAGAGAAAAAGAAGTAAATAGAATGTTTGAGTGATTTTTGAGAAGAGAAAAATGTTAAGGAGAGTCCGTCGAGTTTTTTTACAGAAACCAAAAAAGAAAACACGATTTGGATTAGCATCAAACGCTATTCAGAATTACGTTTGACCAGTGACCAAGTCAAACAATATTCTTTTTAGCGTTAAACGTAATTTGGATTAGGGTTCCAATGCTTCCAGTATTAGGCTCGAGGTTCCATGAACAATTACAAATGATGAGCAAACATGAAAGATGTAATTTTTTCACCATAAGACTTAATCTGATGGCAAAGTTAAGACTTTAATAATTGTAAGGATAAAAAAATCCATTATGTTTATGCAGATACAAGAGAGATTTGTTTATAAGTTTCAGAAAGTAAATAATCTAATTAGGAAAATAGGTGATTCTCTAACAACATTTCGTGGGCAACTTGAGCCTACCAGGCTACCATTCATTTTCTGTCTACACTTCACAAATAATTGTATTTGATGAAGCACATATTTTCCTTATGGTAGCGTAGCCTAGTATGCCAACTGAACTGATCCCAGAAGAAGCCAACCCCAAAATAAATAATTTGTCTCCAATGCCAGAACCTCCACCAGCTAATCCTTAGTCATCTCAGTTCTAAACATAGAGAAAATATGCAAATAAGTAACTGCACCAGAAGTAGTTTGTTCTATTCACCAAACAAGATATTTTGTTTTTACGAATTTATTACAAGAAATATGGTAGGGCCTAAGACGATTTGATTTGTGGAACCCATATTTATTGCTACAAAGTACAAACAACTACCCCACTGAACATAATAATAGTTTTTTCGAGGTTTGCTTACTGACCAGACCACTTGGCATATACAAAATGAATATCTTGAAGACTTTTAAAAGTTTACCATCAAAAGTGTCGAAGAAGAATAGGTCGTGTACGGACATTAGGTGAGATATTGTTGGTGCCCATCTATTTACTCTACATCAATTGTGGAGGCAATTAGCTTCCATTTTACGAATCATCTATGACAATCCCTGAGCACATAGAATAACTAGGTAAGGTGAGAGAGTACATCCTTGTCTCATCCCTCTTCCACTCACAAAATCCCCTTAAGGAGATCCATTTTCAATAAGAGAAAAAGAAGCCATAGTTACTCAGTTCATAATGGAATTATAAGTATCACCGTTGATATGATATGCTCTAAGGCATTTGTTAGAGTAATGCTTGGTTGAACTTGAACCCACAAGTTTTGCTATCTCAAGCTTGTTTTAAATGTTAGATGATCAAAATTATTTCTTGATTCAAACTAAGTTATAATTTCGTAGTTGAGTATCAGAAATCACCCTCGAAGACTGAAAAATAGACAAAGACATTTGAAGAACTTCTGTATCAGGTATGTGAGGACTGAACCAATCTATTTCACTCACTATCTTACCAATCCATCTATTGAGACTATGTCGTATGACTTTTAGTTTTTTTATAAAGAAATTTGTTGTCTTGTTAAAATTATCGAAATATAATTCTAGCATAGATGTTCAAAGGTCCTTAACAATATTAGTTCGACACGATTTATTGTTTGAGAATTAATTTGTGGATCAATTGAAATAGCCCATACAATTGATTTTATCATTTGGGAATGTTTCAAACATCATAAGAGGGATCTCCATGAACTTCTGATATTTATGTTCATGGTAGGTTGGCAAAACATTTTGCAAAAAATAGATTCTGATTCCAGAAATACAGGAAGACTGTCGAACCTGTTCGCGGACTTCAAATTCAGTTGGTAACAGTTTATGATCCTGGTTGGCAAACCATAGTGAACTGGATTTCTTTATATTAGTATAAAAGGCTAAGGTTGGCGAACCCGGTTGGCAAACTGTGTCCATCTGAGTTCTCGAGAAGAGAAAGGGTTGGCGAACCCGGTTTGCGAACCGTAGGTATCGGACCCATGAACTATCCTTAGGGTTGGCAAACGGTCTCATCAATTGTCCCAGTAAACTTAGCAAATGCTCAAAGATTTATCTTTTTTTATGTTTAGCATTGATATGAAACTCTTAAACAATTCTAAGACTTCATTGATCACTTAAACACTTATGTGTGTGTGTATCATTATTGAACTCTTGAGTGTTTTAATAAACATCATACATGGCATATTTGCCAAAACCGAACATTCAATATACACGATTCCAGAACCGGACCATTGTATATATCATTCTATTATATTTTCAAGACCTAAAATGTTTGCTTGATTCTCAAGTTATCTTATCTTGAGTTCTAAGAAACCTCCAGTCCTGTAAATATATAAATAAAGATGCTCTCTTTCAACTGGGAAATTCAATCCCTGACACTTTGGGTCTTAGTTGATCTAGAGTCGTCCTCTATGAACCCAGGTTTCCTCTAAGAAACATAATTAGGTTTACGACTAAAAAACTTCCCTTTGGGGATTCATGAATCCAGGTCCGACTATCTTTTACCTTGATAGTTCGTGAATCCTGATTTTGCTTTATTGTTATCGAGGTTTTTGTAATCTCTTTCAGGCAAGATAGATAGAAATCGTAAAGTTCTTTTCGTTTCAGACTTTGTGATTCCTCAAGATAGATATCTGATAATTGATCTTATGAAGATTGTTCTTGAGAAGTGGTTAAGAATCTAGGATTCTCTTCGGGACTAGTAAGTTCCGGATTTGCGAGGTTTGCTAGATTGTCTATTTCAAATAGATTTCCACACCGTGATCTATCTATATAAAAAAAAATCAAATTGTCTTATCTTTAGAGGAAGAATGGTATCAAACTTCTTCACTGCGGATGAAACAACTCTTAGGCTGTAAAGGACGTCATCTAAGGAGATCAAGTGCGTAGAACCTTGCGAGGTTCAAGATGCATAAGGAGCGCGGTTGTATCTGAATCGTTCGGAGGGTTTGATTCAGTCTCATTTACACTCCAGTCTGAAGTCTGATAGTAGGCTAGTGTTTGTAGTTGGTTAATACAACTCGATGTTCAAATCTGGACGAGGTCTCGGGGTTTTTCAGCAGTTGTGGTTTCCACGTTAACAAAATTTCTGTTGTCTTGTGTTTTTCCTTTCCCACATTTACTTTATCTTTATAATTGGATTTATGCAAGTTGTAAATATTCAATCAAAGTAGATATGTCCATCTAATTATGATCGATTACGATACTCGTTCTTGTAGAATTCGTATCTTGAAAGATGGATACTAACAAGTTTATTTTTATTTTTTATTTTTTTTGACCGGTCGACAAAAAAATAATAAAAATCATACAAGCCATGTGAAGGCGATTACAACTGAAGTTAATCAAAAGCCCAGAGAACAAACAGAATACTTAAATAGATTGAAAATCGAAGTTCTAAATACGCAAGGGAATCAACAAGAGAAGATTCACCTTGAGGTACCTATATATAACGTTTTACTTGCAACTTGCAAACCAAACAATCCACCAGATGCTTTCAATTAATAGACTCAACACTCTCAATAATTAGACTTTCATGATTTTCTCAGAGATTGATAAGCATTTGTTGACAAGCTTTCTTTGAAGAATGGAAGTCTAAACCCATACGAGAACCTAACTCCTCGAGATTAGGTGCTGAAACCTTGTTGTGATCAAGGATTCTTGTTGAGCATTTTTTTCTTTCTTTTTTATACTTAAAGTACCATTAGGAAATAATCTCGTTGCATTTGATTTTGATCTCAATTTTCTAGTTGATCTCAAAATAGGCTCAGGAAAAAATTGTTCAGTGCCACTAATTTCTAAATCTTCCAATTGAAGTTGAGACTTATCCACTTCCTCATCTTCTTCCAGCCTGTGAAATCTGTTGTGAGTTTCAACCCCGGAGGAATCGTTGATTATTTTAAGTAGTGTACGTTTTCCCCATCCATAAAATGAACTGTTTTAACCATATCCTTTTCAATATCTTCTTCACTCCCAAACAAAGGACTTTACTTACTTTTGTTAGTTCTCCTTTTATTCTTCTTAATAATCTCATTGGGAACACTAGTATCCTCGATCACCTTACTCACATCTTCTTTAGTTGATCCACATTCTGAGATCAAATGTCTCACAATTTCGGAATGAGAGCAGAACTTGGGGACTTTAGGGATCTCGATGACCAGCCAAAAACCTTCCTCACTGTCCTCTTCGTCATTTCCCACCCGAACACGTTCTGGAATCTTCTTAGCGAAATTAACTTCAACTTAAACACTTGCAAAAAAGCCAAATTCCATAGAGAGTGTATTTTTATCTATCTGAATAGGTTTGCCAAAAGCTTTATCCATTACGTACAACTTATCCCTTGTCCACTACTCCAAGCTAAGCCCCAAAAATTTGATCCAAACCTTAGCAAGGGAAGTTATATAATATTATGGATTGAATTTCGGTTCCTACTAACTTACTTGCAACACCTGATTAACGACTTTCCATGAGTCTCATGACCAGAATCTAGTATTGGCTTTTTCGTTATCTAACTTTATAACATGTTTAATTACTTTGAAGAATTCTGGTTCGATTTTTTGGATACGGGTACTAGATTGATCTTGGATACTGATCTTTGGGATCGCACAAGTACTCTTCTTAAAAATAAGGTTCAAGGACTCATTATCTCATATATACTGATTGAGAAGAGGTAGAGATTTAAACTCTATATACATATTATCAAGGATCATTAAGTAGGTATGGTTGATATTGTATTAGGTGTTTTCTATACAGATTGCCAAATGAAAAAGTTAGTGGTGTACTTGGTACCCCCGTGTTTTCAGAATTAACCTAAGAAACTCTATAATACGCTTTACTAATGTTTATTTTAAGTGAAAATGCTCATAGTACAAAGTTAGACTGATCAATTGAGTGGATTAACTCTTTGACTTGTCAATAATTAATCTACCCTGGATAAAGGCTGACTGGGATTTTTCCACCAGATTGTCAAGCATGGGATTAAGTATCTGAGAATTATTTGACATAAATTTTGTAAAGAATATTACACAAAGCTATGGGTCTGTATGCTACAAGTTTCGAGGGTTTTATTACTTTAGAAATCAAAACTGCGTTTGTGTGATTCAACCCATCAGGGATACTAGAAGATGCAAAACAATGTTTGATGAGACATATTATCTCATTTCCTACTTTGTCCCAGCATTTTTTGAAAAATATCGGAGGCATGATGTCTAGTCCCGGGGATTTGAGAAATCCTTTGTCTTGAGAACTTTCCAATTCTCCTTTTGAGTTGGTATAGCTGATAGCTTTATTCTCGTCGACTGTGAGTTGAATGTCTGAACTGAAGTTGACAGCAAAAAAGAAGATCTTGCGGGTCATTTTTGAAATTGTTGGAAAAATGATGGTTGAGCATCTTGGATAAGCTATCTTGACCAGAAACCCAATTGTTTTACTATCCCTTAGTGCTTCAATGACGTTTTTATTTCTTCTTTGTTTGATTATCATATGGAAAATTTGGGTGTTTCTATCCACATTAAGAATCCAAGTATATTTATTTCTTTGGTGCCAAAACTTTCTCTCAGTTTCCATAAGTTCTTCCATTTTGGCTTTCATAACATCTTTTTCGATTATTATGTATCTAATATGAGCTAACTTCTTCAACTCAAGAAGATATTTCTTGGTATCTTCAACAACTTTTGTAACATTTCCAAAAGTTATCTTTCCCAAAGATGCAATATTGTTTCTATTTTTTTTAAGCTTTTTCCATTGTGGTCTCATTATCATTGTCTCAAGCCTTCTGCACTTCATATTGAAAGCTTGGATGTGACGTCCAATATTATTCAAACCTATACCATGGTTTTATTCTTTTATAAATGCAGTGGGTATTTAAATAGATTGTGAAATAACGAGGGTACCAGGTACACCACATCTTTTCGATATCTACCTATATGTTTGATACCTTGCGTGATCTATTATAGATAGAGACTGTCAAGAAGATAACAAACTACAAGGTATACACTTAGTATATAGTATAAGTTCGAAACCAAACTTTAAACTATAGAGATTAACCCAAGTGTTGGATTAACGCCCTGCTTTTTTCGGCATAACATATCGCAAGAGAGTATCTCCCTAAACGGTCATCTGAGCATTCCATCTTGTGTTGATATGGCTGAGTTATACGTAGACTTGCCTGGTCTTTACGCAACCTACTCATTTATCATGGCTGAGGTACATGTTGTGTAGGGAACACACAAGAGGAGTAAATCCTTAACGGTTTGCATGACGAGTTCATTTTGTTTTTCCCAGTAGGAAAAAAATGACAATTCTCATCACTTGTCACACTAGCGAACTTGGGCTCACAAGTTCGCGGGTTGTGGCCATCTCATAATGAAAGCCGAGATATAAGTCAAAAGGATGACTTACCTTGACGCGTCGCAAAGAGGTTACCGCCCACCATTATATCGTCTGGGTTTCACTTTAGAGTTAATACTTGGCGCTTTATGCACCATGGGTTCACTTTTGTTGGCATGAAAGAAGGGTGTTATACCATCTCCCTTGCTGAATATTGGATTCACGAGTTCAATGTAGATGATTGGTATTTAATTTGTTAGTAATCACTCTAGTAAATTTGTTAGTAATCACTCTAGTATCTCTATCGAAATAGAGATTATGAAGAACATTCTCATTATAATGCATGACTCTGTTATGAGAACACAAATGTTATTTTATGTTATCCACAATGCTAGCAACATTTGAAATAATTTTCTTAAATATGTCGGCACGTCTTGCCTTCTAAATGCACAAGCAGGTGGTAGAAAGACGTGACGATCTCTTTAAAAAAATTGTTCCAAATGTTGCTAGCATTGTGGATAACATCAAACAACATTTGTGTTCTCATAATAGAGTCATGCATAATAATGAGAATATTCTCTATATACATGAACCCAGTTGTTTTTAAATTATTATGAACCATGAACTCAACCAGGTATATAAATCATTAGTAGCTCCAAAAAGTTGGTTGTTGACTCCCAGAAGCACCTGCCAAAATGATTTTCAAAGAGACAATCTATGAAGATATGGGAAATTGTCTCTTCACCACTAACAATATAAGTTTTCGATATGATGGATATAATGTACGTAGGAAGATAAGCAGTTCTAACATTTGTATGAAGAATTCCATGGGCACATTATAAAATTAACATATAGATGGAGGAGTAGTACTTTAACTTCCATATTTTGACAAAATCGACATTTTAAACCTAACTATCGTAGTTGTTATCTATCTTGTGTTGGTAAAAAGATTTGAAAGTGAAATTTCCCCTGTAAGTCATACTCCCGATCACCTAGCCGTCCTCCTGAAAGTCATAAACTCAGGATGACATTTCACTCATCTTGAGAGAACCATTCTTCCACTTTTCAAATATCCCAGGTATCATTTGTGTGATGAAATAATTGGATCAGTTGGGAAGTTAAGAAGATTATACAAAGTAACATTATAATCTCTTATTCAGCTTTCCTTCCAATATGTATTGACCCTTCTTGCAATCTCCAATTTTCCAAATGTTGTTTTCTTGCATATTAGAGATACCCCCAGAATTTCCTTCTACACCCATGATGCATTCATAAGTTGTACTTATCTTTAAGACATCTTCATCCTTGAAATACTTGGCTCTTATTGGGCTGGACCTCAGAGATTCTTTATCACAAATTAGATAGCCAAATTTTGATAATCATAGTCGTTAAAAGAATTTCATATTCATGAATCGCATATTCCAATACTCTTAGGTTTGCAAACATAAGTATAAGCCTTGAAGTAGATATACCTTTTAATTGACCAAGATTTTTTCCCTAGAAAAAGTCTGAAAACGTGGGGATACCAAGCACACCACCAATTAGTTAACCATATTTTATTAATCATAGTCGTTGAAGAATTTCATATTCATGAATCGCATATCCCAAAACTCTTAGGTTTGCAAACATAAGTATAAGCCTTGAAGTACATATACCTTTAATTGACCAAGATTGTTTCCCTAGAAAAAGTATGAAAACGCGGGGATACCAAGCACACCACCAATTTTTGTTCGGCAACATGTTAGGACAAAGCTTAATACAATTGCAAGTAGACCAACTTAATTATCCTTGAAAATATGTATATAAAGTTTATATCTCTATCTGTTCTCCATTAGTATGTATAAGACAATGAATCTGTTAACCTGATTATTCAGGAGAGTACTTGGACAATCTCAAAAACCAATATCCAAGCTTAATCTAGTCGTATCCAAATAATCCAATCGTAATTCTGCCAAGTAATTAAACTTGTTATCTATCTTTCAAGATACGATTTCTACAAGAACGAGCCTCGTAATTGATCAGAATTATATGGACTATCTACTTAGATTGAATATGTATAACTTGTGTAAATCCAATTATAAAGATAAATAATATAATGCAGAAAAAGAAAAACACAAGAAACCAAGAGTTTTGTTAACGAGGAAACCGCAACTGCAGAAAAACCCCGAGACCTCGTCTAGATTTGAACACCAAGCTGTATTAACCAACTAAAGACACTAGCCTACTATATGACTTTGGACTGGAATGTAGATGAGACCGAATCAACCCTCCAAGAGATTCAGTTACAACCATGATCCTTACGTCTCTTGAACTTCGCAAGGTTCTACCACTTGATTCTCTTAGTTGACGTCCTTTAAACCATAAGAGTTGCTTCAGCCGCATGAATACTTTTGATACGAATCTGCATCTAAAAGATAAGCCTATTTTAGTTCCTTTTAGATCGAAGATCAAGTGTGGAAATCTGTTTGCAATAGACAAGCTATCCAACCTCACAAGTCCGGAACTTACGACTCCAGAAGAGCAACCTAGATTCTTAACCACCTCTCAAGAACAATCTTCAAAACATCACTTTAGATCAATTATCTGATATCTATATTGGGGAATCACAAAGTCTGAGAGGAAGAGAACTTTGCGATTTCTATCTATCTTTCCTGAAAGAGATTACGAAAACCTCGATAACAGAAAATCAATATCAGGATACATGAACTATCATGGTAAAAGATAGTCTGAACTGGCTTCACAAATCGCAAAGCGAAGTCTTTTAGTCATAAGCCTAATTATATTTCTCAGAGAAAACCTAGGTTCACAGAGGACGACTCTAGATCAACTAGGATACAATTGAATTTCCTTGTTGAAAGAGAAACTTTGTTTATAAATTTTCAAGACCGGGGGTTGCTTGGAATTCAAACTAAGATAACTTGGAAATCAAGCAAATACTTTAGTCTTGAGGATACTATAGAAAAATATACACTATGGACCGATACTGGTGTTTTGGGGTAAAAACTGTTTCTGCCGTTTTTGGTAAATTTGGGTGTGTTGATGAGAAACGAATTTAGACCTAAGAAAATGCACTGCACGGGAGTACTTTAGATTTGAGAGATCAATCTGTACAATCCTAGCCTAAACCAAGAAATGCCCATTCCAGTCTTGCTTCAGTCACAAAGTGAAGGACAAGGGTTGGTCTTAGGGAGGGAATCAAAGAAGGTGTTGAGACCGCAATGGTTAATTCTGAAAGTGTGGTTATTTTATGACTTGTATCGTAATGTGGAACCGGGCTTGCAAATGTAAGCTATCGGGTTCTTTGGTGTTTTCTGATACTTGTGTTGTTGTTAACCAAAACTCTTGTTGGTCGAAATAAAGTAAACCTATTTATACAAGTTATAATTGAACGCACCCTGATCTCGTAGGAAGTGGGAGTAGTTGAGTGATGGAGAAGTGGGGTAATGTGTAAATGCTAGAAACCACGTCCCCACTATGAAGGAAACAGGTTAGTTTACACCCACTACTTCTTGCCGCCAATAACTGCCCGATTTCCTGACACTTTCTTATAATGGACGTGTTGCACGCCGCACGTCGTAGATCGCCAGACCAATACCCTGGTGAGCATCCCCCAGTTTGTGACATGTTTGATGTCTCGAGTATTTTTGTGGAAAATGTGTATCAGGTTGCTGAGTGGGTCTCGTATGCAAGACCTAATTATTATGATTTGTTGTGCGCCATCTAGGTGGCAGATAGACATGTGTGGCAAGTCAAAGTCAAGAGACTTGCCGCAGGAGAATAGCGTTGTGATACTATTAGGTTAGTCTTGGTTGATCGCCTAAGACTTACCATAGGCCGATCAATTCTGTGGCGAATTTGGACGGTTGAGATTGCAATTCAGGAGAGAGGGTGTCCGTTGATTATGGCCACATTCCATTGGCACCTGTTAATGGCTTAGTGGCATATCCGCGCCTGTGGCGTTATGGCACGGCCACGCCTGTGGAGTTGTGGCATGTCCAAACCTTAGGATTTGGCGCCGTGGCCAAAGTTAGGGCTTGGCGGCATGGCCAAGGCTAGGATTTGGCGCCGTGGCTAAAGTTAGGGCTTTGCGGCATGGCCAAGGCTAGGATTTGGCAATGTGGCCAAAGTTAGGGCTTGACGGCATGACCAAGACTAAGATTTGGCGTCGTGGCCAAAGTTAGGGCTTGACGGCATGGCCAAGGCTAGGGTTTGGTGTCGTGGCCAAAGTTAGGGTTTCGGCTAATGCTACTGAAGTAAAAGTCGTGTTTCGATCATAAAACCCTAATTGGAGTTGGTTATGACTTTGGCCACGAACAAAAGGTGGGTTAGCATGTAGCTACACTATTTGTGGCACGTTGGCGCGGCATGGCACGTTTGGCATGCCGATTAGCATGGTGGCGTGCAGGGCACGTTTGGCATGCCAATTAACATGATGGCGTGGCAGGTCGCTAATTGGCATGCCAATTAGCATGGTGGCGTGGCAGGGCGCGTTTGGCATGTGGTAGGCCTGGAAGATGGGTAAATAAATTGGCCTACGGTGATAACCGCAAGTCCACGGCGTCTATCGGAGACGCGGCAAGTACGGGTCGATCCACAGAGACAAGGGGTGCTTTCAATGATCTAAGGCTTGGCTTTTAAACCAATTCCAAAGTGACAAGGTAACAGACATTGTAACATAGATATTTTTGTGCCAATACTAAATTGATTTTTAGTGAAGTGAACCTAAACTAAGGTAAGCAAAGATAAAAGGGTGCTTGGTCTTCATTCCACCACTTGGTTCCTAGTATGTGTTCAACTAGATTGAGTTTTCTTGTTCCTATGGTAGACAAGAGGTGTGTTAATTCCATCACCTAGCTAAGGAGTTTCACCTTGTAATCCTTCAATATCAAATGAAATTACTAACCCTAAAGACTCGGTTGTCTAATTAAGCAAAACCGGTCAAAGGAATTAGCATTAGGCCTAAGGGTTGAGTTGCAATACAACAACACAAATAGTAGTCCCTAACCACAATGGATCTATTTAAAGTATCCATTGTGAGAGTAAAGTGTTGGGTATTAAGATTGAAGTTATCTTTAAATTTAAGCACTCAAGACAACACAAACTGAATTGAATTCATACATGGAATTAGGGTTTCATGAAACCCTAGCAAACTAAATTAAAACTGAAATATAACAGAAATTAAATCTAAATGACTTCCCTGGCTAATCCAGGCGTGCTTCCTATCAACCCCCTTTGGTTCTATTTATACATGCACCATTCCCCCAAAACAAAGAAACCCTAATTCTTTAAAAATTGAAATTAATTGAAAGTAATTCAACCCATACTGATATCTTCTCAATCGAGTTTTCCTCTTGATTAATCTGGCCTCGACTCTTCTTCAATTGATTGATTGGTGAAACCCTAACCTATCTCTGTCTATTTCTCTCTGCCCTAGGAGAGAAGCTATGAAAGAATTAGAGAGTGATTAGGTAAGGTGATGCTACTGGTGGTGATGGCGACAAGAGATAAAGGAGTTGGTGGTGGGTGAGGCTTGTTGGTCGGTGAAGGACGGAGCGGCGGAAGAGTCACTCTGGGTTTTGCGAGGGTGGAGAAGAAGAAAGAGAAATGAAGTTGGGATTAGGGTTTTGGTCGAGGGGTATAGGTGATGGGGATTTTGTTGTGAAGCTTTACATCAAAAGCTCGACGAGAAGGCGCAATGAGCGTATGATGCATATGAGTGCGATCCGAACGGCTCGGGAGGTGAGCGGTTTTGGCTTGATCTAGTGTTGCATGGGCAGCGGCGATCTTCGATGCACGTGGAAGCGGCCTGTTGGATGGGAGAAAGAAATCTCAACGTCTCGAAGAGACGGGCTCGATCCGGGTCGTGGGTAGCTTTTAGCCCATGTCTTCCTTGTTGGGTTGTAACCGATTCGCTGGCTTTGGCTATCTGCTCCATAGATGCTTGATTCCAATTCTTCGCTCTTTGGCTCCTCATTCTCCAAGCTTTATTTATTACCTAAAAACACAAAATTAATTAATACAAATATTTATTCTTGAAAACAGAGAAAACACAGAATCTGGGATAATATCTGATTTCTAAGCGCAAAAGATGAGTAAAATGCCAATAAAAAGGTGTATAAATATGCACTATTTGGCACTCATCAGCATGCCAATTAGCATGGAGGTGTGGCAGGGTGAGTTTGGCCTTTAATTCATGTGGCGGGTTTAAAGCGACCTGATTGGTCAAGAAAAGGGGCCGTCCAAACATAGGGCGCGACCATACCTCTAGTGCTCGTGGCGCATTTAAAGTGACCGTCGATGGGAAAGAGGAGGGCCGACAAGCAGCATGGGGGCGTGGTCATCTGCAGGTGGCGCCGGCTGGCCTATGGCACGGCCACACCTCCCTTTGTTGCTTCTCCTATTTTCCACGACTCATTTTTTATTCCTTGTTTTCTGATTTTGGGTAGGACTTTGCACCTACTAATCCATGGTGGATCAATTGCTTAGTTTGCCTAGGTATAGTTTCGACCAACAGGATCTGATATACTGCGTAGGGCGCAAAAAACCTAATTTTTGCAAATTAATTAGGTTGATATTGAATCTTGTGAATTATCACAAAATTGATTGGATTTAACAAATTTTGTGTGTTGACACAAAATTCCTTTATTCTCAGAGAGCAGTTAGCGCATCTTCTGATTGGGCATTTTTATGCAGACCTTAATTTTGATGCTTCGGGAAACTCATACTACTCAGCTGCGAGCGAACAATAATTTTCATATCATACCAATACTAAGGGTTCAGCTGGGGAATATAGCATAGGAAAAATGCTCGGCAGGCTCCGGCATTAGTGAGTAATGCAACTAGGAGCTTATATACTCATTAGGCTCTATACTAGTGAAAAATTCATCTAGGAGCTTGAGTTTCAATATAATATGAAGAGAGACATAGGCACTCATCAGATTTTGATATATTCTCCAAATTCCCTGCGGAATATAGACATATCAATGTCTACTACATCCGATGCGGGTCGTGTAGATAGACTTTTCTGTTTTTAAGCCTATATTAAAAAAAACACCATCAAAATTAAGTCCCCTGCTTTGCAAGTAACATTGACATTGTTGCGGGGTAAGCACTAGATGGTGACAGACGAAATTAAAATTAAAAAGACGAAGCAGGTAGATATTACTAGAAAAATTCTAACCGGCCTTCAGCAATGGGACCGCGCGGCCAATGGTCTTCATAGTAGAGTGTTGCTAGCTCGGCTACGGGTATGAGTGTTGTGGGCCCAACCATCCATTCCCGTCCATGGAGCAATAAGAAATCCTTTTTCTGTTGGAACTCTATTCGTAAACAAAAAAGGGGGTATCGATCCTCTTACTTTTTGTTGCTCGTCAGCTCCCGTGCTTTAAATACGCAACAGCTCCTCTTCCGTCATTTGTTAGCAGCTTCGTCACGAGTGTGCCAATCGTCAGCGACAAGGTAAGTACATCATGTTCTTTCTTCTTCTTTTCGCAAGTACGAACTTTCGTTGTACGCATAACTTTCACGGTTTTTAAATTTCATCAAATCCTGAGTGAACTCCGTCGATCCTCTCTGGAATGTGTGATAAGGTTATTTTTCCATAGAAATGAGTATCTGGCCTCTCTAGTGGATTTCAAAATTTGCCGAACTCCATTGCACTCAATTGTAAGAGACCTAAACTTTAAGTTGCTTGGAGTCTGGACTGCTGATCATCAGGCATGTCCCGCACCTGACGTCGTGTTTGGTTTTGTTCAAATATGATACGGCCATCAGTATCTCTGGATCTTTCTTTGGTGTCTTTGATGCGCGTACGGCTTCATGTTGAGAAATTCCTGTGGCTCGAGCCTATTTCCTCTTGGAAGATGTACTTCCATTGCATTTGCTGGTAAGGTGACTGGCGAATTGACGAAAGCGGCAATATCTTGGATCCATAATTTGTTGATCAATTTGGGAGTCGCACTTGATAGACATGTATTGCATCCAAATATCTGGCCGTCCATGCACCCTTTCCATAGGAAATTGGAAATCTAGAAACACCAAATATGACTTTGTCGGGCGATGTGGTAGACATGAGGCGGTTGGTCTGCGTGGCTTGATGAGGCGTTGAGGCGGCTCCGGCTTCTGGAGAGGACGTTGAAGTGGCTTGATAGATGCATTTATGTGTCTATTTTGATCTCAATTATCTATTTTGTTAGTATCCATTTTTGTACTTATTATGGTATCTTATGTCTTTGTAGGTATTTTTGGAGAAATAAACATGCGCGGAGAAATTGGCTCGAAAAGTGGTACTTGGACTCTCCGAAGAAAATTACTGAAGACACCCCTCAAATGGATAAGGGGCACACAATTGATAAGGGGTAACCCATGGTTATTTGCACCCCACATCTACTGTTTGCACCCAAAGTGCTATTGGCACCCCATCAGTCGGATAAGGGGCAGTTATTCTTCAACATTTCAAATCAAGAAATTGGCGGGAAAGTTGTTAAGAAGCGAACCGGATTTAGGGTTCGAATTTCGGACTAGTTTTGGAGAGATTCAAGAGCTGATTTTGGCGGGATGGTCTTCTGATGGTTAAACAGGGCCGGTATGGTTGTTGGAATCGATTAGATTTGGCTGGATAAGCAAGTTGTGGGTTAAACAGGGAGAGTGAACTTTTCTCGGTTTTGTTCGATTTCTAGGCATGATAAAGAGAGATTCAATCGCGGATTTGTTTCGCAATGGGCCTGTTTGGGCTATACATAAATGGTATAGGTGATCGATTCGATTAAGGTCAGACATCCGTTCAAGAAAACAGAGAAGAAGAAAGTTTAGGGATCTTGTTTGATTACTTTTGGCGATTCGTGGTAAACTTGGGAAGATATATTCGCTGTAAGGTTGATTCTATCTTAGGAAATAGTTTGGGAAGTTTTGGAAAAAACAGAAGCCGTGTAAAGTGATTTGAAGAGATATTCTCGTGCCTTGTCCGAGAGGAAAAAAAGAAGAATTGATTTCGAGAAGATTCACCCTAGATACGGGACCGGTGGTGTATAAAAGGAGACGGGTGAGGTCACAGAAGTGGGTCGAGAGTTTGGGGTCGATGGAATCGGAGCAGAGAAATGCAGGTGAAGTTGTAGGAATATTCACCTGCTGCTGGTGAAGAAGAGAAGCTGAAGAACATTGGACAGATGAGGACGGTCGCATAGGCAGTCTTATTTCAAACAACACAGTAGAAGTATCGCTGTTCAATAATAATAGATCACATATATCATAAGCTTGTCATCTTTTCTCTGTAACAGTTCAACACCCGTTGTAAGAGTTGTTTCTAACGTCGCTACAACGTCTGTTTTTCACGTGTTTGAGCTATGAACAACTATTTTGAGCACGTGAATAATATGAGGAGCTAAACCTTAACACTGGGATGACGGAGGAAGCCATATTTCATGCGTGTGGTAATTATATTTAATTCTTTCATGACTTTTTGCATGGATTATTAATTGTTTTAAGGTTTTTATTGAATGATTGTGATTTCAATTGATGGGTTATACTTAGGTTAAGTCTTTTGATATCCCATGCTTTAGATTTACAGTCGTTGCTTTTCAAAAATCTACATTGGCAAAGAAACAGAGTCAATATTCTATTTGAGCTATAATTGTCTAGAATAAATATATGAATTGCATGAATGAATTTATTGGTGGAATCCTGAGTCCCAGTCTATCGTAACATTGTTATCATCTTTTACAAATTTTCTAAGTGAAATCAAAATTAAGTCTGAAATCAAATCTTTATAAGTCTGAGTGAACGACATCTTTTTTACCACTTTACAACAACTTTTAAAAGTATACCATGGCTTCGGGAGAGAACTCTAGTGAGGGCTCCATTAACCCTTGATTTCGAAAAACGAGTTCTTCCCATTCTCCTGTTTGATAATCCACGGTGCAAACTATATGCTTATTAAATATTTGTGGCGCGTGTAACGTGATTCGATGCGTCATTTCTGAAGAGGTAGCTGCAAACCAGAAGTATCATGTGTGCTGACTTCAAATTTATTGCTTCTTTGTTCCGTGAAGAGGATTCCCAAAATCCGTAAAACTGCAGACAACAAAACTTCTTATAGGAATCTCGTCAGGCGAAGGTTGAAGCATGCTTCTCTTCGGATACGAAATATGCTTGCCCCAGAAAGAATGTGTCGCTGCTTGATGATCTTGTATTTTCTTTTCCTTTACATATTCCCCTCTTCAGTATTTTTGAGACATCTTTTGCATGGCTTGATTTTTTCTGGTTTCGAATTAATAGGTAATGATTTTTGTGAGGGTTTGGGTTTACTCGATACTTTTCCTTGAGATGATTTAGGAGTAAAGAGATTTCTAAAAGGGAAATGATACTTGATTAATTGACAAATCGAAACCCTAATTATGGATGCAAGTAGTGCAATCATTTTGGAGGAATTACAAATATTGCATGAAAAGGGAAATTGCTAAAGGAAACACTAATGAGAACGCTGGAGGAAAAGGGGAGTACAACATCTTAGGTATTGAAAGGCTTGAGCCATTGTGAGTGCACTACCATGCCTTCTAGTTTTTCGGCATTGATGAGCTTGCAGTAACCTCCTAAGATAACTTATGCCACTAGGTACGGCTCATCTTTTCTTTATACGGAACCGGGTGGGGGTTGAGCAGCAATCCTTACAACTATATCTCCAACTTGGAATGGATTTGGGCTTTGCTCAGTAACTTGTCTCTTAGACTCATCATTTTTGACCGAGATAACTTTTAAACATTTGATAAAATATTTGAAAGGACCAGCATCCCACTCATACCTCCTAGTGACAAATTGGGTTGATAACTGGCTCGATTCCCCAGGCTTTGACGAAGGGAGGAATGACTGGTTGCAAAAGGGATTTTTCAATGAAACTTACTTGTGTTCAGAATCTGCGAACAAATTTCGTCGGGTTCTCTCCTGGCAATTGGGTCACATTGGCAAGTTGTTGATGCGGCAGAAAATAATCTCCAGGATTGGATGGCTTGTTGTAAATCCTTTTAGGTATAAACACTGGCAAAGGACATACTCCTAGTTCTTCTTTGTTGCTATGCACCCATGAGCGCCTCAGAACCATATCATAATTTGGGCATTCTTTAATAATATGAAATTTGGCGTGCGTTAGAGCATACCCCACCTTGATTTCGAGATTAATGTACCCGTAAGCATTTTTTGATTCTTCTTATGGGTTTTTGATCACAGTTAGGCGATCTGCACGACTTCCCCGCTTTGATATTCCTGCGACTCTCAGAGTCTTGACGGTAACAATATTGAAGTCAGAGGCCGCGTCAATCAACGTGCTTTCGAACTCGATATCCCTCGGGTGGGTAGTGGTCAACAGTCCCCAGTTGCATTTACCAGCGACACCTTTTAGAAGAGGTTGGGATTTGGGAGCGGCTTCCCCGACTGAAAATAGCCGCTTGCCTGACACAAAACGATTGAGGGCTGAAAATATGTCTTGACGCTGCGCCTTAGAGAAATACAAAATCTCACATAAATGCTCCATCATAGACTGTACGGTTTTGTGGACGGAGTCCCCAGAAATCATGCAACTCCTGATGGGAAGATGATCTCTGTGAACTCCTTCGGTGCCTAATTGAAGTTCTCCTGCATCTACATTCTCCTTGAAAATGCGTTTCAATTTGTTGCATTTATTGGTTAGATGATTGACGAACCTGTGCTAATGGAAATACTTGGGATTTTCCATTTGTTCCTCAGCTGGTAGGCACATAACAGGAGGTAGTTTGATGGCATCGTCTTGAATCCATACTTCCAGGAGTTCAATTACTTCCTCGATCGGGAACGGGAAGTTTGGAGAAGCATCTCTAGTTTCTTATTGTTGCGCAGGAATCTTAGCCGCGACCTTCCGAGGTGAAGCCGTCTGATGCGCTGGTGCCACACGTTTGGGTTGTTATTCCGCTGCTGGAGCTTTTCTCTTTCTTCCTTCATTAGCGATTGACGGGGAGGTTGGATATTTTATCGAAGGGCGCCTGCTTTCTGAACGTCTTTCTGAGCTTTTTCATTTTGGAACAGTTCGGATCGATTGAGTAAAGCGGCGGATCTCTTAGCGACTTACGATGCAATATGGGAATTGATATTTTCCAGGAAGGACGCACATAATGAAATCACCTTTTCATTGCGAGGACTCTGATGACAATGTGATAAATCCCACAAGTCTTCTTTCTGATCTTGAGGAAACATATCCTGATCTTCATGAGTAGACAAGTTAGGTTGGTGGATACCTTTCCATTCAGCGTGACCATAGGCTTCATCCTTCTCACTAGGAGTAGGAAATATGAATCTTGGAAGAAGGACTACTACCATCAGCATTGATCCAAATCGAATTGTCGATGGCGTTTCCTCCAGAATGAATACGTGTTGGTTCCTTTGATAGTTGATCCGTGAGCGCTTTCAAAAGCGTAAGTACTCCGTCCTTCGTCTTGAAAATAGTAGCTTGATTCCCGACAATATCATTCAGGATTTTCGTCAAATCGTGAATAGTTGTTAAAAATCGAGACTCCATAGCCTCGACAAGGGTTTTGAATGAAAGAACAGATTCAAGGATAACATGTGAAGTATTTTCAGTATTAGGAGAAGTAAAATTGGGATTGAGGGTTCCTGAACCATTCCTAAGATCAACCATCTTGAGAAATTAGGAAATTGAAAATGGAATCGGAAAATAATTTTTTGCAACCGAGAGATTAATCTCCTCCCTGTAGTCGCCTTGATTGTTTTAAGGTAAAAACCATTTACGCGGTTTTGGTAAATTTGGGTGTGTTGATGAGAAGCGAATTTAGACCTAAACAAATGCACTTGCATGGGAGTACTTTAGATTCGAGAGATCAATACATAATCTGGCCTAAACCAAGAAATGGTCGTTCAGTCTTGCTTCGGTCACAAAGTGAAGGAGAAGGGTTGGTCTTAGGGAGGGAAGCGAAGAAGGTGTTGAGACCAGAATGGTTAATTCTGAAAGTGTGTATATTTTATGACTTGTATTAGAATGTGGAACTGGCTTGCGCAATGTAAGCTATCAGTTCTTTGGTGTTTTCTGGATACTTGTTTTGTTGTTAACCAAAACTCTTGTTGGTCGAAATAAGCAGAAACCTATTTATACAAGTTATAATTGAACGCACCCTGATCTCGTAGAAAGTGGGAGTAGTTGAGTGATGGTGAAGTGGGGTAATATGTTAAATGCTAGAAACCACGTCCCCACTATGAAGGAAACGACTTAGTTTACACCCACTACTTCTTGCCGCCAATAACTGCCCGCTTTCCTGACACTTTCTTATAATGGACGTGTTGCACGCCGCACGCCATGTAACCGCCGCACCAATACCCTGATGAGCATTCCCCAGTTTGTGACATGTTTGATGTCTCGAGTATTTTCGTGGAAAATGTGTAGCAGGCTGCTGAGTGGGTCTCGTATGCAAGACCTAATTATTATGATTAATTGTGCGCCATCTAGGTGGCGGATAGCCATGTGTGGCAAGTCAAAGTCAAGAGACTTGTCGCAGGAGAATAGCGTTGTGATGCTATTAGGTTAGTCTTGGTTGGTCGCCTAAGACTTACCATAGGCCGATCAATTCTGTGGCGAATTTGGACAGCTGAGATTGCAATTCAGGGGAGAGGGTGGCCGTTGATTATGGCCACATTCCGTTGGCACCTGTTAATGGCATAGTGGAATAGCCGCGCCTGTGGCGTTGTGGCCTGGCCAAAGCTTAGGATTTGGCATCGTGGCCAAAGTTAGGGCTTGGCGGCATGGCCAAGGCTAGGATTTGGCGCCTTAGCCAAAGTTAGGGCTTGGCGGCATGGCCAAGGCTAGGGTTTGGCGCCGTGGCGAAATTTAGGGCTTGACGGCATGGCCAAGGCTAGGATTTGGCGCCGTGGCCAAAGTTAGGGCTTGGCGGCATGGCCAATTCTAGGGTTTGGCGTCGTGGCCAAAGTTAGGGTTCCGGCTAATGCTACTGAAGCAAAAGTCGTGTTTCGATCATAAAACCCTAATTGGAGTTGGTTATGACTTTGGCCACGAACAAAAGGTGGGTCATTACGTAGCTACGCTATTTGTGGCACGTTGGCGCGGCATGGCACGTTTGGCATGCCGATTAGCATGGTGTTGTGGCATGGCGCGTTTGGCATGCCAATTAGCATGATGGCGTGGCAGGGCGCGTTTGGCATGCCAATTAGCATGATGGCGTGGCAGGGTGCGTTTGGCATGCCAATTAACATGGTGGCGTGGCAAGGCGCGTTTGGCGTGCCAATTAGCATTGAGGTGTGGTAGGGTGCGTTTGGCCTTTAATGCATGTGGCGGGTTTAAGCGACCTGACTGGTCAAGAAAAGGGTCCGGCCAAACATAGGGCGTGGCCACACCTCTAGTGCTCGTGGCGCACTTAAAGTGACCATCGATGGGAAAGAGGAGGGCTGGCATGCAGCATGGGGTGTGGCCATCTGCAGGTGGCGCCGGCTGGCTTATGGCACGGACACACCTCCCTTTGTTGCTGCTCCTATTTTCCGCGGCTCCTCTTTTATTCCTTGTTTTTTGATTTTGGGTAGGACTTTTCACCTACTAATCCATGGCGGATCAATTGCTTAGTTTGCCTAGGTTTAGTTTCGACCAGCAGGATCTGATATACTGAGTAGGGCGCAAAAACCTAATTTTTGCAAATTAATTAGGTTGATATTGGATCTTGTGAATTATCACAAAATTGATTGGATTTAACAAATTTTGTGTGTTGACACAAAATTCTTTTATTCTCAGAGAGAAGTTCGCACATCTTCTGATTGGGCATTTTCATGCAGACCTTAATTTTGATGCTTCGGGAAACTCATGCTACTCAGCTGCGAGCGAACACTAATTTTCATATCATACCAATACTAAGGGTTCAGCTGGGGAACACAGCATAGGAAAAATGCTCGGTAGGCTCCGACATTAGTGAGTAATGCAGCTAGAAGCTTATATACTCATTAGGCTCTATACTAGTGAACAATTCATCTAGGAGCTTGAGTTTCAATATAATATGAAGAGAGACATAGGCACTCATCAGATTTTGATATATTCTCCAAATTCCCTGCGGAATATTGACATATCAATGTCTACTACATATGATGCGGGGTCAGGTAGATAGACTTTTACAGTTTTCCCCCTATACTAAAAACCACCATCAACAACTGGAACGGTGTATAATGACTTGTTCGGTTTGGAAAATATTCCATTTGAACAATAAACAATATGATGTTCATAAAAACACTTAAGAATTCAATCATGATGCACACACATAAGTGTTTAAGTGATCAATGAAGTCATAGAGAGTCATAGTAATGTTAAACATATTTAAAAAATAAGTCTTTGAGCATCTACTAAATTTACTGGGACAGTTGGTGAGACTGTTCGTGAACCGTAAGGCTAGTTCACGGGTCATGGGGTACGGTTCGTGAACCTGTTTTCCAACCCTTACTTGGCTCGATAACTCAGATGGACACAGTTTGAAAAATGGGTTCGCCGACCGTTCTTATCTTATGAACTCAGATGGACACAATTTGCTAACCGGGTTCGCCAACCTTAATCCTTTTATTCCAACATTACAAAAATCAGTTCACCATGGTTTGTCAACCGGGTTCGTGAACTGTTCCCAACTGAACTTGTGGTTTGCGAACAGGTTCGCAACCTTCTTGTATTTTTGAAATCAGATATCTATGGTTTGCAAACGGGTTTGCCAACCTATCCTGAACAGAAATATCAGAAGTTCATAAAATTCTCTTTTATGATGTTTGAAACATTCCCAAATGATAAAATCACTTATATGAGCTATTTTCGATTGATCCACAAATCAATTCTCAAACATTAAATTATTTCGAACTAATATTTTTAAATACTTTTGAACATCTATG
Organism: Papaver armeniacum; assembly: GCA_023531295.1. Lineage (NCBI taxonomy): Eukaryota > Viridiplantae > Streptophyta > Magnoliopsida > Ranunculales > Papaveraceae > Papaver > Papaver armeniacum. The sequence continues at coordinate 294,704 of JAJJWW010013858.1, read as the reverse complement.
CTAGAATCATATTTCGATATTTTTAACAAGATAAGCTTGACTCAAAGTTTCTTCTTTGTAAATCTAATAGAAGTCGTATCACATAGTCTCAATAGATAGAATGGTAAGATAGTGGGTAAAATAGAATGATTCAGTCTTCACATACCTGATACGGAAGTTCTTCAAATGTCTTCGTAGATTTTCAGTCTCCGAGGGTGATGTCTGATACTCAAATACCAAATTCTAACCTAGTCCGAGACCTGAATTAGTAGACTAGAAATCAAGAAATAATTTTGATCATATAACATTGACAATAATCTTGCAATAGAAAAACTTCTAGGTTCAACCGAGCACTGCTTTAACAGATTCCCTTTGAATTTTATTAAGATCTTACAAGTATGTTTTGAAATCTAGAAGAACCTCATCGGAGATATACACTTTAGGTGGAAAGTAATATTAGTTATCACATAATAGGTTTTCTTGCAAGGGAGAGTCTTATTTTCCATCCAACAAGTCTGAATTGAATTTTTGAACATAGGGTTTGAAGAAGCTGAAGGGATCGTAGATACTTATCTTCAGCAACATTTTCACACCCATATAATTTCTTATGTAAGTAGCTACTATTTCATGCATATTCATATTAAGAAAAAATCCATATTTGTTAAAGACGATAAGTCGGCCATCTGTAAAGTTGAAATATTTAAATAGGCTAACCAAATTGATATATTCCTCCATATTAGCTTTATGGCAAGTCTTATGATGGAGGAATTTCATCTTCCAAATTCCATGACACCTAAGAACTTGGAATAAATCATGGATATTCAAGTTTAATGTGGAAGGTAAATAGGCACGAATCACATTCAACGTGATTTCAATACATGTCCACTCTTGGCTTACAAAAATCGACGGTCAAAAAGAGACAATTAAATTTAGAAATAAAACCAACCACGAGATTGAGCGCAATTCAGAATTGCGTTTCACGCAATTCAGATTGCCATTTTCTCTTAGATTCCAAGGTATGTTCCATGAAACCTTGGAGCACGCCTTGGAAAAAGTGTGCATGGCTCACCTTTAAAGCCATTAGACTTGATATTCCATACTTTTTCTAATTTTAGAATAACTTGGGTTCCACATTATAACTTTCCCTTATAGAAGAATATGCAGTCAGATCTGTAAAAAGAAGATGGATGGTAGAAGGAGGCAAATTTTTATACCATGCAAGAATCCAAGAGATTGAACATTAATTAGAGGCACTTCTAGAAAGAACTTCCGCACATAAGAGAAAGAGATAAGGATATAGAAGAATGCTTAGGAAGGTTTGAAAATTCATGGGGAGCACCAACAACAAAGTAACAAGATTTAGATAAAGTTGCACCATCTGTCACATAAACCCATCTTCTGCATCACAATTAACAAAAACTTCCAATACTTTATCACCAATTAAAGAACCATGTTTGTTGTATCATGCATTGACTTTCCAAGTCTATTAGTATATATTAACAAACTTTTACTCTTAGCTATATGATTTTAAGGTGAAAAATTGAACGTGATTATTTACTGTAATTTATTTTTGTGGTTAAAATTATTACAATGTAAGAGTTCAATGTTCATTGTTCAACAACATAACAATTAGTCTCATTTCACCGTTAAAATTCAAAAGATATCTAGTATTTATTACTATAATAGAGTCGAAAATTCTTGAATTTTGAAATAAATATTAGCCAAGTAATGATCCTTATTTTAAATAAAAATCGTTGATCCGATGGAAGTATAAAATTCGTCAATAAAAAGGAGAGTAAAGTAAAATTACGAACATATCTTTTCTGCCATGGAAGGATTTTTCAACTTAACTTTTCTGCCCCAAGATGGGATGTCAGAGTGTTTCGAATGCTTTGAAGGAAGGTGATGCTTGACGATTCCACTTAACATCAACTACGATTGATTGAAACTCTATAGATGCTTTAGGACCATCATCTATAGAGTTATATTATTATTGTTAATTTAACGAGTTAAAAATTATTTTTTGTAAGTCTGGTTGCGATCAAAATATTAATCGAGCATTACTTATAATTTAGTAAATCAAAAGATGCAATAGTGAATCAAGTCACCTTATTATATGGGAAGATACGACAACCCTTGGACTTCTTGGGTTTTCTACGAAATTTAATTTAGTAAATCAAAAGATGCAATAGCGCATCAAGTCACCTTATTTTATGGGAGGATACAATAATCCTTGGACTTCTTGGGTTTTAAAAGAAACTTCTAATAAAAAGAGCTTCAAGAAGCGGTAGATTTTGTAACTGATATCTGCAGTCCATAATTACCACAGTCCATAATTACCACAAGACTAGGATGATCCAGAAATGAGTTTATATGATCACGAAAAGGTTAGGTCATAAGATTAATGTTGAATCACACTGGGTTTTCAGTTACTTTGTCGTTTTTGAGTTATAATACATATTTAGTGTTATATTGTGTCATTTTTGAGTCGATGGGAAAGCTTTTTGGTCACCGGACATAGTCTAGATCACACGTACATTTCTAACAAAAACAATATTATCAGATTTTTTTTCTTAGCATATGGTTATCAGATTTTTTTTTCGGAAAATGGGTCATTTGTCCAAAAAAATTTAAAACACGGTTCAAATAGACGAGTAAAAAATTTTATGGGTGAAATGGACACAAAAATAATAGAAGGATGAACCTAAGTTAATCCCTGTATAACTTAAAAAATAGCGAGGATGAAAAATAGGATGCATCCTAAAATTAAAAATCTTTAAAAAAAGTATTTGAAAATGGATTTTGGATGAATTGATATCATCTTTAAATTTTTTAATTTTTGTCCATTTAAACAGTATCAAATTCTAACTTTCCTTTTCACCCAGGAAATTTTAATTTTGGTCTTTTTAACCAATTTTGTGTTTTTTTTTTTCTTTATTTTTAATGAAAAAATGGTTATTAGACAGCCGAAGCCATTTTGCTATGTCATTGTTTGGCCACCAACGACTACATTAAAAATCATTGTTTTAAAACTTTTTAATTCATTTTTGAAGCATTTTTATTTTGTTTGATTGGAAAAAACAACTTTTTGTTATTTGACCGTTGCTCAAAACAACCATTCCGCTGCGCGTACTCATTTCTCTGCATCTGCAAACGGCTAGTTGTTTCTCCACCATTCTATAAATTACCGACTCAACACTTGAGAAGCCTACAACACACTCACAGAGTCACTCACTTGATCAAATCTCTCTTATCTTCTCTTCTCTCTCACTCACTCAAAATTTCTGAGCTCTATACTAAAATCAGTGGTAATAATGGCAATTCCATCAAGATATGTAGCTTTGTCTATGTCTTTGGTTCTTGTTAATCTGATCATGTTCAGTAACTTCTCAGAAGCTAAAGATTTCTTAGTTGGAGGCAAATCAAATGGATGGGAAATCCCATCATCACCTCAATCTCAACCATTAAATCACTGGGCTCAATCTTCTCGTTTCCAGCTTGGGGATTCTCTAGGTACTAAAAATTATTACTTCATTTTCATATATAATAATCTGTTTAATTTCTGAAATTAATCAACAATTTTTGTTGTTTTCCCAGTATGGGAGTATGAAACAGGAAAAGACTCAGTGTTGCAAGTAACAAGAGAGAGCTACTTGAACTGTGTTTTGACAAAACCAATTGCTGAATACAAAGATGGTAACAACACTAAAGTTGAACTCAACAAATCTGGGCCTTATTATTTTATCAGTGGAGCTAAAGGACATTGTGAGAAAGGTCAGAAATTGATTGTTGTTGTAATGGCACCAAGAAGTACTGCACCTGCACCTTCACCAGTTGATGCACCAGCTGTTTCTCCCACCAGTGGTGCTACTACTATCAGCAGCAGCTCAAGATTAGGAGGAGTTTTATTGATGATGGGTTTGGGAATTGCTTTGGTGCTTTAAATGGGAACATTTTTTTATATTGTTGATGAAATTTACAAAAATTTATTGATATCAGAAATTCAAATTATAATGAATAGAAATCAAATCATGATTCTTTTTGATGTTCGCATTTTTCTTTTTACTGCCGAAATACACAAGTTTACTAAACGAGAAAGTCTTCCCATAAGCACATACAGAATCTCACAATACACTGTTAAGCCAAGAACAGCAGAAGAAACAGAATCTCAGAAGGTAACAATTTAAGCAGCACATAAAAAATCTGTAGAACTGACTCCAAATCTACATTTAAGCAGCTCAGAGAGGAAGGGGGTTGCTCAACAGTTCAACCGCTCCATTTACAGTTGATTTTCATGAAAGATGTCAAGTTTTATAAGACACTTGATTCTGTCTAAAATATGGGCACTGAGATAGCACAGTTGCAAAAGATAAAATAAGAAAAATCAAAACATAGTTTTTACACACTAAGGATACACCGTATCTGATGCACAAACTGGAGATAAATATATGCTTCAATTGTCACAAGTAGCTGTTTCTGGGTTGTACTTCAGGACACATTTCCTAGACTGATCTATTAACTCAGCAACGAAATCATCTCTGAGAGGGCGTCCCACAACTTGAACATGAGTGACACTGCAACGTAGTCCAGTGACAAAGATGAAGACTTAATAACATTGTTATCGAACTCTGTCAGGGTTAAAGTAGATTCATGGGCATCACGAATTATATCAGATAAATCTTTGAGACACAAGAGTGCTTCCTCTTGAGTAACTTTAACTAAAACAAAAATTGAATACTCACCAAAAGTAGAATAAGTCATCAACTGCAAGCACCACCCGTCCCAACAGTTCAATCTGCAGAAGTCCACCAATGGCAAGAACAGGTTCTGTTAACTTGAACTTCTGTAAACAATTTTCCTGTTTGATGGTAAAAATCAATTAAAGCGGGCAAGATTTGGGAATCCAGATTCCAATGAGAAATATAATGAAACAATATGTTCTCCATTCCATTTGGCGCTCATCCAATTTCGAAAATAGATAAGAGAGACACAGATGCATTTCATGGATAAACAAACCTGAACCATTGGAAACTTTTCTGAAGTGTATGTCCATATTACGTGATCCTCAATGGATCTACGACCTGACTCATAATCACCCACAAGATATTTCTCATGTGATTCCCTAACATGTCCCACTCGAAATCGCACAGCCTTGGCCCAACATATAGGAAAATCCTCATCGAAAAACACTGAGTAGGAAAGTATATTTCATCAGAATAGATGAAAAAAGAGAAAATGAAGTCAAACAACATAACTTGGAACCACAATATAATGAAAATGACCTTGGAATGGTTGGATGTTGATCTCAGTAATGAAGCACAACTTTGATACCAATTTGTAAGTTAATGTCTCAGGCTCCTCCGGATTACTCTCTCCCATACTTGACCAGTAAGAAGCGCTCCCGTCGACTCTATCTCTGGGTTCCAAAGTGCTGTGAATATTTTCTATCGGATACTCATCAGTACTAGACGCACTTATAGCCTCCAAAATGCAATCTTTTGTCAAAGAAGGAGCCAGACCTCGTGCTAGGAAGGCATAAACTCGATGGCCCTTCTTCAGCTTCTCAAGTTCCAAACTACCAGCGGTTTCAACTTCCAAAGGCTCTATAATTATATTGTTTTCTTCAATGGCTTCAATAGCGCTTGATGTTTCTGGAAACAACCTTAAGCAAAGACTCTTAGAAAACCCACTTGCAATCACTGCAGAACATATCAAAATCATATTTCAAATTGTCAAATATTGGAATAAAATAACAAGACTTGAAGCTGCTTGCTCTCAATTAATATTTCTACTTAATCCTATTACAGGAGTAACAAAGATCTTTAGTCTGTTTCGAATGGCCGTGTTTTGCCCCACAAGAAGTCCGAAAGAACGAGGTATTCAGTACCATATAACCAACAAGATAGAAGAAATTAAAGTTGCGCCAAACAAACTACAAAAACAACTTGATGGGAACTTCTACAGGGAAGTGGTCCAGAACCATAGAAGGATAGTTATATATGTTAAAGTGTTACACGGATGCCTCTGAACACTAAATGAAACAACTGAAAAGATAAAAAGGCAACTAGTAATAGATGACCTAAGACAAGCTTTGACTGGAGATACCATGTTCTGCAGTACCGCTATAATTTCTCATAACCTCAAATTCAGAAAATTTCTCAGATTAGTATCCCTATAACTAGCATAGCACACACTCCAACTGTCAACTCACAGTATTTCATACTTATCATTTCTATTAAGATCACTCAATTTTTTTGCTAAACAAACTTCAATTTCAATGTAATCGCAAACAAATTGGGTGAAATGAGGTCAGAAGAGCTCACCAAAATGGCGCCAGGAACGCGAAACAGAAGCAACACGTACAACATCAGCTGGATCATCCAAATTGGAGAGAATTTCGGAGGATAAGTCACTATTAAGCAGTTGCACAAAATCAATTGAACCCTCCATCAAAATCAACAGAAGCAAGCTTTATAGAGAACCAAAACCTTGAGTGAGATTTTAACAGACAATTAAACCCTAAATGAAAGAAGATTGAAATAAACAGAATTACAATAAGAATTATACAGACTTTGGAGATGGCCCAAATCTCTTTCGCTCTTTTGGAAGAACCAAAGTTACACACTGCTTAAAAAAAAAAAATTTTTTATTTAAAAAAAGCACAGTGTGGCAGGCAAAGTTGAGATGACTAGTGAGTCACGAAACTAGGCCGTCCCGTTATGCTTCAAACAAAAAAAAAAAAAAAAGCCGTCCCGTTGACTTTGGTCAAGACATCCAAAAACCGCATATCACTTGCCTCTCAAGTCTCAAGTGGTCTTGTTTGTACTTTGCAGTTCCAATTATCTTTGATTTGATTCTCATTCAACAACACCTATGATAATCAAATTCACTCGCTACCAACTAACATCCGACCCCACAAAAAACACCTTCAAGCTCGAATTCCTGAATTTTTGTGTTAATCATCTCCTTCACCAAGTACAACGTAAAGTTAATTAATTTTTTCATTCTCTAGTTAAATACTCCATCTGTCCTAAAATTTCTGTCTTCTATTCTATTTTTGTCTGTCCTAAAAATACTTGTCAGAACACATTTATAGTCATATTTTTTAGTCAAACTCTCAAATATATCCTTCAAATTTTTACAATTATAAAACTATTTTAATTATCATCAATAATATTAAATGATATCTTCTTCAATAGGAAACAAATCTACCAAATCAATCCATAAAGATTTTTATTTTTATCTTCTATTTAAATATTTCTATAAATATTTTAATTACCAATCTACATACTCTATATATTCCTTTTAATTTTAGTAACAATATATCATTTAATAAGGGTAGTTTTGTATACTCATCCGGTCTCCTTAATATCTTGACTTAGTCAAAGCGGACTAATAATTTAGGACGGAGGGAGTAAATTTTTTATCTCCTTCGCCAATAGAATTAACACCACCGTCTACGTCCACCAATGCGTGGCTACCCAACTCAACCACTCGGGATGTAACATCACCAAAAAATCAAGTAACCACACGTGAAATGGTTTCACAACACCCAAAACACACACCCCCAGTTGAGAGGAAATGATTTCCCCCAAAACACTCATACATGTACTTTCCACACACCACTTAAAAATCAATCCCCCACTTCAGTATCATCAACATCCTCTTTCTTCTTTTATATCTACCAATTCTTCCTTCACCAAAAAGGAGGAAAAGAACTCATCCGTCTTGTTAATAGAAGAAAATTGTACTCATACCCGAGATCATCTCAGAATCATTTTAAACCTTTTCAAAAAATGATTCTGAAAAACCAAATCCTAGGAAGAATCTTCAGGATTCTAATATTTTCCAGTTCAATGCAAGAATGAAAGACCTCGTGCATGTTCATCAAAACAATTGCCTTTTCACTAAAAGCTCAGCAAAACCAAATCCTAGGAAGAATCTTCAGAATTTTAATATTTTCCAGTTCAATGCAAGAATGAAAGACCTCGTGCATGCTCATCAAAACAATTGCCTTGCAATTCATGTGCAAGCCGGTAACTTAACTTACCAGTCCTGAAATCAACCTTGAAAAAACATTGACATCCTCTCTCCTTCAAGCACATAAAAACGGTTTCATACTCTCAAGTGTATCAGCTTGCTATGTTTTATCCAAGCGACAAGAATATGATACTTTCTCATCAGCCGTAGATTATCACAAATTCCATGTGATTTTGTTTGAATACTTGAGTAAGTACCAATAAAACCTTAATGCATGTTTCATCAAAACTGTTTTCTGGTTCCAACTACTTCTCCTGCCGGTACATCTTGAATACAAATTTCAACAGAAAAACTTAAGATACATGAAAAGTTTTAGATGTTGATCTCCACCGCAAACCTGCGAGAGCAAAAATGGAAATCGATTTACGAGACCATTTATGCATGGTATCCTTTTAAATATTGCTAGTTAAAGATGAGTCCAATTTGCATATGAATATTTACTAACTCTATGCTATATATGTGGGTTCACGAATTACAGGATTTCAGACTTCCCTCTTCCCCTATCATAGATTCAAAAACAAGATGAGAACTCAATTACCCCGACAGAATAATATCATTTTCATCACCTCTTCATCATCAACATCACTCAGGAGCGCTTCATCATCAACTCAACACTCATGCTCCACCTGAAACAACCAGCCCAATATTACCCAATCTCATCTTCAGGTTGATCACCAAAGGACCGCGCTATATTGAAAAATTTCAGGAAAAACTTGCATTATGGAAGAGGAAATTCTTCACAAAAGCAGGTAGAATTACTCTCATAAATTCTTATCTAGCTAACCTGCCAGTATACTACATGCCTATCTTCAAAATGCATGTAAAAGTGGAGAAAAAGCTAAATCAAATCATGAGGAACTTTCTGTCGGGTTCAACAGCTGACAAGAAAAAGATTAATTGGATTAAATGGGAGAAAGTCCAAAAACCAAAGAATATTTGAGGGTTAGGGATAAGAAATCTAAAGCTCACCAACAAAGCTTTGTTGGCTAAACGGACATGGAGATTTTCAAGAGAAAAACAACTTCTTTGGAGGAAAGTTATTCAAGAAAAAATGAAGACAAACCTGAAGCTTTGCTAGTGAAAGATTCAACTCAAACTCAAGGAAGAGGAGTGTGGATAAACATTCAAAAGCACAAAGAAATAGTTGAGAAGATGACTACTTTACAACCGAATAAAGGGGATGCTGTCTATTTCTGGTGGGATGCTTGGAATGGCACTCAACTATGAAAGATGCTGCTGTAAGGGATATGATCTATCAGGGTACATGGGATATTAAACTCAGAATAAATCTACATCCAAATGAAATCACTGACATGCTTCAACTTTTTTGAGTTTGGGAATTCCCCCAAATCTTGATGAAAATAGATGAAGACTCACTTTTCGTTCTCAACCGGGAGGTTTCTTGCAAAAGTTTGTTACAAATGGCTAGTAGAACAATTGCCAGATCCTCATCACAATGTTCCTTATTCTTGCATCTGGATTCAATATGTGCCTGCAAAGGTACAATTTTTATGTGGTCTGCATGCTCGAATGCCATACCTCTTTGATAATTTCTTTGAGAAGAGGGTGTCAAATTCAGAATACACAATGCTCTCTATGTAATGTCCAGCCAGAATCTGTAACACATTTGCTTCTTCACTGTGATTTTTCCCACAAAGTCTGGAGCTACTTTATCAGCGTATACAATATCAAATGGGTGCAAGGAGGATCCCTAACAGTTCAACTTCAAGCTTGGAAGTTCAGATTAGGTAGAAAGATTTGGCCACTCATCATCTTTGCAGTTGTTTGGGCCATTTGGAATGAAAGAAATAGAAGGGTTTTGGCTCATAAACGTCCCAAATCAGAGGAAGAGATCATTACTGAGATCAAACTTTTAATCTACCAATGGGGAGAGGATCAAAATTGGTTTAGATACAATGTGTTTAGAGAACTAATCACACATTGGAAGGTTGTTATAGATAGTTAAAAACATGTACATGTAACACTCTAAAAATGGGAACTAGGCTTATTTCAAGTCTAGTTTTTTTACATTTTCTTTTATTCAATCAACCTTTCAAGTCAAAAAAACAAAAAACCAGAATGTTTCATTGCCATAGGAAACCTGATGAGAAGTTCGACATTCTCCCCCATGCGTCAGTCCATCACAAATTCTATGGAATAAAAAATGTTATTATCGATGAGAGAAATTGCCTAATTATTTGATTTTTTCTGGGGCAAACCTCGGACGGAACTATAGATTAATTTATAAACACATAAAAATTAACCATCAACGACCCGAAAGAATTAGCGTGGATTTTTCTATACATTTATCCAAAAAATCTATGTTGAGTTTAGATAAGCTCAGCCATCAAGTTGGTAGATGAATGACTGAGATACTTGTGTCACTGACACCGAACTTTTGTTGACCAAAAAGTCTATTTGAACCGCGTATAAAAACAACGGCAAAACCATTCCTCACAAACTTTCACTGGGCCCCACCATAAGTGGCCCTCTGCTGTCCTCTGACGGGGCCCACCGGGACCCACCAAAAGAAACTGTGAGACCTTTTTTACATGTGGTTTTTATGTGGTTTAGACACTCTATCTAGAACCACTGTTCGTTGACAATGGGTTTACAAAAGAGTTAGGAGGGTAGTACATAGAAAACAGAATGCAATAAGTTTTTTTTTTGTTTTTATTTTTATTATTTTTGGTAATTTTTAGTATCCAAAAATTTACAAAGTAAAAGTAAAGTAAATTAAGATGATGAAAACAATACAACTAGTGTGAGTGAGGTTGAATTGTGATTAGACTACATATCCAAAAATGCACTCACAGATGAATATACACATCTACTACATCTTATAGGAAATTTTCTTCCTTCTAAACTGCTTTTACATAGTGCTGATTTATTTACCGCTAACACTGCATTTACCAGTGCATTAGTCATTCTGTGGTAGAAACCCATTCACGCCGAAAACCATTACTCCATTAACCGGTAGGTTTCATTATTGCGGTAAAATCATTAATGCATATTTTCAAGTCACTGGTAAAATGTGAGACAAGGTCATGGCAGTAAATGTTACTAGTATATAATGCCATAGAAAACAATCAATTTATTAAGCAATCCTGGTAAAGGGGCGGGAGGAATCGGTAGAGGGGCGGCATGTGTGATAGCAATGTCCCTTTTATTGGTTAGGGGATGTCCTATAGGGGTGTAGTTTTACTAAATTACCCTTTTCACCGAAATGGTCTAATTTACCCTTGTTTTTTTAATTGAAAAGAGTAATTGTCCTCCATCATATAAACCTAATTAGGATGAGAATCAAAATCGAGTTCTTTTTTTGTTTCATCTTCTCCACTTCCATTGTAACCGTAAACACCACCTCCATTAAAGTTTGAAAATTCACCGTCTTCGATTAATCGGCGATTCGCAAAATTGATAATCGTTGATTGAAGTCTACATTATAGATGACGAATAAGAAGAAAGTTGTGAAGATTGTAGCGATTCTAATCGAGCAAATGTTCCATTAGGTGATGAACATCAATCCCAACTTCAAACCCCTCCACCGGAGAAATCATTGGAATGACATACATGAGGTATGTTTTGCGGAACCCATTTAGGGTTTAGTTTAATATCTTCGTTTTAATTTCAACTTCTATCAAAAATTAGGGTTTTAGGTGAAAAATCAAGTTTCCATATCACGGGTTTTTATTAGTTACGGTTGCAATTTGTTCCATTATGAACCGTATGTAATGCTTTTGATGGTGATACGGTTTGTAACAATTGAAATTAGCTTTGAAATACCAACCCGTATGTTCTTAGGTTGAGTTTTTTTATCCGATTCGGTTGATAACTTACACGGAATTACGAACCGTTTTTTTCTCTGCATGTTTAATTCTTTGCTTATGGTGCCTATTTTTATGTTAGTTACAAACCGTGTATTAGATACGGTTCATAATGGAATGCATTTGTAACCGTATAATATCTGTCTTTGAAAACCTTGTGTCAAGTATTGTTACGGTTGATAACGATAAAGAAAGTTACCAACCGTGTACTAGGCATACGGTTCATAATTGTGTACATTTGCAACCGTATATTTTCACTGTGTTTGAATTTTTTTGTCAAGTATTGGTACGGTTTATAACGATAAGAAAGTTACCAACCGATTTTATATACGGTTTGTTTAATTGTTTTATTACGAACCGTATCCTTGATACGGTTTGACACGGTTGTAAAGTTACAAACCGTATATTGCTTTGGTCACATTTTTTTGGTTTGTTTGTTGCATTTTGTTTGTTCAACCCTTAGGAATTCATTCAAATTATTACTTGTGTAGGAATCGATAGGGTGAAGAAAAAGAGAGGAATAACTTAACTCCGATTGATCACACACCCACCTCGCGGTGACAAGCATTTAGGGGTAGATCATAGAGGTGTCCCCAAGAATGCGAAGGAAGAAGAAGAATCAATTTGAGATTAGGCTTACGGAACCATCATGGGTAACTCACAGTGTTGAATTAGAAGGAGCTATTAAGCCAAATGATGAAGAGGTAGGAGTTGAAAGAACACGGAAGAAGGCGATGATAATGAAGAGGAAGAAGAGGACGATGAAGAAGGAAATGGCGAAGAAGAGGAGGATGAAGAAGGAAATGGTGAAGATGAGGAAGAGGAAGAAGAAGGAGATAATGAAGATGAGGAAGAGGAACCAAATGATGAAGATGAGGAAGAGGAAGCAAATGATGAAGAAGGAGTAAAAAACAAGGGGAAAGAAATTGTTGTAGCTACAACTCCGGCTCAGCTCAGCTAAACCAAGGAAAAAAAAAAGAAGCCGAGAAAGGAACCTGCACCAAAAGGGTTGCATATTCCTAAAGGAAAAGACATGTTGTTGCCAAGGAAGAAGAATAAAAGACCTTAGGGCGAGGCACCGAGATAAGTCCTCAATCTTATTTGGTTATACCAATTCTGGGCATGCAAAAGTACTGTGAGACTAGGGTATGTTTCTCTTAACACATTGTTTTGTTTTAAGTTATTTCGTTTTTATTTATTTATGTATATTACATTAATCTTAGTTTAACAAAATATGTTTGTATTGTTTTTAAGGATCATGCAAGGGCAATCAAATTGGTCAAGCATCAAAGATCTAGTCATTGGCATTTAGGCGAAGAATGTGGTGATGTTCGTAGTCTAGTGTCAAGTTCAGGATTAGGGCCTGGAATTCTGAATACCCAATTGGAGTATGATAGTATAATCGTATCGCCTTCGAGGGAACGATATTGGCCGGAAAACGATACTTTTCATCTCCCATTTGGAGAGATGACAATATCTGGGGACGATGTGAAGCAAATTCTTGACTTGGAAGTTGAAGGAAAATCGTATATGAAGGTTTTGATAACAACATGTCTTGGGTGATCTCTACAGCCTTGTTGAAGAAACACTTGGGTGGGGTAAAGACGAGACCGAGATGGAGTTTATGTTGGCTGGTGGTTATGACCCTTGGAACCAAACAAGATTAACAAGGTAAAGAAGCTGTTGTTGAAAAATTTGAGGACGAAGTTTGGAGACACCCTCAAAAAACAATTGGCAGGCGAGGTGATAGACGACACAAGGGCTAGGCGTACAGCCACAACATATTTGTTGTATTCTATTGGGACCGTATTCATGCCCGATAACTCGGGGAAATAGGGTGAATGTCCATTACCTACAATTGTTGAAGGATTTGAACAAGACCGGAGAGTATTAGGTGGGGCACGCCACGCTTGCATATCTACTTGAAAGTCTAAGAAAGGCCTCGAGGGCTGGAGCTCTTTGAAATTCTTTGGGAATGTTGCGCTTCTAATGGTAAGTTTGGTTACATTTTATCATTTTTATTTTATGATTGTTTGTTATATTTATCTTTTGTATTCATGTCCCAATTGCTTAAATTGTTTTACATTTTTCTAGGCTTGGGTGTATGACCACTTTCCGAGCTTGAGACCTCCCTACTGAACGGGAAGAAGATGATGATAGACCTACGGGAAAGAAGTTTATGTTCAGCGGTAGGCAAAAAAGGAACAAAGAAAAGAGGCTCATTCAAGTGAGGAGGAAATAGATGCTTTCACGGTTGAAGATGTTATCTTTGACCCTTATTTGAGGATTCAAAATGGAGTTGATGTTCGTCGGTTCACACATACCTCGGGCTACAACGGACCATTGTATCATGCCACGAGGTTATGTTATGACCAATCCTCGTCGAACTCTACGCCAAATTGCTCATATTCAAGAAAAGGTCGTTAGGAAAAACTTCAAATTATCCAAGGATGGATCCAGAGATAAGAGGCCCCACCATTGTACTCAACTACCGCCCAACTCCGACGATTGATGTTTGGAACAACCGCCATAAACGAGAATACCAACTCCAAGGGGGAGGCAACGGCTTGTAACAACACGAAAGAAGCCATTTGATGATTACATAGATTGGTATTACCATTTTGGTCATCCACATGTGATTAATAATGATCAGGAAGCCCACCACTTATTCAAAAGGCAATAGAAAAAGGAAGGCTGCAGGGAGAGCAAAGAGACAAAGGGACTATTTGGTATGACTTGGAGGAAACTATATTTCATGACGGTGCGTAACTTTGTTATCCTCATGACTTGGAATTTAGTTCTAATTTATATTTCTTGGTTATGGAATAATCTCTTAAGACTATTTTTAATGTGTTAATAGAAAGAAGCGAGGACAACGGTTGGCAAATAGTATGACTTCATGCATCCGTGCTAATGGTGTGATTAACGCTCCTCAACAAAGGACCTTACAAGAGCAAATAAGGAACATGCATGATCCAACCGGGAAAGAATTGTACTAGGGGTTGGTCACCGAAGAAAGAGGCTTAAAGAGGGCGAAAGTCCATTGGAGGTGCGGGTACTAGCCATATTCGAGTCGTCATCCAGCGGTGAAGAGACGCATTTGGAAGAGGATGTGCATGGTGTGGGTGCTGGCCAAAGAGGTGGTCGTGGTCGCGGTGGTAAACGTGATGGTCCTCGCACTTTCGTGGTGGTGGTACCACCAACAAAAGAGGTCGTGGTCCTCGTGGTTAATTATGGTTATGTGACATTTGATAGCGGAAAACTTCTTACTTCTTAGCTTTGTGTGGTTGTTTTTAGTTTATGGATATTATCAAGAACTAATGGTTGTGTGGTTAGTTTTTAGCTTATGGATATTATCACGAACATGTTATGAATTGTGTGGTTATGGATTTTAGATTATGAATTACTTGGAATGAATTAACATGTTTTTAACTTAGGAATGAATTAAAATTGAGATATTTTTAAGTTAATCTATGTGTTACGGTTGGTAACAATCGGCAAATTAGAAACCGTACACTAGTCACGAATGATAATGACAAATCTTTAACAAACCGTATGCTAGTTACGGTTTGTAATGAAGCAAAGATTACAAAACCGTACATTTCTATGTAACTTCGAGAGTTAGAAGCTCCTACATACGGTTGATAACAAAAGGCAAATTAGATACCGTACACTAGGTACGGTTGGTAACGACAAATACTTAACAAACCGTAACCAATTTACGATTTGTAACGAAGCAAAGTTACAAACCGTACATTGCTCTGTAACTTCCAGAGTTAGAGAGCTCCTACATACGGTTGATAACAGAAGGCAAATTAGATACCGTACGCTAGGTACGGTTGGTAACGACAAATACTTAACAAACCGTAACCAATTTACGGTTTGTAAACGAAAGAAAAAAGTTACAAAATCGTACATTGCTCAGTAACTTCCACGATTAGAGAGCTCCTATATACTGTTGGTTACTACAACTATGACGAACCGTAACTCTGGTATAAATAAATTTTGCGAGTTACGGTTACGGTAATTGTGGTTGGTAAGGAACCGTAACTCAGGTACTCACAGCAACTCTAGTTTTCTGACGAGTTACGGTTGGTAAAATTACAATAGTAACAAGCTAGTAACTCTTGTCTCGTCATCAATTATCTAGTCTACGGTTTGAAATAATAATCTCATTACCAACCGTACCTTATTTATTTCTTGGGTTTTCATGAGTTTATCCACTGATTTGTCATTGGTTGATTTGAAAATATAGCCGTTGAACCTTTAACGAGTTTATTTTCAAAAAATAGATCCCGTTAGATAATAAAAAACCAAATTGTTATATATATATATGCTTATCCTCCTCAATAGAAGTTACACCTCCACATGAATCATCTCTTACCTTAAACTAGATTATGGCTCCAAACCACAATTTACATTGGAAGAAGATTTATGTATTTGCCGCAACTTTGTTCTATGCTATCAAAAAGAGGAGAAGAAACGACGCCGATGTGGTTTTGTGAGTACAAGTTATTTGAGAACTCTTTTCGAAAACTTTTGCTCAAACAATTAACCCTAATAACCGCGATGGAATAATGTTGTATATTCGATATTGAACTATTCGGGATAACGTTCAAGAATTTATGGCATTAGTTCGTATTATGGGTGAAATACGATTAAGGGGTGAAAGCCGACGAAGTTTTAGAGAGCTCTATTCAAGAATGGAGACGATGGAAAAGGTCGAGTTTTCAATACTTACCTCATTTCAACATCCTTAAAGACTTCTATCGCACTCGTAAGCACTGGATATTAGTATCCTTTTAAGTCGCATCAAATAAAATGAGTTGTAATGTCATTTATATTTATAATGGTTTAATGGTTGTAATGTTGGTTTAGACATGATATTGTCACTTTTAATATATTAAATAGAATACTTCATATATTATCTAATTAAATAGACATGATATTGTCACTTTTAATCATATCACATTTAGTCAAAATACCAAAATACAAATTATAAAATGGGCTTCATTCAAGACTTGAAAACATTTAAGCATCCTCTTCATCATCGGTCATAACTACGAATTGCTTAGGCATAGACAACATTATGGCCTTCCATAATTCAATCCTTTTCTCAAATCGGTGCACCAAGTCTTGGGGAGTTCACCGTCACAACCAAATTCCCTCCACAATGGAGGTAATGGACTTCCTTCATGCAATCGGAGGCCGATGTAATGATTTCCTTCCACATGCCCCATGACAACGGTTTTTTTATTGACAAGTCTTCGTCAAACGGTATTCTTGTTGGTGCAAATGTAGTGCTCATGTCTCTGGAGATTAAATGAATGACGCAATTGAATGCGTTGGCGAGTAGTTGGCCACATATAGGCGTGCGCATCCAATATTGGCTTGTCAAACATATATTACCGGTTAACCGCCTTTCCATTTCCTTGAAGCTCTCATTTAACACCTCATCGGTTTCGTTTCTTTCAACTCTCATCATCGGCTTATAAAGTCGCGGTAACCACGTAGTTCCATTAAGCATTTTTGCCTTACGTAAGTAACTTGGTCACAATCCCACCCTATCGCGTCTTCAAATGGTCCAAGTTGATCTATGAAGACGTGGTAACCACAATTCCCATCACCATGAACATCCTCCGTAGCCTTGATATAACCACGAATATAGTCGGGAAAAAAACGAAGGTAATATTCATAGAGAATGTAATGGTTCGGCTATATCGACCATTAGCGTCTCTAGGTGGTGGTTTAGGCACTCCTTTAAGATGAATCGTCTCCTTTTCAACCATCGGACTCTTTCCATTGTTCCTTGCTAATTGTTTAACACCAACTTTACTAATAAGTCTTTTATTGAATTATCTTGGGAGGAAACCTCGATTCCGACATTGGAACCTTGACCTTTAACTCCATCATCTTTTTTCCACTTTCTTTATGACCATTTCCTTGAACAACAACTTTGCTTCTTTCTTGTTGTTTAGAGCGAAATACTGGGACCTTTTCCTTTAACATCAATTTTGCTTGTTGCACTTTCTTGACTAGGAAGCTCGATACATTTTTGTTGTACATTTCGACAACTTGGTTTCTCCTTTATCCGCTTGACCTCTTTTCGTTTGTTTCTACCTTGAACATCATCCTCTTCCATCTCATCCTCCGCTTCATATTCCTTTCTCAACCATTCATAACCACAAGGATCTTTTTCTTTGATTCTTCCGCCAATTCTCTTGCTTTTTTATTTCCTACGTACCTCTTTTTTTTTTTTTTTTGGTAGGAGGCCTCCCCTTACCCTTCCCCTTTGGTGGTTCCTTGATGTCATACCTAAATTGTGGATATACGAAATCTCTCAAGTTACTCAACCATATTTGCCTTTGGCCTTGGCTTAGTGTAGCATATTTCTCGGCTAGAGCTTTTCCAATCTCGGTATCGACAAACGTTCCTCCAAATTGTGGATCAAAAATTGTTTCACGGAATGTTAATTGTTGCCAAAAGGGATCAATATCTTGAATCGGGATCACTTTGTCTTGATATGTGGCTATAACATGCCGACATGGGAGTCCCAAACTTGTCATGTTTGGACAAACACACTCTTCTTCATAATCCCCCAATTCATAATGTTGTACTTCATACATTATCTTCTCAATTGCTTTGTGCGAAACTTGATGTGTAATTCCCCTTAGCCACTCATTTGTCCAACCATTTAGTGTGTTGTTTAGTTCGGCTTTTTTCAAAAGACTCCGTAACTCTATCGTGATCACGGAGGAAATACGAATGCATGGCTTCAAATAACGTAACTAACCCACCATTACAACTATGAAGTTTCTTCTTGACCGGTTGTGAGATGACTCCATGCCGTACTTGTAGCTTGGTTGTCATAGTGCCTATGTTGGTTAGTGAACGCGTCTGAACTTCTCTGTGAGGATCCAACCAATTATCAAACAAATACTTCACAACACTTGGATAACCTCTTTTCCAATGAGCCACTAACATACTGAGCTCTATCTTCATATTCATCCACGGTGATAGAATAGGTCAAGGCTCTCCACTCCGTTTTGAAACTTTCCCATTTTAGTTCCGCCAACTTGTCATCGTTCTTAAATTTCTCTTTAGCCTCTTCTTGTTTATGTAACGGTAGTGCCTTTATTCTATCCATTTCGCTTTTCGGGTTGGACGGACAAGGCGCATGCACTTAGTTTCAATACTTTTCCACAAATGGAACGTGCAAAGAAGGTTATGAGCTTCCGGAAAACCCTCCTTATTGCATTCAACAAAGCTTGCTCCTTGTCGGTAATAATCACCTTTGGAGTATATCCCTCTACGTAGAATAACTTCACTTGTCTAGTGCCCACACATAGCTCTCTTCGAGCTCATCTTTCAAAAAGCAAAAACCAACACTAAAAGGAGCATTGGTAGAAGTTTGCCACATGATGTTCAACAACGGCATCTCAAACTTGTTGGTTTTGTATGTGCAATCCATTAGAAGCACTTGATGAGAGCACCGTGCCAACTTCACAAACTCGGGATTAGCCAATAAAAGATGTCTTATTAGTCCTTTCTCGTCATCATCGTGGAAAACCGAGTAATTA
The DNA here is from genome assembly GCA_023531295.1 of Papaver armeniacum. NCBI lineage: Eukaryota > Viridiplantae > Streptophyta > Magnoliopsida > Ranunculales > Papaveraceae > Papaver > Papaver armeniacum. The sequence goes on along the minus strand of JAJJWW010013858.1, from coordinate 275,278 downwards.
TGCAACTCCCCCAAATTCCTTAATTGTTGCATTTCGTTCCTTTGTTCCCATTTCTTAGCCTTCAATTTTTTTCTTGCATTGTAGATGGTATCCAAAGTAGAAGCATTTTGTGGGTTTCTTTCCTTTAAGTGAGCAAGGATATCAACAGGCTTCATACGAATTTGTGTCAGTGATTCTACAATCTTCTCTTCTTCTTCGGTAAGGCGTCCAGCATAAGAATGTGATAGCAAACTCTCCGGTATAGGGTGGTTATGACTACCGCATACAACTTTCTCCAAAAACCACCTATTTGCCGCGTTCGTTTTAAATTGAAGCTTGAAGGGGCATCGGGTCTTCTTAGTGAAAGTAGTATTCTTCCTCTTTTCTTTGCTACTTGCAAGGTATCCTTTTTGCGTGACTTCTATGTTGTCCACTACACTCGCAAACCATTTGAAAGGCACTATCACTAGTGGTACCATTACAAACTATGATACACATAATCAACTTTCCTCGTTCTCTAGCCCACTTCTTTGCATCGTCTTTCTCCTTCCATGTTTCCTCGGTTAAATAGTGAGAGCTAGAATCTTTGGTGAGAAGTTCATTTGCTAAAGGTTGGTCATCCATTATAGGAGGTACATCAACGACCTGGACAAAAACATACCAACATTAGTCTAAGCGAGGCAATAAAACCAAAAAAAAAATATGAATATACGGTTGGTAAATAAAGAGAATAAACAAACCGTAAAAGGTTACTGTTGGTAACTCTTACACCAATACACCGTAATATAGTGTCGGTTGGTATCGATTTATACATTAGTAACCGTAAGTCTTGCACTAAATACTTACATACACAGGATAACTAACGGTTGGTAACTCTGCATACTTATCAACCGTAATTTAGGTACGGTTTGGAATCCAACAAAATTAACCAACCGTATGCGATATAATTTACAGGTTTTCCCAAATTGAACCGATTCTGGTTGGTATTTGATATTTTAGAACCGTAAGCTGTATGTTACGGTTGGTAACTAGATTAAAGTCAACGTATGTTCTTCCTAATTTTGAAAAAATTTGATCTTTTTACGTACTTTACATAATTTTGATCAACAAAAACCTAATGGGAACTAATTTAGAAGTATACCCTGGTCATTTCAGTCTTTGGGTTCTTCACTTTGTTGGCTAATTTCTTCAATTGGTTGAGATTGACCTTCACTTTGGTCTAAAACATCTCTACCATCTAGAAAATACTCCATATCAGGATCTCCATCAAGAGGTATGTAGTACTTGTTTTCTTTATCATATAGAGATTCACCCAGCTCAAATTTGCCACTGGAATCACTCATTTTGGTGGAGTGAATCAAAATCTAGGGTTTCACAAATATCACAAAAGTTTTTTTTTCTTCTCCTCAATTTTTTTCTTATAACTCTAAACATCGATTTTGATTCTATAATAAGTGAAAATTAATTATCGAAATTAATCTTGATTATCTACACTAATCTTGATTATCATTACTAAACTTGATTATTAACAATAAGGGTTAATTAGTCATTTCCGGGATTTATTGATAAGGGGCAGTTGTATTTACTTCTAATGACCTTTTTTGTCTTATTAGGTTGCCGCCCCTCTACCGATTCCTACCGCCCCTTTACCAGGATTGTTTATTAAGTGAACCCTGAACCAGAGCTGGTAAAAATTAAATCAGTTTTTATTTTTACTTGCTTACATTTATCCGGCAAAAGGATATAGCCTGCTAAGCTAGGTCCCCACCCCACCCACAAACTAAGAACCTGTAGACTGGTTTTTGTTTTTACTTACTTACATCTATATGTTCTAGGAAGTAGGCTACAACCCTAGGAAGCGCCTAGGCCAAACAAAAAGAGTAGAATTAAGCCTTGGTGACATTGACAACCATCTTCTTGAGTGTTTTCCTTGCTAATTAGGTAGCTAGTGCATGGTGACTTTTTTTTTTTTTTTTTTTTTTATTTTGATGCCTTTGTCCTCTTATAAGTAAAACTAAAGTAAATTATGATGCAGTCTTTCTTCATGGATCGAGAAAAGCAAACCAGCCAAAACCGCGAGGCACAATTCTTTTTTTTCTTTTTTGTGGGTCATAGTAGTTAAGAAACAGATATTGGTGAATACTTCCACAGTTTTGCAGTGGAGGTAGAGATGTTATTTATACTTGAAAAGTAATCAGGATAGATACAGACTTGTTACGCAGTTATAACAGAATTGAAGACTTATCAAAAACGTAAATCTAGCCTAGAGACTCTGCGACAACTCGGTCAGTAGACTGACTCTTCTGATAACCAATTCAGTTGGTTATCTTAACATTCCCCCTCAAGTTGTACCGGAGTTGGCGAATGTGCAACTTGCTACGGATATTTTGGAACCTTGGAGCAGCAAGACCTTTGGTAAAAATGTCAGCTAACTGATCTCTGGAGCTAATAAAGCGTACCAACAAGAGCTTATCTGCAACACGTTCACGTACAAAGTGATAGTCTATTTCAATGTGTTTCGTGCGTGCATGAAACACAGGATTAGCCGTTAAGTACGTCGCACCCAAATTGTCACACCAGAGAATAGGTGTTGAAGCAGCAGCACCAAGCTCCTTAAGCAGTGATTGAATCCAGATAACTTCCGAGGTAGCAATAGCCACTCCTCTGTATTCATCCTCAGTGCTGGACTTCGACACTGTCTTTTGTTTTCTTGCGCTCCAAGAGATTAAGTTTCCACCATAGTAAATACAGTAGTCGCTTGTTGAACGACGGTCATCTAGACAACCAGCCCAGTCTGCATCAGTGTAGGCTTGGAGGGAGTAGTCCCTGGAAGGTCGTAGATGAAGGCCATAGTCGATTGTGCCCTTGAGATAGCGCAGTATGCGTTTCACATGTTCAGTGTTCCTCAAATGGGTCGTGCATGTCTTGCAGACCTTGTTTCTTTCTACGAGATATCGGCCTTGTCAGATGAAGGTACTGAAGTGCACCGACGACACTTCGATATAAAGTTGCATCTTCAAACTTTGTCGTACCCTGTTTCTGCATTTTAGCATTAACTGCCAATGGTGTATTAACCGGTTTTGATCCATCCAACCGTGTCCGCCTGAGAAGATCTGCAATATACTTGCGCTGAGAAAGAATCAACCCCCTGTCATCCCTAAGAACTTCAACTCCTAAGAAGAAAGACAAGTCCCCCAAGTCCTTTAATTCAAAAGCATCTCCCAGGTCAGCAATAAGTTTGGTTATCTCAGCCGAATTTGAGCCAGTCACAATGATATCGTCAACGTATACCAGAACATACATAATGGAAGTAGAAGATTTTCTGATAAACAGAGAACTATCCGAAATAGAACCTGTGAACCCGACTTGATCAAATGACTCGCTAGCAGTACCACGCTCTTGGCGCTGCCGAGCCATAAAGCGATTTGTGCAATTTGCACACATGAGTGCAGATAATCCTTGTCAACATATCCTTGCGGCATTGCATGTATACATCCTCCTGGAGATCCCCATTCAAGAAAGCATTTTCAACATCTAGGCTGCTTAATGTCCCACGATGCATCACGGCAATAGACAAGACTAAGCGTATAGTACGGGGCTTGATAACAGGTGAGAACTTCTCACTGAAGTCTATGCCTTCTTCTTTGTGTATTGCCTTTGGCGACTAGGCGTGCTTTACAGCGCTCAATAGTTCCACCGGGATTACATTTTTACACGATACACCCATCTTGAGCCAACCACATTCATGCCCTTTTCACGTTTCACCAAAGTACGTACCATTACGGATGAGAGCATTAATTTGCAGATCCATTGCGTGTCTCCATTTCGGAATTTTGTTAGCCATTGAAAAACATGTAGGTTCCATGTAATCTGCGTCAGGTAGAGGATGCTTGGTTCTGTTAAGCACAACTTTTGAATTGGTTTTGAGATTCCATCTTTAGAAACAGCGTCCGCATGGAGTGTGTTGCGGGAGCGAAGGTGCAAGCTGCAGTAGCAGAGCAGGAGCGATTTCTTTGAGCATCAGGCGAAGCAGTTGTATGCTCAATGGCTGGTGAAAGCTCTCCAGATTGTGTGACTCCAATATCCGAGTTTGAGCGCGAGAAGATGCCTTTGGCGTCGGGTATTAGATTCGAAGAAGAATTTGCGGGTGAGTGATTTTGTCTGGGTGTATCCTTGGCGAAGAACTCGGTTGGGAAATATCTTGATCCACCTGTTTTCTAAAGCATCCCGAACAAATGGAGGTGACAAAAACACTGCTTGGTACTAGATGGAGTGTTACTGGACATTGCCTTTGGATTGTTACGCGCGGGGAGGCGAAAAGGAAAAGAGCTTTCTTCAAACCGTACATGTCTTGATATGTACACTCGATTAGTCTCCCTATGTAAGCACACATACCCCTTGTGGGCATTGCTGTAGCCTATAAAAACACATGGAAGAGACCTAGGCTCTAATTTGTTGGAGTTGTAGGAACGAAGACAGGGGAATGCTAAATGACCAAAAACTTTTAAGAACTTATAATCGCTTTTTGTGAAAGAGCAACTCTAGCGGTGTTTCGGGTATGAAGGAAGATTTTGGTAACTTTATTAATCAAATAACGGGATTGGGAATGCATCAGACCAGAAAGAATTTGGCATATGAGCATGATACAGTAAAGCTAAACCTGATTCTGTTACATGCCTTATTCGGCGTTCAGCGAAACCATTTTGAGGAGATGTATGCGGGCAGGAAAATCTATGTTGGATGCCATTATCGTTTAGATAGGAAGTAAATTTCCTGTACTCCATGGCATTATCAGATTGAAACACCTTTATTTTATGTCCTGTAATATTCTCAACCTGTTTATGAAAGTGTACTAGGGTTTGAAAAGCATCAGATCGTTGCACTAATGGAAACACCCAAGTAAAATGAGAAAAGACATCCATTAATAAAAGATAATATCGGAAACTGGACACGAACACCTGAGGAGAAACCCAAATATCCGACACGACTAAACTCAAAGGTTTGTCATACATGTCTTGCTTAAAGGGAACGACAACTTCTTGCTCTTACTAAGATGACAAGATTGATGAGACTTGATTGTTTAGTGGAAATATGTAGAGAATTTCTAAGACAAATACTTGACACGGTACGCAACATTGGATGCCCCAAACGCTGATGCCATAAAGGAAGTGAGGTTGATATGTTTGCCTGTGGATGAATCGGATTATCCAGCTTGTCCACTCCTTCAAACACATATAGCCCTTTCCTATTCAGTCCTCGCAGCAGAGTTATCCCTGTGTGCCTGTCCTTAACAAGAAAGTGAGATGTGAAACTCAAAATACACATCATTATCTTTACAAAATTGATAAATGACAACAAATTAGTCTTTGTATTTTTGGTACATGATAAATTTTGTTTAAATAAAAAGATCTAGACTTATATGTGAAAGTTGCGTTACCAACATGAGCAATGTTCAGAGCATTGCCGTTTCCAACATGAACCATCTCCGTGCCATCATATTCATGTGGGATAGCTAGATTTCCCATATCAGCAGTGAGATGATGTGTTGCTCATGTGTCAGTAACCCAGTTGTTACCATTTGGTGCATTTGGAGCGACAATATAAGCGGCGGGTTGACGATCTTGATTATTGCTAGGTTTATAACGAAACCAACAACGATCTGCTTGATGATTATCCTTTTTGCATATCTGACAGGGTTCAGCAAACTTTGGAGACTTGCGCTGATGTTGCCGATTTTTAGAATTGTTGGTATTTTGCTGTGACGAACCAAGATTTGCATTGTTGTTTTGTCTCGGAGCTGATCTGTTGGATGAGCCACGATAAGCCACATTGGCAATGGGTTGCTGAATATTGTTGAGATGTTGTTCGAGCCTTAAATCGAAGGTTAGGAGATGAGCGTAAAAATCCGCATATCCATATCTTCTTTGGTACTCGAGAGATGTCACAATCGGATCAAATGTTTGATTCAAACCATTGCTAATGGGTATTTCATCTCATCGATTGAAACAACATAGCCTTTATTCTTGCAAGTGATTGAACAAAGTTTTAGCTTCATTAAAGAAAACTTTTAGGGTTTTGTTACCTTTTCGGTGTATGAAGTTTGTTTTTGAGGTGCATCGATGCGCCTTTGTTTTGGGAGAAAACTTCGGTTTCAACGTATCCCGGACTTCTTTGGCGATCTTTATGATCGAAATTTTCCTAGAAACGACTTGAGAGAGTGTCGACATTAACCACCCAACAATGAGAGAGTCTTGTTCATCATATGCTGTAAAATCAGGGTTAATTTCTTCTGAATCAGGCAAAGTTCTTTCTGGTATTTGTTTTGTGCCATCAATAAAACCAGTTACTCCATATCCTTTGAGAATAGGCTTGAACTGGGTTTTCCATAATGGATAATTGGTTTCTGTGAGTTTCAGAGTTACCATATGGTGAATCTGAACTTGCCGAAAGAATTTGAGTAATTGTTGCCATAATTGCGATGGTGTTTTGAGGTTTTTTTTAAGGAGGTTTTGAAGAGTTTGGGCGTAGCTTGGATCAAGGTCGATACCAAGTTAAGAAGGATATTGGTGAATACTTCCACAGGTTTTGCGGTGGAGGTAGAGATGTTATTTATACTTGAAAAGTAATCGGGATAGATACAAACTTGTTACGCAGATTATAACGAAATTGAAGACTTATCAAAAACGTAAATCTAGCCTAGAGACTACGCACGACAACTCGGTCAATAGACTGACTCTTCTGATAACCAATTCAGTTGGTTATCTTAACACTAGTGAGCCCCACTTTCAGGAGACGTGTAAGGATGGGTTTGTGTCTGGCGGTTTTGAGCTGGTTTTTTGTGCTCGGCCCGTAATGAATTTTTGATTAAGACGATGAAAACAGTACCACTAGTGTGAGTGGGGTTGATTTATTTAGCCGGTGCATTGGTCAAAACTACTACATCTTCTTGGAAATTTCTTTCTTCTCAAAAACTGCTTTTAGCTGATGCTGATTTATTTAGCCGGTGCATTGGTCATTTTCCCGTAGAAACCTATCCCTGCTGAAAACCAAATACCCTACTCGGTAGGTTTCATCACTCCATTATTGCGGTAAAATCATTAATGCGTGTTTTTAAGTTACTGGTAAAATGTGAGGCAAGGTCATGGCAGTAAATGTTAGTGTATTATAATTCAGTGAAAAAATCTTCATTGAACCAGAGTTACATACCCACAGTCACTCACCCTAGCTGGTGAAAAATTAAAGCTGGGTCCCACCCACTGGAAAACCACTCCATTTTGAGTCTTGAGAGTTCTCTTTGCGTCCTCTTGAGTGCTTTTTCCTCTCCAGAGTGCCTAGTGAGAGTGCACTTTCAAACTATCTAAATCTTCGAACTTTTTCCTCTCCAGTTATCTGACGCAACATGCCATTTCCAGTAAAATACGCACATGGGTTCTCTCGCTACAATTACCAGCTACAATTATTTGTTATTTCTTCAAGGCTCAACTGCCTCCACCACCAACCTTGATTGCAATTCAGATCCATTATACATACTGGTAACATTGTCGTCTTCTCTGCTTGCTTTTTTTCACCGGTGAAACTAAACAGCAATATGGAGAGCTTTACGGCAGCAAAAAACCTCTATCAAATCATCGGAGAAGCAATGAAAATCCCAGCCAAATCACCATCTCCACTCTTTTTGATTAGTACCATCACCCTAATTCTCCCACTTTCATTCATCCAGTTACTATCTAAAACTTCATTCTCCTACTTTTCACTTACCCTCTATCCCCCCGAATCAATCCATGAGTTTGTTGTCTACAACCTTTCCCTTTTCCTCTTGTCTCTTCTCTCTACATCCGCTATTGTCTTCACAGTTGCTTCTCTTTATGCATCCAAATCAGTCTCTTTATATGCAACTCTCTTTGCAATTCCTCGCGTATTTGAACATCTTCTGATCACTTTCTTCTACGCCTTACTTCTCAAGGTCGTGGCCTACTACTTGGTCATCTTCACTCCTGTGTATGTCTCGGTTTTTTGGTTAAAGATTGATGAAGGAGATTTTCTATCATTTACGTTCTCTGGAGCTGTGTTGTGGAGTTTTCTTATCGTACTTTGTATCATCTACGTTCATGCTCATTTCTATGTTATAGGGTTATGGTATCTAGCAAGTGTAATCTCTGTTGTTGAACCAAATGTGTACGGCTTGGCAGCCATGAAGAAGAGTAAGCAACTCTTACAGGGGAGAATTAAGGTTGCTTTGGAGCTTGTAAGTCTCTACTTCGCTGCTACGTCGATCATAGGAAGGGTGTTTGAGTATTGGATGCAGTTTCCTGTACATTTCATGGTTAAGCTTTTCTTGGGGTTGTTGTGTTTGTTCATGTTGGTGGCTGTTAATCTCATGGCGCTACTAGTTCAGAGTGTCTTCTACTTCGCATGTAAAGCTCACCACAATCAAGTGGTTGATAAGAAGGTATTATATGATCATCTTGGTGGGTATGATCCTAATGAGTCTGTAGCATCGAATCCTCCTGGTACTGGCAGTGTGGAGATGCAGAGCTTGGTCAAAGTTCACAATAGAGAAGATTATCAGCCTGTTGCACTGAATGCTACTCCTGACAGGACTATCAAGATACAAAGATAAGCCAAAGATCATGAATGACGGTGGGAGGCTAGAATGTTAAAATTGAAGAACCTCATATCATAATTAACTTAATGTAATTTCTAATTTTCAAAAATGTATTAGCTAGCAGACTAGCATGCTTAGATATCTCTAGCATTAGTTGTGTATGGTAGAACTGCAAGCGGGCATAGCATGTTTGTGAAGTTGTTCTCAGTCCCGTTTGAATCAATGCCAGGTTGGTTTTTAAGAAAACATCCTACTAATTATACATTTCATAATGCAAATTTGGCTCTTATTAAAATCTGTAATCACATCATATATACACGACTGCTAACTACAAAAACAAACTCATATCGGTGAGTGATCATAATCAACATTACATAAGCAATTCACGTAATGCTCAAGATATGGACTGCAGAACTTATGCAAGACTTATTGGAAGGCTACTGCATTCTCTGCTAGCAAGTGTATTAAACACGATCTCACGTTATGATACCATCCTATGAGCTCTGCTATTTGTTTTCCCATTTATTTATTATTATGTTCTTTACATCTGGACCATTTCACTATGAGCAGGGATTTAGCAAAGACTGCTGCTAGGAGATGCCATTGCAGAAATCTACTCCATGTTAGATGAGTACTTTAGCAAAAGTATCGTCTGAGTACATGGACATTGCTGCCTATTTGGTAGGGAAGAGGGATTTTTCATTATTCCAAAATTTGCAATGCATCCAATGGGGCCTCATGTACAAAATATGTGATTTCCATGGATTTCCTATTATTTCCATCTCATAATTTAGCCTGTTCCAGAATGGAGTTTGTTTACAAGAAGAAGGGAAACGGACATGCTTGCTCATAATGTTGCTGGATTCATGATCGTGGCTTACCGAACTCGGTCATAGGTATTACAACCAAGGACTTTACCGTTGTACTACTAGATAGGGCCTTGAAAATCTTCACTAATCACACTTTTTATACGGCAGAGAATAGGAAATTACCTGTTCAGATTTCGGAGTACTAATGCATCATCAACGAGAAGACAGTTTGATTTCTTCCGCCAGCAGCTGAACCTTAAGAAAGAAAGAGAAGCATTCTGTCTTTGATTGGAGATGAATTCTTTCGGTAGATAATCTCTTGCAAAAAGCATGAAACTGTGGCATACTATTTTCCCCATCTGTACACACAAAAACCTAGTCCATCCCGTATATCCGTATTTTCAAAATACCACTTCTCATAATTCCACAATATAGTACATCCATTTGGTATGAAGGTCTTAAGAGGAAGAAAGTTCTCTACATAAGTGTGAAGCTTATAATCGATATGATCCCATCTATAATAAATAAGTTTATTAGCAGTATCAACATCATTGGCATTATAAGGGTATAGTGATTTTGTACCTTAAGTTTAAACAACTCAACCTCTTTTGTGGGATTTGCGGGGGAATAATTCACCATCTTGGCTGAGGCGCAGAAGTAGCGGTACTAGAAGTTTTAGTAGCAGCCGCAGCAGCAATTGTAGTAGCAGTTGTTGTGGTGGTGGTGGTCCTAGCAGAAGCAACTGTTGCTATGAAGCAGGGAGGAGGATCAGACATATCCTGAATCATACTAGTACTATGACAAACATCGGAAGTCTCTGTGATCCATGCTGACTTGACTCTATCCTTCAATACATACAAATGAACCTTGCAACAACAATTTGTTGCTGATCACCACTGTTCTTTAGATGTGCAATACAAGGAGATCCATTGAATTCGAAAAGACGATGATCAATTAACTGTTGCTGCTTCTCAGTAGTTAGTTATCGTTGTTGTCCCGTCTTTATCTTTAATTCACATTCAAGAGGAAGAGAAATGAGCTGAAACTGTTCATGGTGAATGTCAAAGCACGACAACATTTCTATATATCTCCTGATCCTCATCATCATCACCAATTCCTCCTCCTCCAACCCCATCTCTAGTATGTACCCTCCAGTGAAGTAAAAGAGCTCCATTAACATATATGGCTGATCTAGAAAAACTCATCCTGGACATAATCACCCTTTCCTGTATAATTCCAGCACTTGTTGTAATAACAGGGAGGGTATTCGGAGAAGACGATTCTCTCCATGGTTTACTTCCCAGTGGGAAAACCATGCACTTGAATTTGTCATGAACAACAATAACATTCAATAACGGCGATGAATTGGAATAAACAATGACAATTTTGTATTCAATTAGCTAAAGAATCAAACCCGAAACCACAACAAATAATGAGCAACCCGAAATCAAATATGAGATCATTTCGATATCTATTGCGGTGGATAGATTGATGCAAGGTGTGTTAAATTCTGCATTCGTAGCCTTGTCAGTATATTATCAAACTATTACCTCATTAGGAAGATGTTTCCGACGAAGAGATTCAGCTGCTCTACTCCAAATATTCATTTTCCGTTTCTTGTTATAAACAATTCGAACATCATCCATCTCCATCTTCCTCTTCCCTCGGGTTAGGTTTTTCTTCTTCTTCTTCTTCTGATCCTCCATAAATTGAACTGGTTGATTGGTGTTACTTTGATCAATAATAATCAATCTAGATCGACTGGATGCAGATCAGTGACTTACAAATAATTTGAAGAAAAGAGAAAAATCTTTTGATCAGAACCACAATTTTACGGTGATAATAGATAGATAGATAAAGGAACTGGATCTACCCTCCCGCTTAGCCGACAAGAATTTGAATTTGAAACTGAAAATGAAAATGAATGGGCGGTTTTATATTACTGTATAGATTGTTTTCCTCAAATCAAAGGTTTCCGGGTTCAGGTTCTAGATTTCTTAATATGATTTTTGAGCTTCATCAGAACTTTAGAAGAACCATAGAGAGGTGAAGGACCAAAACCAGAAGGGTGATCAAGAATTTCAGCAGCAGAGGAGAGTGAAGCGAAGGGGTTAGCAGATATTGAGATAGTATTGTTTCTGACGGGTGGTGGGGGCATATTGGCGGTGATGCTTAGGGCTTTTGATGGGCCTATATCCATGCCTTGAGTAGTTGGGCCTGTAGAAGTTTGGTAATGAATCTTCATTTGGGGACCATGGTTTTTTTTTTTTTTTTTTTGGGACTGGTGTGTTCGGTTAGGAAATATTTTTTGCGACGTAACTGAACTAAGGTTCGGTTGAGAAATATTTTTTGCGACTTAACCGAACTATTGTTCGGTTGGGAAATATTTTTTGCGACTAAACCGAACTATTGTTCAGTTGGGAAATGTTTTTTGCAACTAACCGAACTGACAAGTTCGGTTGGGAAATATTTTTTATAACTAAAAAACCATGGTCCCAAAAAACGATTCTTGGTAATTAGGATGCACCCAAACATTTGAGTGAGTCTTAGTTTGAATTTAAGCAATTCATGACCAACAATACATTTTATTTGCATGGCACAAATTCATGAAAACCTGTTTTGAGGCATACTCAATAAGAACAAAATAAAGTCACTATGTAGTAAAACCAATAACCCCATATCAATGATATTTGATAATGACAGTAATACCCTTATCATTTATATTTTTCAATTTTAAAAAATTTAAAATTTATTTTATCTTTAAAATTTATTTTATTTATTTATTTTTTAAAAACAAAAATGATTAATGAAAATTACATAGAGCTTTTGGTTGGCGACTGTGACAAAAGAGCCCCAACTCCTCTTTGAATAGAACGCGAAATTGGGGGATATAAAAAGGAATTCAGGGATATAAGAAAAGGACAAAAACTTGATCCAGATATCAATTCGGGGTCACCCCTTATCTAAGTATTTTTTAAAATCCTAATCTACCCCTCACTAATCAAGTTTAGTGGTTAATAATAATTAGTAAAAATCTTAAGTATTTGTTAAATGATTAGTGTGTATTTGTATTTAGGTGAATGAGATGAGAGTAGAAAGATGGAAAATTTTTTTGAGAGGGAATTTTTTTTGGTGAAAGTGGAGGATGATTGTGAAGAGAGAATTGCTGCTAAGAGGTTGAAAATTTGATTTTTTTTTCTTTGAATCCACCATTGTTGCAGCTGAAATAGCTTTCGGTGCAAGCATTGTATTCAACCTAAAAACCATCTTAGGCATTTGCTTTGAAAATTTTCATAAATTGTTTTGAGAAAAATATTTTTAATAAAATTTTAAAAAATAAAATCAATAAAATCAAATAAATAAATAAGTAAATAATTAATTAATCAAGGTTATCTAAGTAATTTAACTAGCTTTAGACATCCCTTTTTCAATCTCCACTAGTTAGGGAAAGCATTGAGTATGCCTCGAAAAAAATTGGTATGCCTCGAAAAAAATTGGTATGCCTCAAAATAGGTTTCAATTCATGTAGATCAACGAGTCCAATCTTGGCTACTGAAAAAAACACAGCCCAATCTGATGTGCGTCGTCTTTTTTCATTTTTTGTAAATGAGCATTGCTTGAACATGAATGACAATCTCTTATTTGATCCTTGTAGCTTGCTTATTGCCTCGCACATTAGCTTGTAGTTGTAAGCTCTGAATACATAAATATTTGGCTGCGAAGAAATATCCAACATGTACGCTTCATTGGCCCCTGCAAAACTCAGCATGCCAATTCTTTTCCTGGCTAAATTGGGGCCTATAGATTACTTCATCTACCTAATACACAATGATAAGGGGTGTCGAATATTTATGTAAACTACCAAAATTACCCTCAAAAAAATATTACTATTACTAAATTACCCCAATCAATCCTTAATAAACATAATTAACAAAAATCAGTTTTCATTTCTAACCCGATTCTTCATCTCCTCTACTCCTTTTTTTTTTTGTTTTTTTGAAACTAAAAATCGTCGATGATCGACGATTCAAAAACGATTAATCGTTTCTTTCTTCTATAAAATGTCGAAACCAAGAACTAAGTACGCTACTAACAGGAATCATTCTAGTGCCGATAATCCCGGACTTGTTGAAGCGATTCGAAATAGAACGAAGGAAGTGCAAGAACAATTTGAAGCCTCTCGTATCGCACAAGAGGAAGAAATGGGTCGAATCGGGTACTTTTCTATCAACCAAATCCTCTCTAAACTAGGTTTTAATAACATGCATTAGGTTAGAAATCGATAATTTTGAAATCAAAAAATTTCTGTGTTCACAGAATCGGGTTACGTTAATGACGAAGTAACCCGATGCTTGTTAGAAAACAGATTATGTTCTAAAACCGATAAACCGATTGTCTTTTGCATGTGAAATGGAATCGGTGAACGTTAATGTATAAATAGCCCAATTGTTATAGCCAATATTCCTGGATCTTTATTTTGTTGGAATCGGATTACATATGTCTTCACAAAACCGATTGTGTAGTTTATAATCGGACTTTATATGTATATCGAGTAAACCGATTTTTAGAATCGGTTTACATTAGCACTTAACAAAATCCAATTGTGAATTTTCTTATGTTAGGAATCGGGTTTTATATGTATATCGAGGAAACCGATTATGTACCTTGACTTTAAAAATGCATTATGTTCCATTGTTTTTTGTCGCTTAAATCCGTATTCTACAGGCAAAAAAATCAAGCCGAAAAGAAATATAAGAAGAAACATGACCATGCTACTCCTAAGCCTTTGGAACCTCGTCGAAAAGGCGGTAAAATTTGAATGCTTCCCACCGAAGGGGCACGGGAAGTAAAGCCAAAGGATCGGCATCAATGACCCACCACCTCCAGCGGAGCAACCAACACATGAAGAATCTGATTCTGATACACCGACTGAACAAGATGGTGGTGAGGAGGATATGAATGTAGAAGAAACTGGTGGCAAGGAAGGTGATGAAGAAGAAAGTGATGAGAGTGAAAGTGATGAACATAGTCGTGGCAAGAAAAGTGTTGAAAAAGAAAGTCGTGGTAAGAAAGGTGTTAAAGAAGAAAGTGATGAGGAAGGTGGTGGCAAGGAAGGTGGTGATGAAGAAAGTGATGAGAGTGAAAGTGATGAAGAAGAAGGTGAGGATGAAAGTGATGAAGAAGAAAGTGAGGAGCAAGATGATGAAGAGATAAGAGAAGTCGTTCAAGAACAAGTGCAAGAACTAGAAGTTCAACAACAAGACCAAGGAGGAGACGCTCAACAAAAGGTAAGTAGAAAGATGGACCAAAGAAGAAGAAATGTGACCACATGCCCGACCTGATGAAGATGTTTGCTCGCGACCCTGATGATCCACCTTTAGGGATACCCGGTGATGGAGGAAAGGTATTATGGGGTTACAAATGCAGTTGGGCCTCCGTCGTTTACAATACCATAGTAAGTACCTAAACCTTATGTTATGTGATGTAAACATTATTATCCGTGTAGTGTTTTGATTGTCCTTCGTGGTTGTTTTGTTTTATAGGATCACAAGGATGTCGTTCGTCTTATGAAGCCAGGAACGTCAGTGAGTATGATGAGGCGATGGCCACTTATAGCTGCAGAATCCACCGAAGGAGAAGTTCAGGAAGTAGTCGATCTAGTCAATTCTACGGGGTTGGTACCTGCGGTCGACAATTTGGACCACCTTGGTTACTGTTTGAGGGTGAAAACAGTTTCTGCTGATTTCGGTAATTTCGCGAGAGTGGGTCAGAAACTGAGTCTAAACCCTAAACAATGTACTGCAAGGGAGTAGTTTAGATTCGAGAGATCAATCTGCACAAATCCGGCCTAAACCAAGAAACGGTCGTTCCAGACTTGCTTCGGTCACAAAGTGAAGGAAAAGGGTTGGTTTTAGGAAGGGAAGCGAAGAAAGTGTTGAGACCAGAATAGTTGATTCTGGAAGAGTAGTTGTTTGACTTGTATCAAAAAGTGAAAGCTAACAGATGGGAAAGCTAGCAAGTGGTTTATGAGTGTTGTATGCTCCTGACCAAAACTTTTTGTTCGGTGGAAATAGGTAAGACCTATTTATACAAGTCAAAGTGAAACGTACTCTGGTCTTGTAAGAAATAGAAACGGATGAGTAAATGGGAGGAGGTGGTAACAGTAACGCTGGAATTGATGTTACATAATGAAGGAAAGCGTTTCACCATTACTCCCAGTATTTACTAACCGCCTTATTCTTATGACACTTTCATGTAACGGGCGTAGTGTACGCCGCACGCTGTAAACCGCCAAACCAATACCCTCTATGAGCATCCCCCAGTTTGTGGCATGTGTTAGATGTCTCGAGTGTTTTCATGGGAAAACGTGTAATAAGGTGTTACGTGTGGCATGGTGGCATGCCAGTGGACATGGTAGAGTCGACATGGCTTTGCCAAAGAATAGGCGCGACCAAATTTGGGGTTTAGATGCAAACCGTGATGTTTTGGCTTTGGTCCGTAAGTTAGGTGGCGAACTTGAACGGTCGAGATCCGCATCTCAGAGGAAGGATAGCCGTTGATTATTGCAACCTTCCGTTTTAGAATCCATCATTGAGCATGGATTTTCCATAGAGTAGGCGCGGCCAAATTAGGGTTTAGGTGCAAACCGTGTGTTTTGGCTTTGGGCCGCAAGTTAGGTGGCGAACTTGAGGCGGTCGAGATCCGCATCTCGGAGGAAGGATAGCCGTTGATTATTGCAACCTTAGTTTTAGAAGCCATCATTGAGCATGGATTTTCCATAGAGTAGGCGCGGCCAAATTAGGGTTTAGGTGCAAACCGTGTGTTTTGGCTTTGGGCCGCAAGTTGCCATGCGTCAGGTGGCGAACTTGTGTGGTCGAGATCTGCATCTCAAAGAGAAGGGTAACCGTTGATTATTGCAACCCTTCGTTTTAGCAGCCAGCGTTGAGCATGGCTTTGCCATAGAGTTGGCGCGGCCAAATTAGGGTTTAGGTGCAAACCGTGTGTTTTGGCTTTGGGCCGCAAGTTGCCATGCGTCAGGTGGCGAACTTGTGTGGTCGAGATTTGCATCTCAAAGAGAAGGGTATCCGTTGATTATTGCAACCCTTCGTTTGTAGCATCCAGCGTTGAGTCATGGCATTGTCAAAGAGTAGGCGCGGTCAAATTAGGGTTTAAGTGCAAACCGTGTGTTTTGGTTTTGGGCCGCAAGTTGCCATGCATCAGCTGGTGACTTTGGACGTCTAAAATCTGACTTAGATGGAAGGGTGGCCGTTGATCATTGCAACACTTCGTTTTGGCAGCCAATGATGTGAAGGAGAGGCTGGCATGGTATAAAGCGCGGCCAAAACTAGGGTTTGGTGCAAATCGTGGTGTTTGGCCTTGGGCCACAAGTTCTCGTGCGTTAGGTGACGAACTTGGATGGTCGAGATTTGTGTCTCGAAGAGAAGGGTAGCCATTGATTATTGCAACCCTTCGTTTTGGCGCAGAGACGTGGCTGGCATGGTTTGCCATTGGCACGACGGTGCGGCTGGCATGATTGGCATGCCTTGGCGCAGAGACGTGGCTGACATGGTTTGCCATTGGCACGTTGGTACGGCTGGCATGGTTGGCATGCCTTGGCGTAGAGACGTGGCTAGCATGGTTTGCCATTGGCACGGCGGTGCGGCTGGCATGATTGACATGCCTTGGCGCAGAGACGTGGCTGGCATGGTTTTCCATTGACACGATGGTGCGGTTGGCAAGGTTGGCATGCCTTGGCGCGGAGACGTGGTCGGCATGGTTTGCCATTGGCACGGTGGTGCGGGCCCGGCATGGTTGGCATGCCTTGGCGCGAGAGGCGTGGCTGGCATGGTGGTGCGGGCTGGCATGGTTGGCATGCCTTGGCGCGAGACGTGGGCGGCATGGTTTGCCATTGGCACGGTGGGAGAATCGGGGTTAGGTTTATCTGAGGTGATGTCGATTAATACTAAGGGTTACATCGTGGAACATGACACATGTATAAAAAAAAGGTACCACGATAATTCTTACGTAAATATCTTGATTGATTTAATAAATTCGCTATTGGTCATAGTGACGTCACGTCAAATGTACGGTTTTACGATTTTATCCCTAAGCTAAAAACCACCATCAACATTAAGTCCCCTGCTTAGCTCGGAACTGGAGCGTTGTTGCGTGGTAAGCATAAGATGGTGACAGATAATGACAAAATCGAAACAGTGGGTCATGAAAGATGACTAGGAAGATTAAATCTAACCTTTTTCGAGAGTGTTACGAATTTCGTGATCCTTGTGGTGGAGACCTAGCATGAATTCTGCTTGCGTCGTTACTGGCTAGACCGTGAAATAGTAGATGCGATTGCTGCAGGATGTTGGCTTGGTTTGGGATGGCACCCGCAGGTATTTGCACGGCTTGGAATAGAGTCGCGGGCGTTGCGCGGTGATCGGTTGTCACCCGGTCAAAAATAATTTCACTTTCTTGCTTCACTAAAATAAAGTAGTATGCAATAAGAAAGAGTTCGTATCCACAGAGAGGCTTATGTTGTTATGCAAATTTTCGAGTTTCTTAGTAACCAAGGGGGATGTTGATGTTTCAAAGCAATAAAAATAAATTGAAAGCAAAGTAATAATAAAATTTATCAATAAGGAGAAAGTATTGGTCACGGGATAGTTTCATTCACAAACTCGAATTATCAACAATGACTAGAATTGAAATTTTAATCTCACATTTACTAAAAGTCCTAGGATACCTTGATCGCAAGAGTATCCCGCTAATTCCCGATTTCATCACAACCACATTAAAAGATGCATATGTGAATTCTTCTGAAAGCAACCTAAAGTGTAAAAGCACAATTAAGTTTAACTCCTAAAAGCAATAAGTTTTACGGAATAAGACTAATCAAGGCAACCAAAATGTGTAAAAGCACTAATTCGATTTAACCCAAGTTATGATTCATATGTGACTAGTAGGATATATCACTACAAGCACTACCCACATTTATGCTACTCAAAATCGGGATAGACAACGTTTTCGTATTGAAAACCCTAATATAGCTCTAGATATGAAAGTAGATCGGATTGATTCGGACTCAACCAAACAAACTATCAAATCATAAACATTATAAACCATGAATCAAAATCAATAAATTCCTGAGACAAAACTAATACATTGAATCAAATCTTATTTGTGAAATCCACTTATTATCCCATAACCAATAATAGGTATTTAGTTACTCATAGTATTTTTATTCAACATAATTATTATCAAAAATAAGATGAAGAACATGTAAAATAAAATGGAAGCAAACCCTAGTAGAATCGCTCTCCTCCAAAACTCCAGTAGAAAAATACGTGATTATTAAAAGAATAGAAACTCCTTCTTCTTATAGCCTTCACACTTTCCAAAATTAGGTCTTCAAAGTCCATCACCAAAAAGTCCACCAAGCCCATGAACCATGTGTGAGAAACCCATGTGAAAATATATCCCAAAAATGTGCTCGCCGAAAAGCTGGTATTGTGGCGGAAATAGGCCGGAAAACAATGGGAAATCGGCTCGGTGGCCAGAGTCTGTCCGCCGGTCACCGAGTCAGCGGGTTGGACCGGCGGGTCAACGGGTCGGGTCTGATCGGATCGGGTCAAGCGGGTTGGATCACCGGCCAAAGTCGAGTGAGTCGAGTGCAGGTCGGGGCCGACTGGTAAGCTAACTGGTTGTCAGGCCAAACCATGTTGCCAGGCCAGTTGCCAGGCCTGACCTCTGCAGTGCAATCATTGCACTTCAGCCAAAATGGCTATAACTCCTCCTGCTAGTCTGCAATTCAAACAACCCAGCAGCACATCCAATTGCAACCATCTCAACCTGCACTATTAGTCATCATTCACACCACCAGCGCCAATGTCACAGTCCATACCCTAGCAGCATACATTCATCTCAGCACCACAACTGTATCAGCTCTTGCAGCTTCAGTAAACACTACCACATTGCACCACATCTCCTTAGTCACCCAGCACCACACAGCATTAGTCACATGCTCATCTCTGCCATGCTGAACCATTCCATTACTACATTTCCCAGCTACATCTCAGCCCATTGCAATGCTTTGTTTAGGCGCACAATATTACCACTTGCATTCTCATTCCATTAGCCTGCCCGAGCTTCATCCGATTACTCAATTCAACCCTGTAACAACAGCTACACCTTTAGAACAGCTTCATTGCAAACCTAAATCACCAGAAACCCATCTCTGCCACTGAACTCCACTAGCGATTCAATATTGCTTTGCACTCGATGCGTTGCGGCTCAACCACGACACCATTGCTTGTTCCGGCTCCACCGCAACTCCATCTCCTCGGGCCCTCACCTGTAGCAGACTCTGCAATTAAACTCTCAACCCCATTGCCAGGCTGCAACATTCCTCCAGCTCAAACTATAAGCACCAGCACCATCATTTCTTGTGGCTTATGCACCTGCAACTTCTTGCTAGAGCCTTCCATTCCCAGGCCTGCAAAATTCACACAATCACACAGCCATAACACCAGCCCAGAGAACCAGCCTCGAGAACCAGCTCCACCTGAGATTGCACTGCATTCAGCACCTAATGCATTTATTTCCAGGCCAATGAGCCTTATCACTTGCCACTGATTCCATCTAGTGTTAGCTGCGCCTCATACCTGCAATTCTATCTTGACTCATCCCATTCAAGCAATTGAACTCCAACTATTAATCCACCACCAAACTCATAGCACAACCCTCGGCTCGCAACATTCCCCTCACATACTGAGACTGCCATGCCTCAATTCACCCCCGAGCCATCTACTTACTGCTTTGCAACTCATCACGGCCCCACAATTGCAGGCCGAGTTCAACACATGCGAAAATAGCACCACCACGAGCCTCACTCAAAACCTAGCATTCATCTAAGCTTAGCTCAATTTCCTATCTCAAACACCAACCAGTCCCATTAGCTTTGTAATCATTCCTTCATTGTGTACTAGCCATCTCTGCCTTGTAATCCAGCTGCAGTTTCAGTTCAATCTGCTTGCACCACCTGCTAAGTCCATGCCAGCAACAACTCCTTGCATAGCTCAGTCCCATTTCCACCTGAAACCCAACCTGTTCCCTGCAGCAGCACAACCACCACTTCCTTGAATCTCTGCCATCACCATGGTGACTGGCTGCTCTATCTCCACTAGTTTCACCATCTATACCAGCAAGTCCTTGAATAACAGCAAACACCACCATTCTGCAAACCTCCTAGTTCAAAGAAACAGCTCTCTCTCTCAATTCCTTCTTCTTAGCTAAAGACCACCACCAAAGCCGGCCCACTTGCCTTCCATTGAGCCCCGTAACTTTCAGGCCACACCCGTAGCCCCTCGGGTTGCACACGGGCCGTGTTGCAATAGCTGCATTTAAGCATCACGCGCCTTCAATCACCATCTGTTCTTCTGCCTCATTACCGGTACTGCAATATTTCCATTACGCCGCCTGGCTTCAAGCACCAAAGACACCAGCACCAGCACCATGTTTCAGTACCATTCTCTCTGAGCTTTCAATCCATAACAAACCCATTCACAGTCTCTTCTCAGATTGAACTCACTCTTCATGAATTCAAATCTCAATCAGTTCAACAAACCCTAACTTCAACTCATACTCTTCTCACTGATTTCACTCAATTGACACAAATACTAACTCCTTTGAGCTTCAACACATCTCTGCTTCATCTTGTTTGTCCATTCAACCCCCTATGATTTATCACAGAGACCTTCATTTCTCTTTTCTATGTTCTTGTTCTTCTCAGATTATCAACAGCTCCAAAGTCACTCCATTTCGAACCCTAGATCAAACCACCATCCATTAAAACCACCACCCTCTCAATCTCTACCTGGAATTCTCTCAACATCTCGATCTCGGCATCGATCCAACGTAGTGGTGTTTCTTCAATCTTCGGGTGAAACAATGATTGAGAAATTAATCGTTCGATCTAGGGTGTAAGAAAGGGAATGGCTAATCCCACTCAAATGAAGTAGATAAGGGGCAATGGAATAACTAATGGCACCCAAATGTTAGATACGGGCCACCACAATTATTGGGCTTTGTCGGTTCCTGTAACCGGCAGTCTAATTCTTCCCATCTCCTTGTGCACTCTCAGCCGGCTCCATGTCTCGCCTATGAATTGACCTCCTCGCTCCATTTAGCTCCAATTGAACGTTTTCTTCTTGTTTAACTCCGAATGACTCCAAAGTACCTAATAACTCAAATTCAAACATAAGATACATAATCCACACGAAAAATAGCAAAGAAAGCATAAACTCTATATAGTAAATACGGTGTATTCTACACCTATCACGCGGCTTGGCTTGGGCGCGAGTTAGGCGTGACGCGACTTGGCTTGACCCGGCGTGACTCGGCTCGGCGCGGCTCGGTGAGGCTCGGGAGCGACTTGGACGCTGGCGTGGTGCGGCGTGGACTGCTGGGCTATCATGAGATGAGGCATGGCGCGGATTATTGATACCGTGAGGCTTGTTACTGCGGGCCCGGCTGCCTTCTTCCATGCATATCTCGAATAGGAAATCCTTTCCTTATCTAAATCCCAAAAGTGTTACGTTGCCGATTTTGCTTTCAAACCTTGTTGCTGGCGTCAGAGAGGTAACAACGCGGGCAAGTGTGTCTCGAACACGTTCCTCCACGCTTTCTCACTAAACCCTAATTATTTCGCACGGCCAGGCATGAGACTTTTCCTTATTTTTGCTGGTAGAATATGTACTAATTAAAACCTGATATCACGCCTTAATTCGCGGCTAATAGGGAGCTTTCCTTTTCGGGACTTCGTCGCTCTGCTAGATATAAGAGATGATCTTGAACCCTTCATTCGCACAGATTTCTTTGAAATTGTGCCCGTCCCCTTTACAGGTATCATCTTCGTGTTTTTTTTTTCTTTTCCTGGTTTTCCATTTTGTCTTCTTTCTGATGTAGGTTGTTGGTGTAGACAAGGTGAAAACTTACCCCCCCTTCTCTGGTTTTGTAACGCATAATGGGATCTTCCAGTGACAGCCGCACCTCTAACTCTTCGGAGAAGAACTTTGGAATCGACGAAAACCACTATTCTTATCATGAGGAGGCATTAGATAGAGTTGAATCTTTGTTCCGTGAAGCTGGTGAAATTATTCGGTACATACTTCCTACCTATCTAGGCGAAGTGCGGGTGAATGTTCAGACCTTCTTAGATTCGGTGAACATGGAGGAGAAATGAGAAGGTTACGAAGCATCCCAGTGCGTTGAAAGGCTTCAGTGCAACAACACTTCTTCACAGCCCAGTGCCAGGGTGGAACGGTCTGCTTCTCGGTTGAAACGATGGAAGACTGAGTTTGTGAAATTTTTAAGGGAAAACCCACGTAACTTCTCTGTTCAAGAAGGCGTCATAATCCTCGATTCTGATGTGGATGAATCAGGAAATCCTCCTCGAAAGGTTGTTGAGGAAGGCGACGCTGCATTCGATGAAACCGAAAGCGACTTTGAGTAGACCGAAAGCTGTTGTTGGTGACATCGGGGAGTCATGGTGGCGTATCTTTGGGCCAATTGTTGAAGCGGACGTCGGGAAGGAGACAGATGTTGTTCTTCTTTGAGACGGCTTCCAGTGGGGCGTTGAGGCTTCCGGGCGGGACGTTGAGGCTGCTCTGCGATGCGGCCTTGGATGGAACCTTTGCTACTCGAAAGATTCTTGGAAAGTGCTTGAAAGGGATCTGAGAGGAGTTGGGAACTCGTGTATCTGCTTTTGATGACTAGTTTTCGTTGTTATTGTTTTTACTTGTTGCGTAGTTGGCGCTTATGCACTCATTTTCACCTTCTTCATATTTGTGGCGAAGCTAGGGTTTCGCCAATTATTATCCTGTTTGTGGTTTCACATCTTTGAATAAATCTTCTTTTTCGAAAGACCAAAATCTTCCATTAGAATAGGTTGCTCGACTTTCCATATTCGAATATTATTCCCATCAGAGCTTCGAACGATTGAATAAGGTACTTCTAGTACGGTTTTTTTTTTCGAGATTCGGAAGACTCATTTGGAATAAAAGGTATGCTTTAAACAAAAACGAAATCCTAATGGAGAATGGAAGCGGTGCATTCATCTCGGGAATACAAGTATCAAGTGGAAAGGGAAATGGTGAGAGAAATACTAAAAGAAAGGTCTTTGGAAGAGAAAGTAGTACATCGCCTTAGGTATTAAAAGGCTTGAGCCATCGCGAGTGAACTATCACGCCCTCTAGCCTGTCGGTGTTGATGAGCTTGCAATATCCACCCAGAAGGACGTCTGCCACCAGATATGGCTCGTCTTCTTTGCCTTTGGGTAGATCATTCCGGGCAGCTATCTTCACTGTTACCTTTCTGACTTGAAACGAAGTCGCTTTGACTACCATATCTCCAATCTGAAATGAGTTCGGGTGTTGTGCAAACGCTTGAATCTTGGTCTCGTCAGTTTCAAATGCAGTTTCCAGATCCTTGGCAAAGCGCTTGAATGGCCCGGCGCCCCATTCACATCTTTTGACAGCGCCCATGCTGCCAATAGTACTAAGTCCCCATGACGGTCTAAAAGAAGGAATGACTGGTGATGGAGAAGATCGTTCGACCAGACTTACTTGTGTTTGGAGCCTATGAGTCAGTGCCAACGGGTTTTCCACGGGTGATCGAATTCCGTCGATAAGTTGTTGACGCGGTACGTGGGTTGGACGACTTGTTGGAGATTACGTCGGGTGTCGACATCGGCAAAGAGAGCGTTCCCGATTTTCTTTGTTGTCGAGATACCCACGAGCACCCCAAGATCATGTCGTAGCCTAGTTATTTGACAATGTGAAACTTGTCATGCGTCATAGGTGCCTCCTATCTTGATCTCGAGGTTAACGTAGCCGTCGCGTTCAAGGCTTCCCTCTTCGAGTTCTTGATCACGGACGGGAGATGGGTAGCTTCTTGCTTCAAAACTCCTGCAACTTTGAGTTTTGAAAGTAAATTGTGTTGAAGTCGAGGGCGCGTCGATTAGTGTGTTCTTGAATTCAATGCCTCTTAAGTAGGCCGTGGTCGGTAGTCCCGATTGTGCTTTTCAAGATAGTTTCTGATAGCGCTTGGGTTTTTTACGCGGTTTCCGTGGTAGGGAAAAGTCGTCTGCTTGACACGATACGATTGAGAGCCATGAAAATATCTTGGCGCTGCGCCTTGGAAAAGTATAGAATTTCGCATACATGCTGCATCATGGATTGTACAGTCTCGCATACGGAGTCCCCGGAGACCCATCAATTCCTCACCGGAAGTGGATCTCTATGTACTCCCTCGTTCACCAGCTGAATTTCTCCTGCCTCTACTTTTTCCTTAAAGATAAGTTTTTGTTTATTGCAATCACTTGGTTGGGTGATGAACAAATCATGGTAGTGGCAATATTTGGGATTTGCCATCTTGGCTTGGTTGGTGGGCGCCTGGGAGATGGTAGTCTGATAATATCATCTTGAACGCACGCCTCTAGGAGTTCGATTACCTGCTCAATGGGAAATGAAAAATCCAAGACACTTCCTTCAGCTTCGTGACGACACATGGGAGCTTTAGCGGTGTCTCTTCGTGGCGGAGCTGCTCGTCGTGCTGGCACCTTGCGTTTAGGCTGTTGGTCCGTAACAGGGGCCTTACTTTTTCCTCCCTCGTCTACCACACTCACAGAGGAGCGGCCGACGTTGTACTGCTTGTTTATGAGACGTCTACTTCCGCGAGTTTCGCGCATGTCTTCGGTTCTGGTTGGTCTGGCCTTTTCTAATAATGCTGGTGCTGTCGTGGCTGATCGCTTGTCAGCTTCGTGGAGTTCAGAGAATGTCCGGAAACGTAGGTTTTTAGCAAAGCGCGGTAAATGGGAGCCATACCGTTGATGCGGTGAATTCACCAATTGTTGCTCGGTCACGTTTGTGTCATGACAGTCTAGCGCTTAAACCCTGAATCTCTTGACGAACTCATTTGGATGTTCGTTGTCTCGTTGGTACATCCTCCCTAGGTCCAAGAAGGTAACTTGTTCGGACACGAAGAAGAATTTCTTGTAAAACGCGGTAACCATGTCACCCCAGTTGGGGATGTTGTTTGGCGCTATGCTGTTGTACCACGTGTATGCTCTTCCAGTAAGCGATTTCGAAAACTCCCTCAGACGGAGAACGTGATTGTATTCGTGTTCGCCTGGGGACTCCTGGAATCGAGAGATATGCTCTCGTGCATTTCCCGATCTTTGTCGTACAAAATGAATTGAGGAGAAGAGTACCCACTTGGAAGAGGAATTCTTTGTATCTCAGGTGGGTAAGGAGGTTGATGCTGATGTATGCCTATTTCATCGCTTTTGACTTGATTCCGAAGAAGTTGTTCCAAATCCTCTCGTGTGACAAAATTGTATGGTCAGCTTCTCTCCGGAGGGGTTCCGGCATGGATCCCCTCGTCTACGTCAATGCGTTCTGTTGAGGTGCCGGTGCCAGGAGTGTTGGAGGTGTTTCTCATCGGCCCTAGAGGGCGTGTCTCATGTGGTATCCGTTCTGTTAGAGCCTTGAGAAAGATGAATACTTCTTTTTGAGTTGAGACCATGTCCGTTTGGGCTTGAGCAAGGACCTCCTGTCTTTCTATCAAATCGGAGATGGTGGTATAGGGTCGGCTCCCTCTGGCTCCTCCGGTTTCTCGTCTTGTTGGCGGGGTAACTGGAGTCCGGGTGGCGGTCGGAGGTGTCATGCTTGACGAGGCATTAGGGGCGGTAGCGGCAGGTCTTGCCTTGGTGATCGGTGGTGTAACACTTGGAGGAGGGCTTTCGGTGTTGCCAGGATTGGCAGGTTGCGTAGAAGCATTAGAGGCGCAGCTCTCGGCCTGGGTGACCGGTGGTGTAACACCTGAAGGAGTGCTTTCAGTGATGTTGGGATCATTAGGTGGCATAGTGATGCCACTGGAAGGAGCGTTAACACCAGGGACAGATTCCGTGTTAGTGTTATCGTGGCTCGCAGCTGATCCGGATCTGAGTTCGACCATGTTGAAGTTGGGGTTGAAAGATGAGATTGAAATCTGGAAATTGATATTGTAACTGAAAGATCAATCCTCCCGCTGTGGTCGCCAATTGTTTGAGGGTGAAAACGGTTTCTGCTGATTTCGGTAATTTCGCGTGAGTGGGTGAGAAACTGAGACTAAACCCTAAACAATGTACTGCAAGGGAGTACTTTAGATTTGAGAGATCAATCTGTACAAATCCGGCCTAAACCAAGAAATGGCCGTTCCAGACTTGATTCGGTCACAAATTGAAGGAGAAGGGTTGGTTTTAAGGAGGGAAGCGAAGAAAGTGTTGAGACCAGAATAGTTGATTCTGGAAGAGTAATTGTTTGACTTATATCAGAAAGTGAAAGCTAACAGATGGGAAAGTTATCAAGTGGTTTCTGAGTGTTGTATGCTCCTCACCAAAACTTGTTGTTCGGTGGAAATAGGTAATACCTATTTATACAAGTCAAAGTGAAACGTACTCTGGTCTTGTAAGAAATAGAAACGGATGAGTAAATGGGAGGAGGTGGTAACCGGTAACGCCTGGAATTGATGTTACATAATGAAGGAAAGCGTTTCACCATTACTCCCAGTATTTACTAACCGCCTTATTCTTATGACACTTTCATGTAACGTGGCGTAGTGCAGCCGCACGTAAAACCGCCAAACCAATACCCTCTATGAGCATCCCCCAGTTTGTGACATGTGTTAGATGTCTCGAGTGTTTTCATGGGAAAACGTGTAATAAGGTGTTACGTGTGGCATGGTGGCATGCCAATGGACATGGTAGAGTCGACATGGCTTTGCCAAAGAATAGGCGCGACCAAATTTGGGGTTTAGATGCAAACCGTGATGTTTTGGATTTGGTCCGTAAGTTAGGTGGCGAACTTGAATGGTCGAGATCTGCATCTCAGAGGGAAGGATAGCCGTTGATTATTACAACCTTCCGTTTTTGTAGGATCATAATATCGCAATGCATAGGGCTCGCGGGATCAATAAATGACGGTACCGCGAGGGAGTCGCAGAAGACTAAAATAAACGACGCGATGGGAGAAACGACACATAAAACAACTGAAAGACATGGAACCTGGCGAGGGTTAAGAAGTGTCGCGAGATTGAACAGTTGTACACTGGCGACACTTCGCGAGACATTCCCGAAAATAAAGGATAGCTTAGCTGTCATCCACTATGTATTACCCTATATAAAGGGTCGAGTGAGTCTGTTGTGGAGAGAGATCTTTTGGGGGGAGAATTGTGAGGCAAGTCATTAGGAGAGAGAAAGTTTGAGAGTATTTTACTTGCTAAGTGTAATTCTACTTTTCCTGTGTAGAACTCATGAAATTAATCAATAAACATTCTCAATTATGCAACTTTCAACAGACTGATTAACCAAAATATAGTGAGGGGTGTAGTGTGGGAAAACCTTTCTACTACATATGCGCTAGAAACAGGACGAGCAAGGATTGACGAAGAAATTGGAAAGAATTTGGGTTAACAAAGAAGAGATTTGGAAAAGATACTCAAGAATTCATTGAAAAGAAAGATGGCTAGAAGAAGAAACGTCACAGAGCAACCAACGATTGTAAGAAGAAGTGGGAGACTTGCTTGGAGAAAGGAGGAATGAAAGGGGAGAATCATCAAGGATGAACATGAGAAATGATGAAGAAGGTCAAAACCAGCCACCAATCTCTCTAGTGGCAAACGCGGCTGTGGATTATGATAGAGTAAGTGTGCATACTTGGAGATCTGATTCTGAGGACGAGAGAGAAGGAGATCAGCAGTTGGTGAACAATGGACAAGGAGAGCAAGGGATGAATGGAGAGATGAATCCAGGAAACGAAGAAGTGGCAGCGCTAGAAAGATTG
Organism: Papaver armeniacum; assembly: GCA_023531295.1. Lineage (NCBI taxonomy): Eukaryota > Viridiplantae > Streptophyta > Magnoliopsida > Ranunculales > Papaveraceae > Papaver > Papaver armeniacum. The sequence continues at coordinate 247,007 of JAJJWW010013858.1, read as the reverse complement.
AGACAAACAATACATGAGGAGAGACGGCTAGAGGCAGAAGAGCGAGCAAACTTGACAAGACAAAATCATGAATTGAGGATGGAAAATATGAGATTGCAAAGTAGGAGATCTAGAAGTAGCGTGAGATCAAGTTCTAGATCGAAGGAGAAGAAAGAAGAAGAGTTTTACCAACGAAAAATACCGAGGAAGAGACACAAAATCCAAATACGAGCATGGCGAGAGAAGAGGGGAAGTAGAAGATCGTTATATTCCTCACCCAAAATCATCAAAATGAGCGGAATAGAGAAAATCAAGGAAACATGCAACTCAAGAAAGAATGACCAAGTGCTGAAGGAGAATGATCTTGCATGGGAGAGAAGAATTGAGAAGAAACCGAGAGATCGAAGATGACATTGAGAGACACTACATTGAACAAGCGCGACTAGCTCGCGAAAGAGAAAGAATTAGAGCGAGAAATGGAAAATCAAGAGATGGAGGAAGCAATCCTGAGAATAATCATGACAACATGAGAGAAGAAGGGAACAAAATCGTACCAATAGAAATATTAATGAAGAATATGAGAGGGTGCAGATGATGAGAGCCGAGAGGCAACCAAGAAGAGAGAATAATCGATATAATGGCGTGCGGGTGGCGAAAGAAACGAAGAAGAGCGTCGCGAGGAAGAAGAGGAGAAAATAATGAGCGGGAAGGTCAAGATAGGCACGGCGAAGAAGGAGAGAAGCAGAGCTAAAAAGACCAAAGTAGAAGCAAATTCTGAGGCAAATGAACAAATCTTAAGAGAACTAGGCTGAAATGAGAGGATTCTTGAATAATAGAAGGGAAGGAGGAAGGAGACAAGCTGGACGAAGCCATCGCGAAGGCTGCAAAGAATCCCTTCACGCTAGAATGCGAGATGGGAGGAATACCTCCTAAATGCAATCTACCTGCATTAACCAACATCTTTGATGGAACAACTTGTGCGATACAACATATTAAGGCTTACATGAGATGTATGTTACAATGGGAGAATCATGATGCCATATTGTGCAAATATTTCGCGTCAAGCTTAATAGGAGAAGCACTAAAATGGTTTGAAGGTCTGCCAAAGAACACAATCACATCATTCAATCACTTACAAGCCACATTCACAGGAGCATACATAAGTAACAACTCTTCACGACCGAGGTATTGAAGATGTATTCGGGTTGAAACAAAGGATTGGCGAGAGCTTAAGGCAGTTGGCGATAAGATGGAGGACCATGTGTAGCGAAATGGCGGGACGGGTTGAGGAGAGATATCTCATTCTCTCATTTGTGAATGCTCTCTTTGCGACTAACTTGTTATACATTGATTTTAGAATCAAAAATACAATCACGATGGCAGAACTGCGAGAATTACAGGAAGAATATATCGCCTTAGAAGAAAGACAGAATGAAATGAATTCTTATCGATTCTGAGAACACAAACTCGAATGCCGCGAACGCAAGCTTGTTACCTCGGTTCATCAATCTGATGGCGAGCACTTCGCAAGGACAGCGAGCAAGGAGAGCGTGAGGGACAGCAGAAGATAGTAGCCATGGGAAGCCATGATCAAGAAGAGTTTGAGCGAGAAAGGAACTACTATAACCGTAACCCGACAATAATAAGATTCGAGAGGCTAGATCATGTGCAAGAAACTTATGGTGGGCGAAGGCAAAATAACCGTGGAGGCGAAGAGAAGTCATAGAGCAGATGGGAGCAGATTAAGATGCCTCCATTGAATGCTAGCGTTGAAAAGATTTGGGAAGCTATACTTGTGATGGAAAATGTACCAAGACCTTGGAATGTTGGAATGGAACCACCGCCGAGGCGATAGAAGTCATGAGTTTTGTTCTTACCATCGTTTCCATGGGCATCAAACAAACGATTGTAGAAACATAAAGAGAATTATTCTCGGGATGATTGATCGGGAAGTGAATCACTTTCTAAAGGGAGAAGAAACAAGTCGAGACATTACCACCACCACCGAGAGATGCACGAGCAGTGTCGGCGAAGGGAAAAGAAACATTTGTGATAGAAGTAGGAACAAAAGCCAAGAATTTGAGCGCAACTCTATTGTCCACTCCTATCGCACCATCGAAGATTTCCATGACAACGTACTCGGTAGAGTCTTTGCGAGAGACGCTAATGATAAGGAAATAATGAGTCTTTGCGAGAACGCACGCCTTGATTAGAAAAGTGGCGATTGAAGACTATTTCTTTCTCATGAGATGAAGTACCAAAAGGAAGGGAAACACACGATAGCCCGTTGGTTGTGAAACTAGAGATTAACCCAAAACCGGTCGATGGAGAAGATGATGAGGCAGAAGCTTGTTGGGCGATCAACCGAATTCTAATCGACACCGGAAGTTCGGTGAATATTCTTTTCTACCATACTTACAAGACGATGGGCGGAAAAGATGAGGATTTGATTCCCTCGACATACAAGATATATGGCTTTAATGGCACCGCAAACAAACCGAAGGGAGAGGTTCACATGAGGATACCTCTACAAGGATTATCAAGCGATATTTTATTACGTGTAGTTGATGTGGAATCCACAGTATAATGCACTAATTGGGAGGCCATGGCTTCATGAAATTTTGGGGATCGCCTCAACATACCATCAAAGCATAAAATTTCCACACCCAAATGGCATTGGTATCATACAGGGAGACTGGAAGGAGTCGCAACAGTGTCATGAGGTCGATATAGAAAGCTGCGAGGAAAGAAATGCCAAAAGAAAGGGTTGGAAGCAACATGTGAGAAATGAACAGAGAAAGGAAAAACTGATGGTAGATGCTATAGAAGTGAGGTTGAACATACCCCTCGAGGTGAATGCTTGGAGACAGACCAATATTATAACAATGAAGAGGCAAAAGATAAGAGGAACAAAAGGCATAAGAAGTAAATAATCAATAATAGCAGGATGCAAAGTAATGATGTGCGAGAATCTCGCAGCCAAGAGTAAAATGAGAATACGACTAAGAAAGAAAAGTGAAATACAACAAGTGAAATGCAGAGCGTGCGAATACTTCGCAAACAAATATCGACAAATAATGAAACATGAATGATTGAATGATTTAACAAATATAAATGCGCAAATGAATGGGACGAACCTTTATGGCGTACACCTAGTTCGCGAATAACATTTCGTAAGAGGCAAATGTAAGACCTAAAGTGCGTCATATAAGGGGTATCTCTCGCCGTGGTTCGGGGGAAGGTTACACCGCTCCCGAAGCTGAACCATGAAAATTTGGGGCCCATGAAAGCCTATCCGGAAGAGGTACCTTGGATTCCCAACTATATATGTAGGTTATACCACAGTTGGGCGGCCGAGGGTCTCTTCCTAGGAGTCGATGTATGCTCAAGGCGCCGAGGTACAGTTGAGCCGGAGTGCCGGGATGGATGAACCTACCACTGGCCATTCTTGGCAAGTCTTGGCATGCGTTGCACTCGCCCGAAGAAAACTCCACTTAGGGTGCGGTCTCGTAACCATAAACCCTATAGGTATAAGGGATAAGAGACTGCGAAAACAAGCAGTTGTTGTTAAGACCGGATGGGAGGAGCTAGTCTTGTATGGCCGATGTTTCGCCTCCTTGAAGGGGCAAGAGGGAGATGATAAGGCGGCGCTCTCCATTAGGGGAGTGCCAAAAGCAGTATAAATGTCATGAGGCTTTGTTTTCGCAAGGAGACTTAGGCTTGTCATATTTGTGCAATGATCCTGCAGAGGCAATAATACTAACGCGAGGGTAAGGCGAGATCAATGGGTCTTTACGAAAGTGTACGGACGTCTGCGATTTCGTCGCACGGCAGCTGTAATGTCATGGGGCTTTATGTTCGCAAGGATATCTAGGCCTGTCATATTATCGCAACTAAAACATCTGCGAGAGGCAAAAATACTTGGAAAATGATAAGGCAAGATCAATGGGTCTTTACACGCAAGTGTAAAGGCGTCTGCATTTTTGTCGCCATAAAAGGTGGCAGGGGAGGACCTCTAATTAGGGAGGTCTAACTCGGAAGACCACACAAAATGATAAGGCAGGGTCAATGAGCCATCACATGAAAATGTAAAGGCGGTCTGCGACCTTGTCGCCACAAAAAGAGATTGAATACTCAATTCATGAAGATACCCGCGACTCCGTCGCGATGATACATTTCAATTAACAATAAGATTATTATCAAATACTTGATGACAACTAAAATCTTCCATCCAAGGCGAATACCGAGAGGCAAGTATGGGAATGGAAAAGATGAAATATTGCTATTCATCTTGATGAAAGAAATTATACATCAATAATGTTAATCAATTATATTACAAGGAAGAACTACCAAGAAAGGGGACCGAAGATTGAATTCGGAGGAGAAAAATCCAAGAAATATACTATAATAAGGATACGAAATGTACGAGATACTACAAGCGAGAGAAGAAAGCGAAAAAGTTATTTCTTTGGCGATTCTTCTTCTTCGCCCGATTCTTCAATCCCGATTATTCTCGTCGCGAGAACTTTCTTCTTCGCCCCTCGCTTCTATCGAAACGTCTGAGACAGGCGATTCTCGGGAACCTCTTCAAGGAGCCGGGGATATGAATGCGAGAGGGATATTATGGTCCTTACAAACATACTCCATTCCTCTATTACGAAAGCGAACGACATCATTGTTAAAGTTCTCCACCTGTCGTTAGAAATTGTTTCTTCAACTTGGAATATCTATTCTCGAAGGAAGAGATTCTTTGCGAAATGTTCTTTTCGGTTTGAGTTCTTCAATTCTCATTGGAAAATTCCCAGCGAGTTGCTCTTTTTGATTCAAGCTCTCTAATTCTAACTTTGAAGCCTCTTCTCGGATTACTGCAAATAAGAAACAACAAGTTAACAATTTACAAGTAATATTACGGAAATAAGAAGCGATAAGTATAATAAGCAACCTTCTCTGTCGGATATCATATCTTTAACCAAGGAAGTATGCTCGGCGTGAAGACTAACATCAACACCTAGGTTATTTAAGGCGTTATCTAAAACTTTCGCAGCCAGGCGAATTCATCATCATTATTTATAACAAGAGCGAACGAATCGATCTTCTCGCTCACTAAGTAAGGAATTCAGCGAAGCAATTCATCTCGCTCAATTTGTAGCTCAAGAAGAGATTTTTGAAATGTTGCTAATGCTTGAGCACCATTGTTAGCAATGCGGTCTTTGTCATCTATGTGATCACTAATTTTCTTCCTCAAAATTTTGATTTCTTTACGAGACTCAAGAAACATTTGTTTAAATTGGTTGGCCGCACTTAAACCAGATCTATGTTCAATCTCTAAAAGGCGATATTTGGTCCGAAGTTCATCTAATGAAAGAGAGTTAATTTTGTTCGAAGAACTACTTAAAGAAGTGTTGAGATGAGCGAGAAGAAGGTTATTATCCATAGGTTCGGGAAATGTATGGAGAAGAATAGCTTCATCGGAGAGATTATATACGTCTGCGAAAGTAATAAGTTAGGTGGCAATACGACGACCAATAAAATAAAAAATAATAAAAAGAAGGCAAATATTATACCATAAAGTTCTTTGATTAGCATTTTGAAGGGTGGATACCCTCTCTTTTTGAGAGACAAGTTCGGTATTTAACTTTTGAATCGTCTCATCTTTATCGCGAGATAACGCAGACTTGATCTCAATTCTCGAATCTTCTTGCTCAATTGCGAATTCTTCTTCTCAAGATTGTTGCGTCTTCTCTCAAGATGCGAGGCAACTACAAAAGAAGACCTTCCAACCTATGAAAGAAGATAGAAAAGGCATTAATACATATACAACAATATAAAGCCAATGGGGAGATATGATTGTATACATACCAGGATCCAAGCGCATTCAAGAAGTCGGAGACATAGTTCTAGAGACTCCATTGAAAGAATCATTGCCCTCCAGTAGAGTGGCATTGCATACGTTTGCGAGAGTCCCGCAAAGAAAGCTAGGGGAGCATCTCCCATTCCTTGGAAAGAATCGGAGAAGATACTAGACAAGCCCGACCCATATAAGAAGCCGGTTGTGGGGGTCCTTGTAGCGAGAGAGCGATTGGAATCGTGGTCATCTTCATCGAGAAGACTCGAGTTTGAACTAAGGCGAGAAGAGGATTGGACCTTTCGCTTCTTAGTTAAGGGGGCAGAGGATTTACCCTTGCGAGCGACAGTTTTACCCTTACTTTTAATCTTCGCGGTAATAGTTTCTTCAACTCCAACCTTCGCATACGCGTAAAGATAAGAAACGGAGGAAACAATATTGTTTTAAAATAAGAAGAAAGGAAGTGATTCTTACTTCACTCGTAGCGATCGGAGCATTATCAAAGTATCCTCCGACGGATCCTTTTTGTAGTTTCTTCTCAACACGGCTATCGAGAGATTTCACAAACTCGGCAATCATAGAAAGAAAGTTCTGAAAGCCAAATTTGAAGTGGAAACATACCTCTTTCTTCTTCTCGGGCCATTTGAATTCCCAAGGATGATACCTGCGAGATTCGCGGGGAAGAGCGTCTTGGCCCGCGATATAAGGACCATTTAAAATCAAAGGTACAACCCACCATTTCTCATCTTTGGAGTGGCGAGGTAGTATTATTACCGGTGCCAATCGATATCTGCATGACCAATTTATCCTCGGGGACATTATCCTTTTTCTTGATGACGCCCCCCAAATAGATTTCGCATTCACCATAGTTATCACTGAGTAATTTTCAAAAAAGTTTTCCACAGTATACTTCTCAACAGCTATTTCCAAGTCTGCGAATTTGGGATTTCTGACAGAATTAGTATATAAAGATCCTTTGCCAGCGCCACGATTCGCATACTCAAGCATTAGGCGAATGCAATCGCCATTCAATTGATAAATAGCCCGAGAGAATTTTTCATGGGCCAAGATTTCATAAAATAGAGGCAACTCTGGATTGTATAAGGGAATAGGAAGTCCGCGAGAAGGCGTAGAGCGAGACTATAATCTTTGATCATCACATTGATGATCGAGAAAAGTTTCAGCGAAAGAATAGATGAAGGTTCTTGATCGGGGATGGTCGATAGAGTGAAACCCTTCTCGAGCAACTTCTGTTGAACTTCATCAAAAGAAACTTTGTATACGACTAATGGCAGCCATTATCGGTATGGGAATGGATGAGAAGTTAAAGGTTAAGATCGATGCTAGAAAAGGCGAAGAGAAGATTTGCGGTAGCGAGCGCAAATTGCGGAAGGAGGAAATCAAAGAAGTTGCGAGAGAGAAACTAAAGAATGAAAAGGAGGAGAAAAAAACTATATATAGGAAAAAAAGATCCTCGAGAAAAGCGAGGTCATTTAATGCGAGAAGAGACATGAGCGGTCAAGAATAAGCGGTTGGAAGAGGCGTGTGGCAACGGCTTTAATGGTTAAAAACGATTACGGAGCTGAAGCAGATAAAGATGGCGGTCGCGTGAATAAAAATATCGCTCTCATGATATTCTTCCTTGAAAAGTATGAGGAGAAACAGGAGACATAAAACTTGAACTTCGCAAAAGAATAGAGCAAGTACGTACTTTTCAAGTCCGGTATTCTTAGCTCGTTCCTTCATCAACAAAGACCAAAGATTACTACAACAACAGATTTTTCCTTAAAGATCGCTCTTCAAGCAATATTCAAGGAAAAAGAGGCAAGATGTAGGATCATAATATCGCAATGCATAGGGCTCGCGGGATCAATAAATGACGGAACCGCGAGGCAGTCATGAAGACTAAAATAAGCGGCGATGGGAGAAACGACACATAAAACAAGCCGAAAGACATGGAACTGGCGAGGTTAAGAAGTGTCGCGAGATTGAAACAGATTGTACACGGCGACACTTCGCGAGACATTCCCGAAAATAAAGGATAGCTTAGGCTGTCATCCACTATGTATTACCCTATATAAAGGGTCGAGTGAGTCTGTTGTGGAGAGAGATTTTTTGGGGGAAGAATTGTGAGGCAAGTCATTAGGAGAGAGAAAGTTTGAGAGTATTTTACTTGCTAAGTGTAATTCTACTTTTCCTGTGTAGAACTCATGAAATTAATCAATAAACATTCTCAATTATGCAACTTTCAACAGACTGATTAACCAAAATATAGTGAGGGGTGTAGTGTGGGAAAACCTGCTACTACAGTTTTAGCAGCCAGCATTGATCATGGCTTTGCCATAGAGTAGGCGCGGCCAAATTCGTGTGTTTTGGCTTTGGGCCGCAAGTTGCCATGCGTCAGGTGGCGAACTTGTGTGTTCGAGATCTGCATCTCAAAGAGAAGCGTAGCCGTTGATTATTGCAGCCCTTCGTTTTAGCAGCCAGCGTTGAGCATGGCTTTGCCAAAGAGTAGGCGCGGCCAAATTAGGGTTTAGGTGCAAATCGTGTGTTTTGGCTTTGGGCCGCAAGTTTCCATGCGTCAGGTGGCGAACTTGTGTGGTCGAGATCTGCATCTCAAAGATAAAGGTAGCCGTTGATTATTGCAACCCTTCGTTTGTAGCAGCCAGAGTTGAGCATGGCTTTGCCATAGAGTAGGCGCGGCCAAACTAGGGTTTAGGTGCAAACCGTGTGTTTAGGATTTGGGCCGCAAGTTGCCATGCGTCAGGTGGCGAACTTTTGTGGTCGAGATTTGCATCTCAAAGAGAAGGGTAGCCGTTGATTATTGCAACCCTTCGTTTGTAGCATCCAGCGTTGAGCATGGCTTTTCCATAGAGTAGGCGCGACCAAATTAGGGTTTAGGTGCAAACCGTGTGTTTTTGGCTTTGAGCCGCAAGTTGCCATGCGTCAGGTGGCGAACTTGTGTGGTCAAGATTCGCATCTCAAAGAGAAGGGTAAGCGTTGATTATTGCAACCCTTCGTTTGTATCAGCCAACGTTGAGTCATGGCCTTGTCAAAGAGTAGGCACGGCCAAATTAGGGTTTAGGTGCAAACCGTGTGTTTTGGCTTTGGGCCGCAAGTTGCCATGCGTCAGCTGGTGACTTTGGACGTCTAAGATATGCATTTTTGATGGAAGGGTGGCCGTTGATTGTTGTAACCCTTCGTTTTGGCAGCCAATGATGTGAAGGAGAGGCTGTCATGGTATAGGCACGGCCAAAACTAGGGTTTGGTGCAAACGTGGTGTTTGGCATTGGGCCGCAAGTTGCCGTGCGTTAGGTGGCGAACTTGGATGGTCGAGATCTGTATCTCGAAGAGAAGGGTAGTCGTTGATTATTGCAACCCTTCGTTTTGGCGTGGAGAAGTGGCTGGCATTGGCACGGTGGAGCAGCGGGTATGGTTGGCATGCCTTGGAGCAGAAACGTGGCTGGCATGGTTAGCATGCCTTGGCGCAGAGACGTGGCTGGCATAGTTTGCCATTGGCACGGTGGTGCGGCTGGCATGGTTTTCCATTGGCACGGTAGTGCGTCTGGCATGGTTGGCATGCCTTGGCGCATAGACGTCGCTGGCATGGTTTGCCATTGATAGACACATTTTTTGTGTCTGAATTGTCCTCAGTGTTGGTATTGTTGGAACTCGATTTTTGTACTAATATTGTGTTTTTATGTATTTTTGGAAATAAATATTTGTTGGAAAACTCGGCTCGAAAAGTTGCCCGGAACACCCCCGGAGGACATTTGATATTCGGACTCCCACTTTGGATAAGGGGTAACCCAATTACTAAGGGGCACCCAATTGAAATTTCGCACCCCCAGCTGTTGGATAAGGGGCAACCCTTTCTTCCTAATTTCAAATTTTTTGTTTTAGCGGGAAAAATTTGAAAACGCATCGCCCAGCAGATTTTGGTCGGATTTTTGGACGAGTTAGAAGGAGATTGATGGTGATTTTCATTGAGATGACTTGTTAGAGCCTAGCGAGGGTTGGTATGGGCTTTTGTTTGATCCGGTTTGGCTAAATCGTCGAATTGAAGAAAACGAGGTTAGCATGTACGTGGAAGATATTCTCGGATTTTCTTGTTATACGTGGAAGGATTTCGTGTGTATACTGAGCGTGCTTGACTTCATCGGGAGATGCGTAAGAAATGTTTGTGGAGAAATTCGGCCATGCGGGCCGCGTGAAAAAGAGTTAAAAATAGAAAATTATCTCCGTATCTTGCATGAAAATATCACCGAGTAAAAGAAAAGATTTGGAGCAGTTATGAGGGGATATTTGATCGCTGTCAAGTATAAAAAGGCCTGTGGGAGCATATAGAAGACTTACGGAGAGTTTGGGAGAAGAACAGAGTGATAGAAATCAAGTTACAAAATTAGCTGCTGCTGTATGTGAAGGAAGAACACGAAGAACATTGCATACGTGGCCGTCGTTCATAAAACGGTGTTAACGACACGAATACGAGGGTCGTAACACGGAAGGCGATCTTAAAACAACGAGGAACAGTTTTCTTTTATCGTTATTTTGTAACAGTGTTTGCAACAATTATAATCGTTGCAAACACCCGATTTTCACCAATTTACTCCATTTCATCATTTGTACACCTCCTTCGAGCAATAAAATGAGTTTTGAGCGTGTTTCCAACATGATGAAAGGCTAATTCTCCCACAACCAAGGCAATGAGGAAGCTATTTACGCATGAATGATTGGTAACTATCTTATTTGCTCTAATTTATAATTTATAATTCACTCGATCACTGCTTTTGCAGAGTTTTAAATTGTTCACAAAAATTCTTTTCATTAGTTGTGATTCAATTAGATAGGTTATGCTTTGTATTAAGATAATCTATGCTTAGGGATACAATTAATTTTTGAGAATTTGTCTGATTATTTGTGAATTAAGAAACAAGGGATTTAAAAAAATAAAAAAAATAATTAGAGTTTTGGGTTATTTCATAGTAATTCATTCATGTGTAATAGTGGAATCAGTGTCTTGGTTATTTTATCATATCTTGAATCAATCCTGTGTTAAGTTTTCATTATTTTCAAGTTTTATAAGTCTAAAATCCTTTGCTTTCACAAGTCTCAACGAACCTTTTTACTACAACATTATTGAGTCACATCAATTTTTGGCGCGCAGTGACGCGGACTTGTCTTTAGGCTAGAGTTTTTAGATTTTCTTTTAGGTTTTTATTTATTTGTTCTTCTTTACGTTTTGGGTTTTTGTCTTTTCCTTTGATTTTGGGATTTGGAGCGAAAGAAAAATTTGCCAAAGCTTTTGGTGGATACTTAAAGATTTGGAGTTAAAGACAAAGCGAAAGGAGCAAAAGAAGAAGATTTTTTTTTATATTTTATAAAAGAGAGGCATTTTTTTTAGATATTTTTATTTTTTTTTAGACTTTCCATTTCTTTTACTTTTTGGACTTGGACATTTGGACATTCGGACATTCCTTATTTTTTTTAAAACCCTACGGAAGGGTAGTATTAAATATTAAACTATTTGCGAGAGAAGGGCGGTGATTACGATATCACCTCGGCCCCTCGGGTTCGTACATGACATAGGAGTCGTGGCTAGGAGTCGACTAGCAGTTCATCCCAGTGCAGTGCGTGAGGTAAGTTTGTCGAAACACTCGCAAATCCCCTACTAGCGATTCTTTGTATTCCTTAAATGCATATATGTCGAGGCCCAAACATTTGTTTTAAATTCCTAGTAAAGGGCAAGGACTGGCCATACAAGATAAGGGTTCGGATTTCATCACCGTTCTCTTCTTGCCGCCTTAGGAAAACAATACTTAACGAACCTAAGCCTTAAAATTTGGAATAGAACGAGACCGATAGGGTAACGAGCTTAGTAGGAAAGTCTTAGAAAAATATTGGTTACTCTTTTAGCATACTTTGAAGTTCATGATGGTCTGTGAAGTTGAATGCGTGGCTGCGCCGCCTTGTAATAGCGGTAAGGCCTTGGGTATCAAAGCTCCCGCCGAGCTTCCCTCGCCTTGATTCAACTTACTTTGACTCGGATTGATCCAGAGGGGGTTTGCTTAAATTGTAGCAATTCCCTTTCGAAGGATTAGAAGGCTGGTCTAGAAAACAATCTAAGTGGAGCCATCATGCTTTTTGTTTGCTAGATATCATTAGGTTTCTTTGTGGTGGAGTCAGCCTTGTTTGTGTTTGCATAGAACTTCCCTTCCTTTTAGGATTTTTTTCTTTTGTTTTATTTTTTTCTAGTGTATGCCCGAGGTCTTTAAAGAACGGGCTTGGAAAAGAAACACTCTAGGTCGTTTGATTAGTAACAAACCTAGTAGTTCTTCTTGTGAAGGCGGGGAACTCGAAGACTCTTCTTTTGAGAGCCCCGTTTTTGGAAACTTCAGTTTTGAAAATCTGTCTCTTAGTGAGGAAAGTACCCCTAATACTTCGATTGTGCCAACGATGGCAACTTTGAAAGATTACATGTTCCCAAGCTGGACCAACCGAGCTTCGTGCATTAAATTGCCGGCCAATACGGCTAACTTCGAGATAAAAGCTAGTATCCTTCGATGATCCCTATATTCTTAGGAAAAGAGGATGAGAACCCTTATTTTCATATTAGGGACTTTGAGGAGATTTGTGGGGCGAGTTAGAATAAAAGACCTTCTTGATGAAGTTTTGAAACTTAAGATGTTCCCATTTTCCTTAAAAGATAAAGCCAAGACACAGCTAAACAACCTACCATCACGGATCCATTGAAACATGGAAGGAACTTATTCTTTGCTTTCTATATGAAATTCTACCCTAAGCATAAAGCTGCCTTTGTTAGGCGAAAAATTAGTGCTAGTGTGCAACAAGAGGAGAATCACTTTATAGGTTTTAGAGAGATTCAATGATCTCTATCTCGGTGTCCTCACCATGGATTTGATAAGATGAAACTTGTAGGGATTATTTATGATGGTTTAGACTATTCGACCAAAGCCATGGTCGAGTCTATGTGTCTTTAGTGAGTTTACTAATAAAAGTCTTTGAGGATGCCTTTACCTTCTTAGGAGTTGTTCTTTGAGAAATCCCAACAATGGGAGTCTTGCGTTGAACCCCCAAAAAGACTTTTGGTTAATAGAAGTAGCGCCAATGTGGTAGATACAAGCTTGGTCGGATGCTAAGTTTCTTTGCTTTGTCCGAGAAGGTTAGAAGCTTTGGAAATGGGTCGAGTCTAAAAATAGGTCCCTTGGTGAACCTAATAGAACCTCTCAAGTATCTAGTTGTGGAATAGAGCAGATAACTCATTTTGGGAAGGTCGGGTTAGTGAAGAACAAGCCCATCTTTGTCCATAACAACGCTAGGTTTGAGAAAGCGTCAAAGTTTGACCCATATTCGAGACCTACAACCACTGGTTGGAGAAACCATCCTAATTTTTCTTGGTCTAAGGGCGAGAATCAAGGTCGATCTAGTAATCCTCGGCCTCCCCCAGGTTTTGGTTATGCAAAGAACCCTTGAGTCAAACTCAGTTTCAGAACCCTTCGGATAAAAAGATCACAAGTTTAGAGGATACTCTCGCCTCATTTATTAAAATCTCTGAAAATATCAACCAAATGGTTGCGCAAGGGATAGAAGAAAGTAAGAGTATAGGTTATGCTAACTCTCAGGCTATTTCCGAGTTGAAAACCCAGGTTAGTCAGATAAACGAGTCTTTGAGGAAAAAGGTAAGTTTCCTAGTCAAACTCAGCCCAATCCTAGAGGAGTTCATCAAGTAGGTGAAGTACCATCCCATCATGTGAATGCTATTAAAACCCTTAGGAGTGGTAGAGTGGTAGACAACAAGGTAACTGATCGCTGTCGTAAGCGACACAAATATAATTCACTTTCCTACTCTATAATATTTGAATGAAGTATATGGTAAGAGAGAGTTCGTATCCACAGAGAGGCGATTGTAGTTATTTCGTAATCAATTTCTTAAAGTAACCAATTGGGGAGATTTCTTATTTCTAATTAAACAATAAAAACAAATTAAAAGCAAAGTAAATTGTAGAAAGTAATCAATGGAGAGATATTGGTCAAGGAATTCATCTTCAATCTTAGACATGTGTTTGCAAATATGAATAGAATTACTATTTAATCTCTTGTGTTATCAAAAGCCTAGAGAATCAAGAAAGCAAGATAATCTATTAATTTCTCAAGTTCATCAACACACACATTAGGGCTGCATATGTGAATTCTACCTAAAAAGAATAACCTAACGCCTTGCGCTAATCAAGTTCAATTCTAGGAGCATTAAGTTTTGAAATAGGCTAATCAATGCAATTGTCATGCGTTGCGCAAAACAATTCGGACAATGGTCAAACTCTACATATGATTACGAGAGTGTATCACTACAAACCGTAAACATATTATGCTACTTGTATTCAAGGTTATCGCTTGATGAAAAACCTAAAATAGCTATGGACTAAGATGCAAGTTCAATTAATTGGCCACTTAACTAATCAAACACCAAAATCCTATCACAATACTTCAATCATGTGATCATAAAAACCGCAGAAGAATTGAACGATAAACAAGAGAAAACTAATGCATAAAGCAAACACAAGTTTTAGAAATCGGACTACATCCTTAACCAATAATAGAGAATTTAGCTACTCATAGCTATGGAGTTCATCATCATCAATATTCAATAATAAAACAAAGAGGAAGAAGAACACAACCAAACCCTAGAAGCGTAAAAGAAACGGCTCTCCCAAGTTCCAAGAAAAAGATATGAGAGATGATTCCAAAAGTTGTAGAATTCCTCTTTTTATAGCCTTTTTCTCCTTCCAAAGCTAGGTTTTGTCTTCAAAGTCCATTAGATGTAAATCCACCAAGCCCACGAAAGAGAGAAACCCATGTAGAAAATATGTCCAAAAGTCGTCGCTAGAAAAAAGCTGGGATTGTGGTAGGAAATCGGCGGAAAGTCGCCAGAAATCGGCTCACGTGACCGCAAAGTCCGCCCGGTCACCGGTCAACGAGGCGGATCGGCGAGTCAACGGGTCGCTCACTGGATTGGGTCGGGTCGGAACTGATCAGGCTGGACCGAGTCGGGTGAGTTAATGGGCTCACTAGTCTTGGCTTTCGAGCAGGGTGCGGCCTTGCACAAACAATACTAGAGATGCACAATGATTGTTCTTCTCTTCAGCCAAGATGGCTGTGCTGAATACTGTAACTGCACTCTGTGCTTGTCATAACCTGCTACTCAGCTGCATCTCCATTCTGCAAATAATCCATTCCCTGCCTTGAGCTCATCACAGACCCAGCACAGCTCTGTGCTCTTGCCTCTGTTGCAGCTTTATAACAGCATCACCAACACTTCCTTCCCTCCTGACCTGCAATAAACTCCCACTCTGAGCCACTGCAACCCCAACAAGCTCACAGCTCCTGTCTCACTGCTCTAGCTCTGCACAACCACCTTACACAGCACTTTCTCACTGGCACTTGCAACTTCACATACAATAATATCTATTGCAGAACCATCCTTGCTATGGCTCCTGCAATTCCTGCTATTTCCTGTGACAGCATCATTCTTACACTGCACACACAATCCCAACCTGACTTCACTGCTCCTGTGGCTCATGACTCAGCCGACATTGTAGCTCCATCTGCAACAATTCATTACCACACTAAGCCCCAAATCCTAACCACAACGAGATGCGGCACAGACTGCGGCGGCCACGGCATCTTTGGTGCTACATTGCAAACTCCCAAGTGTAACTTTGCATCTCCATCCCGAACACTCCTTGTAATCTTGACTTTTGTCACAGCTCACTACCCGGTTCAACATGATGCTCTCTACTCCCTGCAGTCTCAAGCCATCATTCACTGGCTCTCCAGTGCAGGCCCATGCACGAATTCAAGAAGCAGAACCACAGCACCAGCGATTAGCCATCAATGCCATACATCCAATTGCCACCACCACCACTGTCATGAACCCACAATTCAAGCCATGCCATTCCATTTGCATCTGTTATACCTCCTTCTCAGTCCACCTTCACCCATTACAATGACCACCATTTTCTGTTCTTTTCAGTCGACAACTGCAGCTCAGACCTGCAATCCCAGCTGAAACAACGACAACAAAACTAGTGACCACCACCACCTGCTTTGTTAGCCTTATGACCAGCCTTTCACATTTAGTAGCAGAATTAAACACCACCACTGTGACTTATCTCCACTAACTCACATCCACCACTTCCACAGGCAATACCTCAGCTCTCTAGCCAGCCCTGCAATCTCATTCTTCCCCTGCACATCCAATTCTGTCTCCAGCATAAACTTCCACCTCAATCATCAAACACCTTAACTCCAATCGAGACCATTACCACCTTGTAACACTGTTACGCCCACACCTTTCTCAATCAACACCGGCTCCTCCATAACTCACAACCATCGAGAATCTTGAAGCTCACACCCATCAGACTCAGATCACATCCATTAGCATCCTCAGATTTGTCACTCACAATTCCAGCAACAACAGTCATTGAGCATTCCCCACTCTTTCCATGCCATCACCAGCTTGCCCTGACATAGCAGCCTGTTGAGTCCCTTACCTCTTCTCGATTTGAATTTTAACAGCAGCTCACTTCCTCCTTGCTCCAACAATGCAATTCTCAAGCCCCTGCAATCTCCTAATCATACATATAACTCACTCCAACCACAAATCCGAGTATAACCCGTCTCTTTTCTCGGCTTCAATCTCATTGCCTAAACTTGAACCCTTCTTTGTGTATGCAACTTCTCAAGAATCTCATTTGAATTTGAATCTCAGATCCCCTTTCTTGTGTTTTAAATCTTCTTCCAATTTCATACTAAGATCATAGCCTAACTCAGAACAGCAGCACCATCCTTCAACAGCATCATCTCTATTTTTAATCTCATCTTCCTTACCCGGGAATCTCATTGAATGCTATTGCTCCACCATTCCTTCAATTTCAAGCTCACATAAACCCTAATATTGAGTTCTACACAAGAATGCTTTTCTGTTCTTCACCATCTTCACACACAGCGACTTCTTCTTCTGATATTCCGCTTGATAGAACAAAATCACCATTTCCTCTCCAATCTCGAGGTTCTTCCTCTCCCCCAATAACACTGCCACCCTCGAGACGGAGATGTAATGATGAGGGAAATAACTCCATCTCTAAATTCTAGATGGTATGTAGGAAATCGATTACTCTAGGCACCCATTGCTTTGACAATGGCCACCACGAGAGATAGCCTTGACAATTTTCTTTGAGCTACAGCTGGTTGCCCCTTATCCTTGGTGGGATCGAATATCGCCTGCACATGTAACCGAGGCTTTCGCGCTTTTGCTCCGAATAGTGATTGTCATGAAGTGACAATTTTGCCCTTTTGACTCAATAGAGTAATTTTCTTCTTCTTTTCCTCCGTGCGACTCCAGAGTACCTAATAACTCAAATTCACACATAAGATACATAATTCACATGAAAAATAGCAAAGAAAGCATAAACTCTATATAGTAAATACGGTGTATTCTACACCTGTCAGATTCCCCCACACTTAGACTTTGCTAGTCCTCGAGCAAATCAAACAAAACAATAAAATACAACAACTCAGTGTCGTCGAGGCTACGGTTAATTTTAGCATAAATAACAAGCCTTTAAACCCCTAGGTGTCCCTAGTGGACGAGTTATAGTCTCGTGAAGGTTTACTAGAGATATACCCTACAAAACCTATATTTCAAACTCCGTCTATTCGTGACAAATCAATGAGCGAATCCAAAATGACTACGGGAGGAGGTACCTTGCAAATTCAATTCAATTATTAGTAAATAAACTCTATTTAGATAGTTGAACAAGCCACAATACTCGGAAACTAACAACCACAATCACAATGAAAAAGATTAAGAAGATGGATATAGATGTAGATGTTGGCGAATATTCACAAGTGTTCGATGTTTCCCATATCATCATGAAGGTCAACTTTGCTAAGATGAACCTAATCCTATTGGATTGAGCTACTTAGTGCTGAATGCTACATCAAATCAATTGGCATATACAAGGGAACCAAAAGTGACTTTATTCAACACAATAATATATTTTTTTCTTTTTTTTAAGATTGGATCAAACTGGATCCAATATTTTTTAGACGGCATGATTAGATCTTTTGGATCCAAGTGCATGCTTCTTGTCAGCAAGTACATGATAGTTGCCTTGGATCCTGCATTCCACGCTTGTTTAGGCGACGGAGACAGGGACTACGTTTCACACATACTGCTATTCCCAAGTGTCTTTTTATTCCATTTTGGTCTAATTGGTCGGTCTTTTTTTTTTTTTTTTTTTTTTTTCAAAATTTTTTTTTTTCGTTTTCTAGTAACTCAACCACTCTATTTCATCCTAGCAGTAATAACACGTCGATTTTTAGTGACCCACCAAAGCACTTAGAGAACAATAGATAAATATGGAAAAATAAAAATAGAATGCGATATGGTAACAACTATCATGGTATTTATGATTTCTGAGCTATATTCTTCCCTTTTAGTTAATTGGTTCCTCAACTCCTGCATTCAAAATGGTTCCATCCACTAATGGTGTCATCCTAAAGGCACAAGTTTCTAGATTTCGGAGTTCAAAAAGCACAATTTTTTCTTGGTTTTTCTATTTTTCTGATTTTTTTTTTTTTTTTTTTTATACATAAAACACACTAAAACATATAAATGCTCCCCCACACTTAAACTTTACATTGTCCCCAATGTAAATTGAATCATCCAAAGTAAGTCAAGGTGGGAAATCCTAGCAAGAAATCAGCAAAAACAAAGCGAAAAACAAGAAAAGAAATAAATACAAGATAAGAAATACTCATCGTTTGGGTTGCCTCCCAATTAGCGCTTGGTTTAAAGTCGTCAGCCCGACTATCTCCTTGCTTTCTATGACTCCTCCAGAGGAGCACATCCACAAAGTTAACTCCTTCCACCACCTCGGAAGTGAAGTTCTCATAATATGGTTTCAACCGGTGCCCATTCACTTTAAGTTCATTACACAGTAGCTAAACTCACAATTTCCCTTTGCACCATGAGAAAACACATTAGTCACAATAAAAGGTCCGATCAACGTGACCTCAATTTACCGGAAATAATTGCAAGCGAGAATTAAACAAAAGCACTTTCTGCGCCTATGCAAAATTGTTTATGAGAAATCATATTATCATGAAAGGCTTTCGTCTTTTCCTTGTAAATCCGTGAGCTTTCAAATGCATCATTACGAATCTCCTCCAACTCTTGAAGTTGTAACTTCCTTTGCTTTCCAACATCATCCAACTTCATGTTGCATTGCTTAATAGCCCAAAACGCCTTATGCTCAATTTCCACGGGTAAGTGACAAGGTTTACCATAAACAAGCCTAAAAGGAGACATCCCAATAGGTGTTTTATATGCGGTTCTATATGCCCACAAAGCATCGTTGAGTCGCATGCTCCAATCTTTTCTAGTGGGATTCACCGTCTTTTCAAGAATTGATTTCACCTCTCGGTTGGAAACTTCGGCTTGTCCATTAGTTTGCGGATGGTAGGGAGTTGCAATCCTATGCGACACATTGTACTTCCTTAACAAGCTTTGCAAGAACCTGTTTTTGAAGTGTGAACCTCCATCGCTAATTATAGCCCTTGGAATTCCAAACCTTGCAAATATATTAGCTTGCACAAAATGCGAAACAACTTTAGAATCATTAGTTGGGGCGGCCTTAGCTTCCACCCATTTCGAGACATAATCCACAGCAAGCAAAATATAATAATTCCCATTAGAATTGACAAAAGGGCCCATAAAATCAATTCCCCAAACATCAAAGACTTCCACAAATTGAATAATAGTTTGTGGCATTTGATTTCGAGCACCTAGATTGCGGTTCTTTGACACCTATCACATGTGATACAAAGGCATGTGCATCCTTAAACAAAGTTGGCCAAAAGAAACCACATTCTAATACCTTGAGAGCGGTTCTTTTACTCCCAAAATGTCCTCCACAAGCATATGAGTGGCAAAAAAGACAAGATTGAGTTAAATTCAATTTCGGGAACACACCTACGTATTACTTGGTCACTACAATGCTTCCATAAGTATGGATCATCCCATATGTATTGGTTTGCTATCTTCTTAAGTTTGTCCCTCTCGGCCGAGACAAGTTCTTTGGGATTTGTTTAGACACTAAGTAATTAACAATATCGGCGTACCATGGTTCTCCAAAGGCAATGGAGAATAGTTGCTCATCCTAGGAAACTTTCACGCAATGGGATAGTCTCCTTGTCCACAACAAGTCGGCTCAAATGATCCGTAGCGGTGTTCTCAATTCCTTTCTTGTCTTTGATTTCAAGATCAAACTCTTGCAAGAGTAAAATCCATCGTATGAGCCTCGGTTTCGCCTCTTTCTTTGTAAGCAAGTATCTAAGTCTTTGCATGATCGGAAAAACAACAACTTTTGTACCAATTAGATAAGAGCGAAACTTCTCTAAAGCAAAAAAAATAGCTAATAACTCTTTTTCAGTGGTTGTGTAGTTTTGTTGAGCCTCATTCAACGTTCTCGAAGCATAATAAATGGCATGAGGAAGCTTCCCCACACGCTGCCCAAGCACCGCACCAACCGCATAATCACTAGCATCACACATGAGTTCAAACGGCTTACTCCAATCCGGTGGTTTTAATGATAGGGGCTGAGATCAAAAGTTCTTTCAAGCGATTGAATGCCGCCACACACTTCTCATCAAAGTTAAAAACCACATCTTTTTGCAATAGGGTACAAAGTGGTGATGCTATCTTGGAAAAGTCCTTGATGAACCTACGATAAAAACACATGACCAAGAAAAGAACGAATCTCCTTCACCGTAGTGGGAGGGGTTAGAGCACGAATAAGGTCTATCTTAGATTTATCGACTTCCAAGCCTTTAGAAGATATTATATGGCCTAAAACTATGCCATGAGTTACCATGAAATGGCACTTCTCCCAATTTAGCACAAGATTTGTTTCAACACATCGTTCAAGGATTAGAGACAAATTGTTCAAGCAAAGGTCAAATGAATCACCAAAGACACTAAAGTCATCCATGAACACTTCGATTATGTTTTCAACATATTCCGAAAAGATACTTACCATACACCTTTGAAAAGTAGCTGGAGCATTGCATAAACCGAAAGGCATCCTTCTATAAGCAAAAGTACCGAAAGGACAAGTGAAAGTGGTTTTCTCTTGGTCCTCCGGTGCTATCACAATCTGATTATAACCTGAATAGCCATCAAGAAAGCAATAGTATGAGTGTCGGCTAAGCGTTCAAGCATTTGATCAATAAAAGGTAAAGGAAAGTGATCTTTTCTAGTGGTGGCATTCAATTTTCTATAATCAATACAAACCCTCCAACCGGTTTGCACACGAGTTGGGACAAGTTCATTCTTATCATTCTCCACCACCGTTACTCCCGATTTCTTTGGTACCACTTGTCTGGGCTTACCCACTCGCTATCGGAGATGGGGTAGATAACACCCGTCAAAAGCTTGAGTATCTCCTTTTTCACCACTTCCATCATGGGAGGATTCAAACGACGTTGCGCTTCCCTTGTAGGCTTTGAATCATCCTCCACACGAATTTATGCATACAAACGGCGGGGCTAATACCCTTGATATCGGCGATTGTCCATCCTATGGCCGTCTTGTACTTCCTTAGCACCGTAGAAGTTTTTGCTCCTGTAATTCATTAAGCTCGTTAGAAACAATCACGGGTAATTCTTCGTTGTCACCCAAGTACAAGTACTTTAAGTGACTTGGAAGAGGTTTCAATTCTAAACTTGGAGGTTTAATAATAGATGGCACAAGTTTTCATTATTGCAAGGTAAAGACGCATATGAAACATTCTTAGTTGCTGATTTTCCGGTAATGAGTTAAGAGAACCAATGGTTTCTTTCATCTCATCACTATACGCATAACCGTTGTCAATAGGAGTAGTGAGCACGGTTTCCAAAGTATCACCACCATTCAACTCAAACATTTGTTGCGCCAATGTGTCCATCATATCAATGGAGAAACAAGAGTGGACATCGCTAGGATATCTCATCGTCTCGAAAATGTTGAAACGTATTATTTCTCCATCAAACTCCATAGTTAGCGTTCCTTTATCCACATCAATTATGGTTTTCGCCGTTTTCATGAAGGGACGCCCAAGTAGCAATGGAAGAGACGAGTCCGGTGAACCTTCATCCATCTCCAACACGCAAAAGTCCGCTGGAAATACTAGTTGATTAACCTGCACAAGAACATCCTCAACAATACCCATTGGGTAGACATTAGAACGATCGGCTAATTGCAACACAATTCCAGCCTTTTAAGAGGACCAAGATCAAGTGAATTGTACATAGGCGCGGGCATGACATTAACGGAAGCACCTAAGTCAACATAGCTTTGTTAAATGTTTTGTTACCAATTGTGACGGGAATATCGAAGCTACAGGGTCCTTGCACTTAAGTGGGAGTTTGTGTTGTAAGATTGCGAAGCATTCTCCCCACACTAAGCACTTCATTACCTTTGAGCCTTTGCTTATTGGTACACAAGTCCTTCAACACCTTTGCATACTTTGGAACTTGCTTGATTGCATCTATGAGTGGTATGTTCACATGAATCTTTTTGAGAACGTCTAAAATCTCCTTTTCTAGTTCGCCTTCTTAGAACTTGCAAATCTGCGAGGGAAAGGTAGAGGAGGAACATAAGTAGAAACCGGAGTTTTAGAGTTAGGAATAGGTACCTCGAAGTTTGGGGAGAATCCTCGGTTTTCTCCTCCAAAACAGGTTCCTTTGGTGTTTCCACCACGCCCGAATCGGCAACTTGGGTTGCACAAGTTGTGTACCACTTCTCAATGTAATTGCATTAACACCCTCTTTTGGGTTGATAGGTTGAGAAGGGAGTTTCCCACCATTTTGTGCCTTCAATTGATTCAACTCCATAGCCATAGAACCAACTTGAGTTTGCAACTCCTTAGCCGAACTCTCCGTTCTTTGCATAAAAGATTTCAGCAACTCCTCCATATTGGACCCCATTTGAGGTTGTTGTTGTTGTTGAAATTGTTGTCTCGGTTGGAATTGTTGTTGTTGAGGTTGAAATCCACTCGGGTTGTTGAAACTAGGTTGTTGAATCGCTCCTTGCTTATTGGCATAGCTAAAGTTGGGGTGATCTCTCCATCCCGGATTGTAAGTGTTGGAGTAGGGATCATACCGTCTTTGTTGATTTGGAAAGATCGCATTAGCTTGCTCGTCCTCATAAGATTGAGAGGAACTTGGTATAACCGCGGCTGCAACTTGTTGAAGCATTGCGTTCATGTTACCCATTTGTTGACGAAGCTCTTCAACCTCGCTCACTTCACTAACCCTTCTTAGAAGCACATCCGAACCACGACTCAGAAATTGTTGTGAGTTCGCTGCCATGTTTTCAATCAACTCTCTAGCTTGTGCCACCGTCTTGTTAACTAGTGCACCACCACCCGCAGCGTCGAGGAGATTCCTATCACTTGATTGGAGTCCTTCATAGAAATATTGAATGATCATAGCATCACTAAATTGGTGGTGAGGGCAGCTTGCCACCAATCTCTTATATCGTTCCCAACATTCATATAAGGATTCCCCCACATTTTGCTTCATCCCACAAATCTCCTTGCGAATTTGAGTAGCCTTTGATGCGGAAAATACCTCTCTAAAAAGAGTTTCTTCAACCCATTCCATGTTGTGACACTTAGGGAGGTAAATAGAACAACCAATCCTTAGCACTATCCATTAAAGAGAAGCGGAAAACTTTCAACATTGCACCATCCGCGCAACATCCATTGGAAGCATGGCCGTGACAATGGTGTGGAAGTCCATAAGATGTTTGTTTGGATCTTCATTCACCATGCCATGGAACTTTGGTAATTCTCTAAGCAACCCCGGTTTAATTTCAAAAGTAGAGTCCGTTTGAATACACCCCTGTTGTATATCAAGCCTATGAGAAGCTAAGTCCTTGAGTGAACGATTTGCATCACCCATTGCTCCTTGTTCTTCCACGTGTGTTTCCTCTACGATTGGAACCTCTTTTCCTTCTTCTTGTTGTCGGAAAATCTCTTCTCCCACTTCCAACTCGTGCTCGTCCGTTGTGTCTTGACTTGGTTGGAGTATTGTGCCGCGTCAGTAGCTATCCCGCACCTTGGATAATTCCAATCCTTAGAAGCCGAGAGATTATGCACTGCAAACAATTCTATAAACAAGTGAGAAACAAGACAAGGGACTAAAAGCAAAGATGAAAGCAGAAATTGTAAAAAGAAACTAAAAACTTAATAACTAGCCGTGTGCCTCCCCGGCAACGGCGCCAAAATTTGATCGCTGTCGTAAGCGACACAAATATAATTCACTTTCCTACTCTATAATATTTGAATGAAGTATATGGTAAGAGAGAGTTCGTATCCACAGAGAGGCGATTGTAGTTATTTAAGTAATCAATTTCTTAAAGTAACCAATTGGGGAGATTTCTTATTTCTAATTAAACAATAAAAACAAATTAAAAGCAAAGTAAATTGTAGAAAGTAATCAATGGAGAGAGATATTGGTCAAGGAATTCATCTTCAATCTTAGACATGTGTTTGCAAATATGAATAGAATTACTATTTAATCTCTTGTGTTATCAAAAGCCTAGAGAATCAAGAAAGCAAGATAATCTATTAATTTCTCAAGTTCATCAACACACACATTAGGGCTGCATATGTGAATTCTACCTAAAGAATAACCTAACGCCTTGCGCTAATCAAGTTCAATTCCTAGGAGCATTAAGTTTGAGAAATAGGCTAATCAATGCAATTGTCATGCGTTGCGCAAAACAATTCGGACAATGGTCAAACTCTACATATGATTACGAGTGTATCACTACAAACCGTAAACATATTATGCTACTTGTATTCAAGGTTATCGCTTGATGAAAAACCCTAAAATAGCTATGGACTAAGATGCAAGTTCAATTAATTGGCCACTTAACTAATCAAACACCAAAATCCTATCACAATACTTCAATCATGTGATCATAAAAACCCTTGAGAGAATTGAACGATAAACAAGAGAGAAAACTAATGCATAAAGCAAACACAAGTTTTAGAAATCGGACTACATCCTTAACCAATAATAGAGAATTTAGCTACTCATAGCTATGGAGTTCATCATCATCAATATTCAATAATAAAACAAAGAGGAAGAAGAACACAACCAAACCCTAGAAGCGTAAAAGAAACGGCTCTCCCAAGTTCCAAGAAAAAGATATGAGATATGATTCCAAAAGTTGTAGAATTCCTCTTTTTATAGCCTTTTTCTCCTTCCAAAGCTAGGTTTTGTCTTCAAAGTCCATTAGATGTAAATCCACCAAGCCCACGAAAGAGAGAAACCCATGTAGAAAATATGTCCAAAAAGTCGTCGCCGAAAAACTGGGATTGTGGCCGGAAATCGGCCGGAAAGTCGCCGGAAATCGGCTCCGGTGACCGGCAAAGTCCGCCCGGTCACCGGTCAACGAGTCGGATCGGCGAGTCAACGGGTCGGCTCACTGGATTGGGTCGGGTCAGAACTAGTCAGGCTGGACCGGGTCAGGTGAGTTAATGGGCTCACTAGTCTTGGCCTGAACCGTTGCAGCCTTGCACAAACAATACTAGAGATGCACAATGATTGTTCTTCTCTTCAGCCAAGATGGCTGTGCTGAATACTGTAACTGCACTCTGTGCTTGTCATAACCTGCTACTCAGCTGCATCTCCATTCTGCAAATAATCCATTCCCTGCCTTGAGCTCATCACAGACCCGCCACGGCTCATGCTCTTGCCTCTGTTGCAGCTTTATAACAGCATCACCAACACTTCCTTCCCTCCCTACTGCAATAAACTCCCACTCTGAGCCACTGCAACCCCAACAAGCTCACAGCTCCTGTCTCACTGCTCTAGCTCTGCACAACCACCTTACACAGCACTTTCTCACTGGCACTTGCAACTTCACATACAATAATATCTATTGCAGAACCATCCTTGCTATGGCTCCTGCAATTCCTGCTATTTCCTGTGACAGCATCATTCTTACACTGCACACACAATCCCAACCTGACTTCACTGCTCCCCGTGGCTCATGACTCAGCCACATTGTAGCTCCATCTGCAACAATTCATTACCACACTAAGCCCCAAATCCTAACCACAACGAGATGAAAGACTGCAAAGGACACGATATCTTTGGTGCTTCGTGCAAACTCCCAAGTGTAACTGCATCTCCATCTCGAACACTCCTTGTAATCTTCAGCTTTTGTCACAGCTCACTACCAGTTCAACATGATGCTCTCTACTCCCTGCAGTCTCAAGCCATCATTCCTGGCTCTCCAGGTACAGCCCATGCCTGAATTCAAGAACAGACACAGCACCACTGATTAGCCATCAATGCCATACATCCAATTGCCACCACCACCACTGTCATGAACCCACAATTCAAGCCATGCCATTCCATTTGCATCTGTTATACCTCCTTCTCAGTCCACCTTCACCCATTACAATGACCACCATTTTCTGTTCTTTTCAGTCGACAACTGCAGCTCAGACCTGCAATCCCAGCTGAAACAACAGCAACAAAGGCTAGCTGACCACCACCACCTGCTGTTAGCCTTATGACCAGCCTTTCACATTTAGTAGCAGAATTAAACACCACCACTGTGACTTATCTCCACTAACTCACAGCCACCACTTCCACAGGCAATACCTCAGCTCTCTAGCCAGCCCTGCAATCTCATTCTTCCCCTGCACATCCAATTCTGTCTCCAGCATAAACTTCCACCTCAATCATCAAACCTGTAATCAATCCGAGACCATTACCACCTTGTAACCTTTGTTACTGCCACAGCCTTTCTCAATCAACACCAGCTCCTCCATAACTCACAACCATCAGAATCTTGAAGCTCACACCCATCAGACTCAGATCACATCCATTAGCATCCTCAGATTTGTCACTCACAATTCCAGCACCAACAGTCATTGAGCATTCCCCACTCTTTCCATGCCATCACCAGCTTGCCCTGACATAGCAGCCTGTTGAGTCCCTTACCTCTTCTCGATTTGAATTTTAACAGCAGCTCACTTCCTCCTTGCTCCAACAATGCAATTCTCAAGCCCCTGCAATCTCCTAATCATACATCTAACTCACTCCAACCACAAATCTGAGTATAACCCGTCTCTTTTCTCGGCTTCAATCTCATTGCCTAAACTTCTGAACCCTTCTTTGTGTCTGAACTTCTCAAGAATCTCATTTGAATTTGAATCTCAGATCCCCTTTCTTGTGTTTTAAATCTTCTTCCAATTTCATACTAAGATCATAGCCTAACTCAGAACAGCAGCACCATCCTTCAACAGCATCATCTCTATTTTTAATCTCATCTTCCTTACCCGGGAATCTCATTGAATGCTATTGCTCCACCATTCCTTCAATTTCAAGCTCACATAAACCCTAATATTGAGTTCTACACAAGAATGCTTTTCTGTTCTTCACCATCTTCACACACAGCGACTTCTTCTTCTGATATTCCGCTTGATAGAACAAAATCACCATTTCCTCTCCAATCTCTGAGGGTTCTTCCTCTCCTAATAACACTGCCACCCTCAGACAGAGATGTAATGATGAGGGAAATAACTCCATCTCTAAATTCTAGATGGTATGTAGGAAATCTGATTACTCTAGGCACCCACTGCTTTGACAATGGCCACCACAGAGATAGCCTTGACAATTTTCTTTGAGCTACAGCTGGTTGCCCCTTATCCTTGACTGGGATCCGAATATCGCCTGCCTGTAAACTGAGGCTTTCGCGCTTTTTGCTCCGAATAGTGATTGTCATGAAGTGACAATTTTGCCCTTTTGACTCAATAGAGTAATTTTCTTCTTCTTTTCCTCCGTGCGACTCCAGAGTACCTAATAACTCAAATTCACACATAAGATACATAATTCACATGAAAAATAGCAAAGAAAGCATAAACTCTATATAGTAAATACGGTGTATTCTACACCTATCAGTAACCATGCCTGATAGTGAACATGCTGTAGTTCACCCTTCTGAGCCAGAAAATGAGGAGACTGATAGAGTCTCTAATGAGACCAATGAGGGTCATATTGAACCAGGCTTTGTCCCTAGAGCCCCATTCCCACAGCTGCTAGTTCCAACTAAAAGGGAGTCCAACTTTAATGATATATTGGAGGTTTTTAAGCAGGTTACTATCAACCTCCCATTGTTGGATGCGATTAAGCAGATTCCCGCTTATGCCAAGTTTCTTAAGGACTTGTGTACACGAAAGCGTAAGCTTAGTGTTCAGAAGAAAGCCTTCCTAGCTAGTCACGTGAGTTCCATTATTCAGAATACCACTACTCCTAAGTATAAGGACCCAGGGTCCCCTACCATTTCCTGCACAATAGGTAAATACCGTGTTGAGAAAGCTTTGCTTGACTTAGGAGCCAGTGTGAACTTACTCCCATACCATGTGTACCTTAAGCTAGGACTTGGTGAGATGAAACCTACCCGATGACTCTTCGGTTAGGCGATAGGTCCGTTAAAATTCCTCGGGGTGTGATCGAGGATGTTCTCGTAGAGGTCGACAAGTTTATTTATCCGGTGGATTTTGTTATCCTAGATACCCAACCTGTCCTCGACCCGAAGAACCAAATACTCTGTAATTTTAGGTCGCCCGTTTTTAGCTACATCCAATGCGATCATTAACGTCGAACTGGTATTATGAATTTGTCTTTTGGTAATATGACTATTGAGTCAACGTTTTCCATATTAGTAAGCTACCCTCGAACCGGATGACTCGAGCATAGAAGAGGTGAACATGATAGGAACATTAGTCGAGTCATTACCAAACACTTTGTTAGAAGATCCATTAGAGAAATGCCTAGCTCACTTTAGGATTGATTTTGATGATGATGATGTGATTAATGAGGTGAATGCCTTGTTAGATTCAACCCCTTTGATAGACACTAGTAATGGTTGAAACCCAAGTTCGAACCTCTACCCGTTTCTAAGTCTACCTAGTTCCTTCGTTAGAAGAGCCTCCTAAGTTGGACCTAAAACCATTACCGGATACCCTAAAGTATGTGTTTTTAGGCCCTTCGAGACTTTACTGTGATTATTGCTTCCGACTTGGATAGTGATCGGGAAAGTAGGCTAGTAACCATCCTTCAAAATAACGGGGAAGCTTTAGGGTGGACCATAGCAGGACATTAAGGGTATAAGTCCCTACTGTATGTATGCATCGGATCTATTTAGAGGAAGATACCAAACCTTCTAGGGATATGCAACGAAGACTAAACCCCAATATGAAAGAAGTAGTTCGAACCGAGATCCTTAAGCTTGTTAGATGCGAGGCATTATCTACCCCATTTCAGACGGTAAGTGGGTCAGCCCGTTCAGGTTGTTCCCAAGAAATCCGGTGTTACGTAGTCCCGAGAATGATAACAATGAGTTAATCCCTACCCGTGACCACGGGTTGGCGTGTTTGTATTGACTATAGGAAATTGAACAAGGTCACTAGGAAGGACCACTTTCCCCTTCCCTTCATCGACCGGATGCTTGAGAGATTAGTGGACATAGTCATTCTTGCTTTTTAGATGGCTACTACGGTTATAATCGGATCGTTATTGCCCCGAAGACCGAGAGAAAACCACTTTTACTGTCCCTTTGGCACCTTTGCGTATAGGACGCATGCCTTTCGGGCTATGTAACGCCCTGCAACTTTTCAGCGTTGCATGATGAGCATATTTTTGAGATATGGTAGAGCGGTTCTTGGAGGTCTTTATGGATGATTTTTTTCGGTGTTTGGTTCGTCTTTCGATGAGTGCTTGCATCATTTGTCATTAGTGTTGACTAGATGTAAGGAAAAGAATCTAGTGCTTAATTGGGAGAAATTCCATTTCATGGTTCAATCAGGAATTGTTTTAGGGCATATCGTATCTTCAAAGGGTATAAAGGTAGATAAAGCCAAAGTTGACCTTATTAAGACTTTACGGGTCCCAAAAACCGGAAAAGATATTAGGTCATTCTTAGGGCATGCGAGTTTTTATCGTCGATTCATTAAGGATTTTAGCTTGATTTCTAGACCTCTTTGCAATTTGCTTGCAAAGATGTTAAGTTTGTCTTTGATGACGCTTGTTTAGAGGCTTTTGAGAAGCTTAAGACTTTACTCACTACCGCCCCCATAGTCCGGCACCTAAGCTGGAACTTACCCTTTGAAATCATGTGCGATGCTTCGATTATGTTATTGGTGTTGTGCTAGGTAAGCGAGAAAACAAATTACTTCATGTAATTTACTATGCTAGCAAAACTCTGAATGATGCCCAGTTGAACTATACCAGTACGGAGAAGGAACTGTTAGCCATTGTGTTTGCCTTAGACAAGTTTAGACCCTATCTCTTAGGTTCTAAGATCGTAATCTATCTTGATCATGTTTGCTTTGAAATACCTTTTGTCTAAGAAGGATACCAAACCTAGATTGATTAGATGGATCCTTTTATTACAAGAATTTTGTCCAGACATTAGAGACAAAAAGGGTGCAGAAAATGTAGTGGCCGGACCACTTGTCTAGGCTGGTTGTTAGTTCGCCTAATGATTCCCTTCATATAAGGGATAGCTTTCCGATGAACAATTGTTCTCTGTTTCCCAATCACCTTGGTATGCAAATATAGTGAATTATCTTGTTCTTGGTCAAATGCCCCAACATTGGGGTAAACAAGATCGTTCTAGGTTTTTAGCCGAGGTTAAGCACTTCTTTTGGGATGATCCTTATTTGTTTAAGTATTGTCGGACAGTTATTAGGAGATGTATACACGAGTGACCAGTCCAGTATTATTTCCTTTTGTCATGATCATGCTTGTGGGGTCACTTTAGTGCTAAGAAGACTCTTTGCTAAGATATTGCGGTATGGATTCTCTTGGCCGTCGTTGTTTAAAGACTCCCACGATTCTTGTGTTACTTGTGAACGTTGCCGAAATTAGGAACCATTTCCCATAGGAACATAATGCCCTTGAACCCTATTTTAATCGTTGAGGTCTTTGATGTGTGGGGCATTGACTTTATGGGTCCATTTCCTAATTCCTTTGGTAACCTATACATCCTTGTCGCCGTAGACTATGTCTCTAAGTGGATTGAGGCGGTTGCGTGTAAAACCAATGACCATAGGGTTGTGATTGAGTTCTTGAAAAATAATATACTTACATGTTTTGGTACACGCGATCTATAATTAGTGATGGAGGGTCGCACTTTTGTAATGGACCTTTTAAGCTTTTGATGAAGAAATATGGTATTACACATAAGGTAGCTACCCCATATCATCCGCAGACTAGTGGTCAGGTAGAGGTTTCTAATAGGGAGATAAAACGTATATTAGAAAAACAGTTAATCCTAATCGGAAAGACCGGTCGTCTAGGCTTACTGATGCCTTATGGGCTTACCGTCTGCGTTTAAAACCCCTATTGGAATGTCACCTTATCGGCTTGTTTATGGCAAGGCATGTCATTTACTGTTGAGTTAGAACATAGAGCTTATTGGGCTGTTAAGCGGCTAAATTTTCACTTGACAAGGCGGGGCCCATAGGAAACTCCAGCTCAATGAGTTGGACGAGATTCGTATAGATGCTTACGATAGTGCGAAGGAGTATAAGAACAAAATGAAACTTGTGCATGATAGAAATATTTTACGGAAGTCATTTTCTCCCGAGTCAAAAAGTTCTTACGTATGATACCCGCTTGCATCTTTTCCGTGGGAAGTTACGTTCTCGGTGGACGGGTCCTTTTATTGTTCGCACTGTATTTCCTCATGGAGCTGTTGAGATCGAGACACCGGATGGTAGTAGTTCTTCGAAGGTTAACGATCAGAGATTGAAACCCTTTTTAGAGCCCTTTCCTACGAGTGATGTTGAGGAGGTCCCTCTTGAGGACCTGTTTACCCTTGATTGACCATCGAGGCGATTGTATGTTGTATATTAGTTTTTGATTTCTCTCTTCACCCGGGTACTATCTTTCCGACTTCTCTCTTTGCGATTCCTCATGTTACTTTACTTTTTGGTATTGCTCTTTCACTAGAAACATTGAGGACAATGTTAGATTTAAGTTTGGGGGTGGGGAAGAAACTTCTTGTTAGTTTTTAGTTGCAATAAATAAACTCCAGAGCCTAGAAATTTATGTTTATTAAGGATGGCACTAACCAATCTAAGTGGATGGAAGCATTTTGGTTGTAGGGTTGAGGAACCAATCGATTAGATGGCAACATCTAAAGAGTCTATTCATAAAAGCACGAGCTCAGGTGTTAGAAATAACATGATAGTTTCACCATATCTCGTTGAGTCCTTTTCACTTCTGTTTTTATTTTGTTCTTTTTAAACTATGTTTCCCTAAGTGATTAGGTGGGGCTCACGAATCAAGTTGTTACCAATGCTAGGGTGAATTAGAGTGATTGAGATACCCAAAAAAAAAAAAATGAAAAAAATGAAAAAGAAAAAAAAAAAAAATTTGAGACCAGACCATCAGACCAATCGGAATAAATTCAATAAAGTTGACCACTGGAACCCTTGTATATGCCAGTTGTGTTGACCTAGAGTTAGGATTATCGACCACTTGGTTCCCTTGTATATGCCGGTGTGTTGATATTAGTCGAACTAGTATCTCGAGTCCATTAGGATAGGTTCATTTTAGCGGAGGCCTTGAGATGGATATGGGAAACACCGTTCACTTAGTAAACATCAAAACCATCTATGTTTTTCTATATCCATCTTCTTGATCTATCCATGTGATTAGTTTTGACTCCGGGTATTGATGTCCATAGTGCGACTATCCTAGTAGAGCTCGTGACTTATATATGAATTTTAGTATGCTTGAGTGCAAACTTCGTGTGCAGCCAATTGGAATTTCGCATCGGGTAATTCCTCCTGTAGTCAATAAGTATGCCAACCAAGGAGATTCTTTAGTGCCTTCCAAGGTTTTGCGTAGATAGCTAGGGTGCAGGTAAAGGTTTTGTGGGTACACCTCGGTAAACCCTCCGGAGACAACACTCCGCCACTAGGGCCACCTAGGGGTTCAAATGATTTTTATTTTCTAGAATAAAATTGCTCGAGGACTAGCAAATAATAAGTTTGGGGGTATTTGATAGACACATTTTTGTGTCCGAATTGTCCTCGTGTTGGTATTGTTGGAACTCGATTTTTGTACTAATATTGTGTTTTTATGTATTTTTAGGTATTTTTGGAAATAAATATTTGTTGGAAAATTCGGCTCGAAAAGTTGCTCGGAACACCCCCGGAGGACATTTGATATTCGGACTCCCACTTTGGATAAGGGTAACCCAATTACTAAGGGGCACCCAATTGATATTCGCACCCCCAGCTGTTGGATAAGGGGCAACCCTTTCTTCCTCATTTCAAATTTTTTGTTTTGGCGGGAAAAAATTGAAAACGCATAGGGCAGATTTTGGTCGGATTTTTGGACGAGTTAGAAGGAGATTCAATGGCTGATTTTCATTGAGATGACTTGTTAGAGCCTATCAGGGTTGGTATGGGCTATTGTTTCGATCCATTTTGGCTAAATCGTCGAATTGAAGAAAACAGGGTTAGCATGTACGTGGAAGATATTCTCGGATTTTCTTGTTATCTTTGGAAGGATTTCGTGTGTATACATTGTGCTTGACTTCATCAGAGATGCGTAAGAAATGTTTGTGGAGAAATTCGGCCATGCAGACGCGTGAAAGAGTTAAAAATAGAAAATTATCTCTGTATCTTGCATGAAAATATCACCGAGTAAAAGAAAAGATTTGGAGCAGTTATGAGGGGATATTTGATCATTGTCAAGTATAAAAAGGCACAAGGAGCATATAGAAGACTTATGGAGAGTTTGGGAGAAGAAACAGTGATAGAAATCAAGTTACAAAATTACGTCTTTCTTTCTTTGTGAAGGAAGAACACGAAGAACATTGCACTTACGTAGACCGTCGTTCATAAACGGTGTTAACGACACGAGAGACGAGGGTCGTAACACGGAAGGCGATCTTAAAACAACATGACGGTTTTCTTTATCGTTATTTTGTAACGGTGTTTGCAACAATTATAATCGTTGCAAACACCCGATTTTCACCAATTTACTCCATTTCATCATTTGTACACCTCCTTGAGCAATAAAATGAGTTTTGAGCGTGTTTCCAACATGAAGAGAGGCTAATTCTCCCACAACCAAGGCAATGAGGAAGCTATTTACGCATGAATGATTGGTAACTATCTTATTTGCTCTAATTTATAATTTATAATTCACTCGATCAACTGCTTTTGTGTTCGCAAAATTCTTTTCATTAGTTGTGATTCAATTAGATAGGTTATGCTTTGTATTAAAATAATCTATGCTTAGGGATACAATTAATTTTTGAGAATTTGTCTGATTATTTGCGAATTAAGAAACAAGGGATTTAAAAAAAAAAAAATAATTAGAGTTTTGGGTTATTTACCGTAATTCATTCATGTGTAATAGTGGAATCAGTGTCTTGGTTATTTTCTCATATCTTGAATCAATCCTGTGTTAAGTTTTCATTATTTTCAAGTTTTATAAGTATAAAAGCCTTTGCTTTCACAAGTCTCAACGAACCTTTTTACTACAACATTATTGAGTCACATCAGCCATTGGCACGGTGGTGCAGCTGGCATGGTTGGCATGCCTTGGCGCAGAGACGTGGCTGGCACGTTGGTGTGGCTGGCATGCCTTGGCGCAGAGACGTGGCTGGCATGGTTTGCCATTGGTACGGTGGGATAATTAGGGTTAGGTGTATACAAAGGTGATGTCAGTTAATACTAAGGGTTCTGTCGTGGAACATGACACATGTATTAAAAAAAAAGGTACCCTGATAATTCTTACGTAAATACGCTGATTGATTCAATAAATGCGCTATTGGTCATAGTGACGTCATGTCAGATGTACAGTTTTACGATTTTATCCCTAAGATAAAAACCACCATCAATAGTTACAACAGACCTCTTTGTTCCGTTTTTGCCGAGAGATACTAAGGGGAAACAGATACTTTACATCTTCCGTTTGGAGAAATGACGATAACTCCAAATGATGAGAAGTTCATTACCGGGCTAAGCATAGAAGGTAAAGCCGTGAAGCACAAAGGGTACGTGCAAGAGATTGATTGGGACAAGATTTATGCGTGGAGCAAGGAAGTGTTCCAATGGGATGAGGAGAAGACCAAGAAGGAGATGCTAGTAGTCAAGTCAAAGCATAGGATATTCCATCTCTCGAAACTAAGGGACAACTTCATGGGAACAAAGAAGCTTCATGCCCAGAACAAGGAAGTGACGCCGCAACGTATCATCGCCACTGCCAATGCGTATGTCCTCGATGTCCTGGGAGCTGTTATCTTCCCCGATATTTCCGGTGCCCGTGTGAACGCCAACTTTATCCAGCTGTTGCAACCATTTAACAAGATGCACAAATACTCTTGGGGCACTGCCATCCTTGCACACTCGTTGAAGGAGTTGAGAAAGGCTTCTAGGTCTAGAAGGAACCAACTCGGAGGGAACATGGATTTTCTGCAGGCGTGGATATATTTGCACTTCCCAATATTTGCTAAAAAGGATTTTGAGAACAAGGAATGGGACGGAGAGCATTATGGAGACAAGTACAACTACGAAGTAAGTAAGAAACAAAAAAGAATTTTTGAATTTGAGAGGTTAGACAACTTGACGACGAAGGATGTTGTATTTGATCCTTACAAGCGGGATTTGGCTAAAGGAAAAGGAAAGAAGGTTGGATGCAAAGAGAAAAGTGACTATTGTGGGCCTTTGTTTCACCCAAGAGGATATGTAATGTACAACCCGACGAGAGTCACAAGTGTTTATGGGTAAAAATTGTTTCCGCCGATTTTGGTAAATTCGATAGGTGAGTGAGAAACTGGTTTAAACCCTAAACAAATGTCTTTGCACGTGAGCACTTTCTAGATTCGAGAGATCAATGCTGTACAAGTCCGGCCTAAACCAAGAAATGGCCGTTCCCGGACTTGCTTCGGTCACAAAGTGGAGGAGAAGGGTTGATTTGGGGAGGGAAGCAAAGAAAGGTGTTGAGACCAGAATAGTGCAGGAGAGTAGTGTCTCGACTTGTATCGGAAAGTGAAAGCTTGGAAGCTTGCAAGAGATGAAAGCTTTTTGGAGAGCTTGCAAAGTTGCCTTTTACGAGAGTGTTGTATTTTCTCTGACCGAGACTTGTTGTGCGGTGGAAATAGGTAAGACCTATTTATACAAGTCGAGATTGAAACGTATCCACGGCCTCATGAAGGAAGAGAGTAAAGGGTGAAATAATGGGAGGAGGTGGTAACCGCATGGTTTTTATGGGTGAAAACGTTTTCACCATTATTTCCTCATTTATTTGACCACTTTATTCCTATTCACGCTTTCTTAATGTGGCGTAGTGTACGCAGCTGCATGATGTGACCGCCAAACCAAGACCACTGGAAAGCATCCCCGGTTTGTGTTGATGTCTCGAGTGTTGGTTGCACCTTGAGTGCAAGTGGCGCTGCTAGTGGCGCGTGTGGCATGTGCGGCAATGCCTTTGTTGCGGGTTGCACCTTGAGTGCAAGTGGCAATGCGAGCTGCTAGTGGCGTGTGTGGCATGTGCCAATGGCATGTGCGGAATGCCTTGGTGGTAGGTTGTACGTTGAGTGTAAGTGGCAATGCCAGGCTGCTAGTGGCGTGTGTGGCATGTGCCAATGGTTGGTGGTGGCCATTAGGGCCAGGTTGCACGGTTGGCCTAGGTTGCACAATTGAAAGCTACCAGCGTGCGTGTTTGGCATGTGCCAATGGCATGCTGGCCATTAGGGCCACGTCTGGTAAGAAAAGCTACCGGCGATGCGTGTTGGCATGTGCCAATGGCATGCTCGGCCATTAGGGCCACGACACAGTAAGAAAAGCTACCACGATGCGTGTTGGCATGTGCCAATGGCATGCTCGGCCATTAGGGCCATAGGCACAGTAAGAAAAGCTACCAGCGATGCGTGTTGGCATGTGCCAATGGCATGCGTGGCCATTAGGGCCACGGCTTGGTAAGAAAAGCTACCAGCGAGCGTGTTGGCATGTGCCAATGGCATGCTCGGCCATTAGGGCCACGGCCTGGTAAGAAAAGCTACCAACGATGCGTGTTGGCATGTGCCAATGGCATGCTCGGCCATTAGGGCCACGACTTGGTAAGAAAAGCTACCGGCGATGCGTGTTGGCATGTGCCAATGGCATGCTCGGCCATTAGGGCCACGGCACTTGTAAGAAAAGCTACGGATGATGCGTGTTGGCATGTGCCAATGGCATGCTCGGCCATTAGGGCCACGGCTTGGTAAGAAAAGCTACCGGCGATGCGTGTTGGCATGTGCCAATGGCATGCTCGGCCATTAGGGCCACGGCAGTAAGAAAATCTACCCGGCGCGTGTTGGCATGTGTCAATGGCATGCTCGGCCATTAGGGCCACGGCTTGGTAAGAAAATCTACCAGCGATGCGTGTTGGCATGTGCCAATGGCATGCTCGGCCATTAGGGCCACGACACAGGTAAGAAAAGCTACCCGGCGATGCGTGTTGGCATGTGCCAATGGCATGCGTGGCCAATTTGGCCTAGGTTGCACGGTTTGCAAGCCTAGGCACAGGCTCTACTTTGGCATGGCGTGGGTAGGGCCAAGGTAAGGGTGTTTGGCTTGTCGTGGTGTGACCACTTTGGCATGGCATGGCTAGGGCCAAGGTAAGGGTGTTTGGCTTGGCGTGGTGTGACCAGGCGTAGCTAGGGCCAAGGCGGAGTGCGTTTGGCATGGCGCGAGATAGCTTGGGCTAGGTGTGGATGGCATGATTTGCCATTGGAACGGAGGTGCGGCTAGCATGGTTGGCATGCTTTGGCGCGTTTGGTGTGACTAGCATAGCTAGGGCCAAGGCGAGTGCGTTTGGCATGGCGCGGCTAGCTTGGGCTAGGTGTGGGCGGCATGATTTGCCATTGGCACGGAGGTGCGGCTAGCATGGTTGGCATGCTTTGGCGCGTTTGGTGTGACTAGCATAGCTAGGGCCAAGGCGAGTGATTTGGCATTGCGCGGCTAGCTTGGGCTAGGTGTGGTCTGGCATGATTTGCCATTGGCACGGAGGTGCGGCTAGCATGGTTGGCATGCTTTGGCGCGTTTGGTGTGACTAGCATAGCTAAGGCCAAGCAGAGTGCGTTTGGCATGGCGCGGCTAGCTTGGGCTAGGTGTGGCTGGCATGATTTGCCATTGGCACGGAGGTGCGGCTAGCATGGTTGGCATGCTTTGGCGCGTTTGGTGTGACTAGCATAGCTAGGGCCAAGGCGGAGTGCGTTTGGCATGGCGCGGCTAGCTTGGGCTAGGTGTGGCTGGCATGATTTGCCATTGGCAAGGAGGTACGGCTAGCATGGTTGGCATGCTTTGGCGTGTTTGGTTTGACTAGCATAGCTAGGGCCAAGGCGGAGTGTGTTTGGCATGGCGCGGCTAGCTTGGGCTAGGTGTGGGCTGGCATGATTTGCCATTGGCACGGAGGTGCGGCTAGCATGGTTGGCATGCTTTGGCGCGTTTGGTGTGACTAGCATAGCTAGGGCCAAGGCGAGTGCGTTTGGCATGGCGCGGCTAGCTTGGGCTAGGTGTGGCTGGCATGATTTGCCATTGGCACGGAGGGGAATTAGGGTTTTGTTCGTTGTAAACCTAATTTGAAAAAAATACCCCCTATTAATTACTGACTACATGCATTGAATGTTCTAATAAATGTGTCATCGGTGACATTAAGTTATTCGGGGTTTTACGATTTTACCCTTTGTCTAAAAACCACCATCAACATTAAGTCCCTGCTTAGCTCGGAACAGGAGCTTTGTTGCGAGGTAAGCATAAGATGGTGACAAACTATCAGCAGTAAATCGTAAAGAGAATTGAGGAGGCTTGTCTAACCTTTTTATAAATAGGATTTGGAATCCTTGCCTCTGGCAGTTTTGCACAAATCGGGAGGCTGGCACAATTGGGAAGTCAACATCATTGAGAGACAGGAAGCTGGGCGGCATTGAGAAGTTGACGCGAGTTGGGAAACTGAGCGTGCTAGTTGGTGGGACCGGCGCAAGGTGGGAAGCTGATCGTGCTAGTGGGGACCGGCGCAAGGTGGGGAAGCTGATCGTGCTAGCTGGCGCGACTTGGGAGGTCATTGGGAAGTTGGCGCAATTGGTGGGACCGGTGTGGCTTGGGAGATTGGGAAACTGGCGCGATCTTGATGGGACCGGTGTAAACAAGGAGGGAGTAGGTGTTTCTACAGATAGCAAAGTTTCCTTATTTTGCCTTCCTTCACGCGCGGCTTCAATCAGGGCATTATCCATGCTAAAATCTGGAAGCGTTATGTCCCTCATTGCTTCCTTTCCTTTTTAAGGTTAAAATATTCATACCCAACGCAATTGTACCGTCTCCCTTGTTTGAGAAAAGGTTCTTCTTGTTGAGTTTCTTTCTTTGCCTAGAGACGAATCATCCTCTAAACAGCCCGGATTCTCCAAGTGAAGGCGCGAGTCGACTCTTGCAAAAGCACCCCGACTAGGGTTATTCGGGCTAAAAAGATCATACCTGTTTGTTTTCTTCTTCTTCTATGTTCATGTTATCCTCTTTTTATATGTGTATAGATAGGATGGAACTTGATCATTTTCCCCATTTTTTGCAGTGTATGATGGGACCCTCCAGGGATGGTCGCGCCTTTAACTCTTCGGAGAAGGACTTCAGAATTGGCGGAGATCGATCTTCTTCTCTTGAGGAGGCATTGGTTGGGATTGAATCTCTGTTCCATGAAGCTAGTGAAATCATTAAGGACCTCCCTTCCATCTATCCCCATGAAGAACAGGTGCATGTTCGGACTTTCTTGGGTTCAGTGAGCATGGAGGAGGGCGAGAGAACGAGGAAGAGTCTTGGCATATTGAGAAGTTTCAGTGCGGCAAAGCCTTTCCTCGGTCGGGTATGGGGCGGATCGGACTGTTTCTAGGTCGAAGCGACGGAAAAGAGAACGTGTGAGGCTCTTGGAGGAGAGCGCCATGATTCTTGATTTTGATGCGGATGAATCAAAAAACTTTCTTGAAGTGTCAATGAGAAAACCTTGAAGGAGCATATGACGGAAACAAAATAGCCTTTGAAGTTGATGCCAAAGGTGTCGTTGGTGATACCGGAGGGTCATGGTGGCGTATCTTTGGACCGGTCGTCGGGGGGACATCTGCTGCTTGCTTTGTGGTTGCTTCGGGATGGGATGTTGAGGTTCTTTGCTTTGCTAACACCGTTGAATGGAACCTTTGTTGCCCGAGGGATTGATGGGGGAAGTGCTTGAAGATAGCCTTGCCCGAGGGGACTTGTGCTCCATCCTTCGAGGGCTAGTTCCTTCCTTTTGTTATTTACATTAGTTGCTTAGTTCCCCCGATGTTTTTTTTTTTCGTAAACTCATCTTTACCTTCTTCTTCATCGATCAACATTTTGCTTCATATATATTTTTTGAAAGAGGTTGTGGTATGATGGCTCTGCAATGGTTTTCTGGGTTTATCTGATGTATTTCTCTGATATCTGGAGAATTTGCTTGGAAAGAGATGTATTTATGCTTTTTTTTTTTTTGACGGAAAAGGGAATCCCTAGGGAAAAAATACAAACGGTGTATTCATCTTGGGGGAGTACAACTACTAAGAGGAATTGTTAAAGGAAATACTAAAAGGGGGAGTGATTGGGAAGTACAACATTTTAGGGATTGGAGGCCTTGAGCCATCGCGAGTGAATTATCACGCCTTCGGGTGTGTCTGCATTGATGAGATTGCAATATACTCCCAAAGGGTATCCGCAACCCGGGATCAACTCGTCTTCTCTTTCATTGGGCGAATCGGTTTGAATAGCCATTTTCTTCATCCTCCCAACTTGAAACGAGCTTTCCTTAACCACTACATCTCCGATTGAAAACGGGTTCGGGACGTCGTGCAACCGTTTGAGTCTTGGCTTCGTTGGTTTCAATAGAAGTTTCCAAGCTTCTTGCAAAGTGTTCAAATGGTCCAGCTCCCCATTCACATTTCTTGACGGCGTTCGTGCCGATGTCGCGCCGAGTCCCCATGACGGAATGGGGAAGGAAAAACTTGGTTGCGAAAAAGGTTGCTCGGTCGAGACTTACTTGCATTTGAAAACCATGAGCTAGCGCCAACGGGTCCTCTCCGGATGTCTGGGTTCCTTCAATAGTTCGTTGATGCGATAACCGATGGGATGATTTGTTGGAAATTCCTTCGGGCGTGGACGTCGGCGGAGGTGCACATCCAATTTCGCTTTATGGTCGAGCACCCATAAGCGTCCCAATATCATGTCATGATCTAGTTCTTTGACAATGTGGAATTTGCTATGCGTTATAGCGTCTCCCATCTTGATCTCTAGGTTGATGTAGCCATGCGCGTTCAAAGTTTCTCCTCTCAAGTTCTTAATCACGGACGGGGAATAGGTAGCGTCTTGTTTTGTAAATCCTGCTTGCCTTTAGTGTCTTGAAAGTAATGATGTTGTGGTCGGAGGCCGTGTCGATGAGCGTGTCGTCAAATTCGTTACCTCTTAAACGGGACGTGGTCGGCGGTCCCGATTCTCCTTTTTGGTTTGCTTTGTTTGGAAAGCTTGGGCCCCAGCGTGGTTTTTCTCCTTTTTAGGAGAAAAAAGTCGTTTGCCGGATACAACACGATTGAGAGCTGCGAAAATATCTTGGCGCTGCACCTTGGAAAGATAGAGAATTTCTCATACATGTTGCATCATGGATTGTACAGTCTCGTGCACGGAGTCCCCAGAGGACCCGCAGTTTCTTATTGGGAGTGGGTCTCGATGCACTCTTTCGTCTCCTAGTTGGAGTTCTCCCGCTTCTATCCTTTCTTTGAAAATATGCTTTAGTCTGTTGCAATCGCTGGTCGGGTGGTGAAACGAACCTGTGGTAATGGCGTGCCAGGGTTCGCCATCTCAACCTCGGTTGGTGGACGTCTGGGAGGTGGCGATCGATAACATCATCTTGAACCCGAGGCTTCTAGGAGGTCAATCACCTCCTCGATGGGAAACGGGAAATCAAGGGTATTTCCTTCGGTCTCATGATGCTGCATGGGAGTTTTAGTGACGGTCTTTCGTGGCGGGGGTTCCCGTTGCGCCGGCGCTTCACGTTTTGCTGGTGGCTCGTAGTTGGGGCTTTCCTTTTTCCCCTTTCGTTTACTATGTTCACGGAGGATGAGCCGGCATTAAATTGCTTGCTGATGAGGCGTCTACTCCCGCGAGTTTCACGCGTGTCTTCGGTTCGAGTTGGCCTAGCTCTTTCCAGTAGTGCTGGTGTTGCGGATCGTCTGGCGGCTTCATGGAGTTCGGAGAATAGTTTGGAAGCGCAAGTTCTCTAGCAAGGCGCGGTAAATAGGAACCATACCATTGATGCACGCGTTCACCGTTGTTGCTCGGTCACGTTTGGGTCGTGGCGATCGAGTGCTTGAACCACTGAACCTTTTGCGAAATCATTCGGATGTTCGTTATCCCATTGGTACATTCTTCGAGAGTGTCTGAGAAAGTAACTTGTTCGGACACGAAGAAGTATTTCTTGTAAAACGCGGTGACCATGCTACTCCGGTTGGGAATGTTGTTCGGTGGGATCTTTGTTGTACCATGTATACGCCCTTCCGGTAAGTGATTTTGAGAATTCCCTTAAACGAAGAACGTGATTATATTCATGTTCACCTAGGGATTCCATGAAGCGGGAGACATGCTCATGTGCACTCCGGTACCATCGTACGAGGTAAATTGAGGAGAAGAGTACCCCCTTGGGAGAGGGATTCTCTGCATTTCGGATGGGTAAGGGGGTTGGTGATGATGCACGTCCAATTCATCATTCTTGATTCGGTTGCGGAGAAGTTGTTCCAGATCTTCTCGCGTGACGAAGTTGGGCGGCTGATTTCTTTCCAACGGGATTCTAGCGCGAGTTTCCTCATCCGTGGAGGCGTGCTCCGCCGAGGTGCTTTGGCGTCGGGGTTGTTGGAGACGTTCTAAGCGGCTGCGGAGGACGCGACTCACGTGGTAGTCGCTCTGTCAGGGTCTTGAGAAAGACAGTACCTCCTTTTGCGTTGAAACCATATCCGTCTGGGCTCTGGCGAGCATCTCATGTCATTCCATCAAATCAGCGATGGTGACATAAGGACGACTTCCTCTGGTCCCTCCGGTCTCTCGTCCCGTCGGCGGGGTAGTTGGAACCTTAGTTGTGTTCGGAGGCGCCATGCTATACGAAGCATTAGGGGCCGGCGGCGGCTCACAGCCACAGTGGCCCAGTGGCGTGACACCCGAAGAGATATTTTCGTTGCCGTGATTAGAGGGTTGTGCGGAGACACTAGAGGAGGCGGCGGCTCGGCCACAGTGATTGGCGGTGTTACGCTTGAGGGAGTGCATTTGATGTTATTGTAGTCAACGGGTGATGCAACAACGTTATTGGGAGAGACGCTAACATCGGGGATGTGTTATGTCTTTGGTATTCTCGGCGGCCGCTCCGGACTGAGTTCCACCATGTTGGGATTTGACGTTCGGAAACGAAATCGGGAGTCGGAGTTGGTATTGTAACCGATAGATCAATCCTCATTTGTGGTCGCCAATTGTTTATGGGTAAAAATCGTTTCCGCCGATTTTGGTAAATTCGGTAGGTGAGTGAGAAACTAGTTTAAACCCTAAACAAATGTGCTTGCACGTGAGCACTTTCTAGATTCGAGAGATCAATTTGTACAAGTCCGGCCTAAACCAAGAAATGGCCGTTCCCGGACTTGCTTCGGTCACAAAGTGGAGGAGAAGGGTTGATTTGGGGAGGAAGCAAAGAAAGGTGTTGAGACCAGAATAATTCTAGGAGAATAGTGTCTCGACTTGTATCGAGGAAAGTGAAAGCTTAGGAAGCTTGCAAGAGATGAAAGCTTTTTTGAGAGCTTGCAAAGTTGCCTTTTACGAGAGTGTTGTATTTTCTCCCAGGCCCGAGACTTGTTGTGCAGGTGGAAATAGGTAAGACCTATTTATACAAGTCGAGATTGAAACGTACCCTGGCCTCATGAAGGAAGAGAATAAAGGGTGAAATAATGGGAGGAGGTGGTAACCGCATGGTGTTTATGGGTGAAAACGTTTTTACCATTATTTCCTCATTTATTTGACCGCTTTATTCCTATTCACGCTTTCTTAATGTGAGCGTAGTGTACGCTGCATCTTTGTGACCGCCAAACCAAGACCTGGAAAGCATCCCCCGGTTTGTGTTGATGTCTCGAGTGTTGGTTGCACCTTGAGTGCAAGTGGCGCTGCTAGTGGCGCGTGTGTCATTTGCGGAATGCCTTTGTTGCAGGTTGCACCTTGAGTGCAAGTGGCAATGCCAGAGCTTCTAGTGGCGTGTGTGGCTTGTGCCAATGGTATGTGCGGAATGCCTTGGTGGTAGGTTGTACGTTGAGTGTAAGTGGCAATGCCAGAGCTGCTAGTGGCGTGTGTGGCATGTGCCAATGGCGTGTGCATGTCCATTGGTGGTAGGTTGGTAATTGCAAGTTACCGGCTACCGATGCGTGTTGGCATGTGCCAATGGCATGCTCGGCCATTAGGGCCACGACACGGTAAGAAAAGCTACCAGCGATGCGTGTTGGCATGTGCCAATGGCATGCTCGGCTATTAGGGCCACGACTTGGTAAGAAAATCTACCAGCGATGCGTGTTGGCATGTGCCAATGGCATGCTCGGCCATTAGGGCCACGTCACAGTAGAAAAGCTACCAGCGATGCGTGTTGGC
Source organism: Papaver armeniacum (assembly GCA_023531295.1). NCBI lineage: Eukaryota > Viridiplantae > Streptophyta > Magnoliopsida > Ranunculales > Papaveraceae > Papaver > Papaver armeniacum. The sequence continues at coordinate 202,364 of JAJJWW010013858.1, read as the reverse complement.
ATGTGCCAATGGCATGCTCGGCCATTAGGGCCACGGCATGGTAAGAAAATCTACCAGCGAGCGTGTTGGCATGTGCCAATGGCATGCTCGGCCATTAGGGCCACGACACGTAAGAAAAGCTACCGGCGATGCGTGTTGGCATGTGCCAATGGCATGATCGGCCATTAGGGCCACGTCACTGGTAAGAAAAGCTACCGGCGAGCGTGTTGGCATGTGCCAATGGCATGCTAGGCCATTAGGGCCACGGCACGGCATGTAAGAAAAGCTACCAGCGATGCGTGTTGGCATGTGCCAATGGCATGCTCGGCCATTAGGGCCACGGCTTGGTAAGAAAAGCTACCAGCGAGCGTGTTGGCATGTGCCAATGGCATGCTCGTCCATTAGGGCCACAACTTGGTAAGAAAAGCTACCAGCGAGCGTGTTGGCATGTGCAAATGGCATGCTCGGCCATTAGGGCCACGACTTGGTAAGAAAAGCTACCAGCGAGCGTGTTGGCATGTGCCAATGGCATGCTCGGTCATTAGGTCCACCACCTGGTTAGAAAAGCTACCAGCGATGCGTGTTGGCATGTGCCAATGGCATGCGTGGCCAATTTGGCCTAGGTTGCACGGTTTGCAAGCCTAGGTGCGGGCGCTACTTTGGCATGGCGTGGCTAGGGCCAAGGTAAGGGTGTTTGGCTTGTCGTGGTGTGACCACTTTGGCATGGCGTGGCTAGGGCCAAGGTAAGGGTGTTTAGCTTGTCGTGGTGTAACCAGCGTAGCTAGGGCCAAGGCGGAGTGCGTTTGGCATGGCGCGGCTAGCTTGGGCTAGGTGTGGCTGGCATGATTTTCCATTGGCACGGAGGTGCGGCTAGCATGGTTGGCATGCTTTGGCGCGTTTGGTGTGACTAGCATAGATAGGGCCAAGGCAGAGTGCGTTTGGCATGACGCGGCTAGCTTGGGCTAGGTGTGGCTGGCATGATTTGCCATTGGCACGGAGGTGCGGCTAGCATGGTTGGCATGCTTTGGCGCGTTTGGTGTGACTAGCATAGCTAGGGCCAAGGCAGAGTGCGTTTGGCATGGCGCGGCTAGCTTGGGCTAGGTGTGGCTGGCATGATTTGCCATTGGCACGGAGGTGCGGCTAGCATTGTTGGCATGCTTTGGCGCGTTTGGTGTGACTTGCATATCTAGGGCCAAGGCAGAGTGCGTTTGGCATGGCGCGGCTAGCTTGGGCTAGGTGTGGCTGGCATGATTTGCCATTGGCACGGAGGTGCGTCTAGCATGGTTGGCATGCTTTGGTGCGTTTGGTGTGACTAGCATAGCTAGGGCCAAGGCGGAGTGCGTTTGGCATGGCGCGGCTAGCTTGGGCTAGGTGTGGCTGGCATGATTTTCCATTGGCACGGAGGTGCGGCTAGCATGGTTGGCATGCTTTGGCGCGTTTGGTGTGACTAGCATAGCTAGGGCCAAGGCGGAGTGCGTTTGGCATGGCGTGGCTAGCTTGGGCTAGGTGTGGCTGGCATGATTTGCCATTGGCACGGAGGTGCGGCTAGCATGGTTGGCATGCTTTGGCGCGTTTGGCGTGACTAGCATAGCTAGGGCCAAGGCAGAGTGCGTTTGGCATGGCGCGGCTAGCTTGGGCTAGGTGTGGGCGGCATGATTTGCCATTGGCACGGAGGTGCGGCTAGCATGGTTGGCATGCTTTGGCGCGTTTGGTGTGACTAGCATAGCTAGGGCCAAGGCTGAGTGCGTTTGGCATGGCGCGGCTAGCTTGGGCTAGGTGTGGCTGGCATGATTTGCCATTGGCACGGAGGTGCGGCTAGCATTGTTGGCATGCTTTGGCGCGTTTGGTGTGACTTGCATATCTAGGGCCAAGGCAGAGTGCGTTTGGCATGGCGAGGCTAGCTTGGGCTAGGTGTGGGCTGGCATGATTTGCCATTGGCACGGAGGTGCGTCTCGCATGGTTGGCATGCTTTGGTGCGTTTGGTGTGACTAGCATAGCTAGGGCCAAGGCGAGTGCGTTTGGCATGGCGCGGCTAGCTTGGGCTAGGTGTGGCCGGCATGATTTTCCATTGGCACGGAGGTGCGGCTAGCATGGTTGGCATGCTTTGGCGCGTTTGGTGTGACTAGCATAGCTAGGGCCAAGGCGGAGTGCGTTTGGCATGGCGTGGCTAGCTTGGGCTAGGTGTGGGCGGCATGATTTGCCATTGGCACGGAGGTGCGGCTAGCATGGTTGGCATGCTTTGGCGCGTTTGGCGTGACTAGCATAGCTAGGGCCAAGGCGAGTGCGTTTGGCATGGCGCGCTAGCTTGGGCTAGGTGTGGGCGGCATGATTTGCCATTGGCACGGAGGGGAATTAGGGTTTTGTTCGTTGTAACCTAATTTGAAAAAATACCCCCTATTAATTACTGACTACATGCATTGAATGTTCTAATAAATGTGTCATGCCGATGACATTAGGTTATTCGGGGTTTTACGATTTTACCCTTTGTCTAAAAACCACCATCAACAGCAAGACAATGCGGTTACGTACAAAAAAGCTCAAAGGCGCACAAGATGTTCAACATCCATGAGACAAAAACCAAATCATATGATAATGATATTGTCATTGTTCACAAGCATTTACCATCATGTGATTATTGGGACGACAAAGCGTTTCCACGATATCCTTTGGATGGTCCATCTCGAGCGAATGACGAGGCAATTCCGGTTACATACCGTGGTACCTCAAAGTTTCGCATACTCGAGTGATACGAGTAGATGAGAGGCCCAAAATAAAGGACAAAGATACGACTCTCGATTACTTGGTGCATATTGTTACTCTATTACGATTTTGTTAATGGTTTTAGCATTATATATTGAATGTTTGTTATTTTAAATTGAAACAGAGAAGACGAGTCGCACACTTGATAACTCAAGCAAAGTTACAAATCAGGGAAGGGAAAAATGTGAAGGCCAATGAAAAGCTAATTGATGAATTGAACGGTCTCGAAGATGTAGATGCTGGTGCAAAGTTTGGGGAGCAGGAAGAGGATGATGATAATGATGAGGAGGAGGAGGAGGATGAGCCAAAGAAGAAGAGAAAGAGAGCCCCTACCAAAAAGATGTCTGAAGGTGCATCGAGCAGCGCTCAACCTAGTAAACGAGGACGCGGTGGACGTGGTCATGGTGGGATGTTCATGAATGAATGGTTATATTCATGTTTATGTCTTTAACTCTGGATAATTATGGAGTCAAAACTTATGTCTTGTCTTAAACTTATTGTCGAATTATGTTTGGTGATACTCCTAGTTTATGAATGACTTAATCTGGTTTCCAGTTTATAAATGACTTAGTGTGTGTGTAAAAAATGGAGGATTCCGGCATTCTTTCTTTCAGAATCGGTTGACATATAACTATATGTAAACCGATTCTGACGATTTCCCAGAGGTTAATTTTCAGAATCGGTTTACATGTACCTTTATAAAATCCGATCGTCGTGAAGAAAACTCCTGTAACTTTTGAAGCCAAGAATCGGTTTGTATGTACATAAATGAAATCCGATTGCTAAGAAGAAAAGTTATGTAACTTTTAGAATCGGTTTACATGCATGAATATGTAATCCGATTTTCATGAAGAAAAGTTCCGTAACTTTGACAATCGGTTTACATGCATGAATATGTAATCCAATTTTCATGAAGAAAAGTTCTGTAACTTTGACAATCGGTTTACATGTGCATTAAAAAAGCCCGATTTTTGATAGGCACAATTTATATGATTTTATAAGGACACAATCGGTTTATGTGGACATACCTAAAATCCGATTGTTTGATTTGAATTTGAAAAAAATAGCCGTTGAGTCCTTATCTATATAAGGACAACCTCTTTCAGCCACTTACATATCACACACTTAGCCTAGAAAATTGAATGGGAACCGTTTGAAGATTTGTGTCTCGTTAAATCCTTTGCTAATACTTTCCGTGAACGTCCGAATGAAATCTATTCAATGTTTTGGAAGAGAGTTAAAGAGTTCTTTTACGGGCGTCCGCGAATCCCAACAACCGCAAATAGAGAGACTTGGCATTTCGATTCCAATACATTAAAGGGGCAATGCGAGAGTACGTAATAGTTAGAAATATGGTGTACCACTATCATCCACGAGCTCCTATTAGGGAAAAAGTGAGTAATGCGATCATTTTTATACCTATGTCAACTACACTAATTCACATACTAACATATAAGAATTCGGTGGTTTATTTGTGAACGTTTCAACGGGCCATGGAGAATTCGTAATGGGAAAGAAAGTTCATTCACCACAAAAAATACACGACGTTGTACCGATGTGCTCGGAGGTTCATTGACGAGCATTTGATGTGTCAAATTCTAGAATTCCCATATTGAATCCTATATGTATTGCGCTAATTTCCTAAACTATGTAATGAATATTTTGTTTCTGAAAGCAAGGCATATTCGAATTATATAGATATATATACACCGATTTTGGGAATCCGTTTATTTGGGTATTGTTCAAACTCCGATTCTGGGTTTACTTCGTCACTTGAAAATACTCAACCCAGAATCGGTTTACAAATTAACTAACATAAACCGATTCTGGATCGAGTCTTTCGAAAGAAAATTAAAAATTTGACAACTATGTATTAATGAAAGTTAATTTCAGGATTAACTTGATTAAATATTATTTAATAATCCGAATTAGTACTAATTTAACAAGGTTATATTAGGTATTAACATAAATAGTGGATAAGGAGTTTCTATGAAATATTTCTTAATGACCCTATTTTGTCATCTAGTTATATGCCCCAATTAAGTGGCACAGGCCCCAATTTAGCCGGGATTGTTTTTGGTGGATAAATGTTTTACAATAATCAATGATGACTTACTCTGCTACCAAGTCTACGTGTACTATGAACTATGAAGGGTCTCTGCCAGATGGATACGCACATAAGTACTTTCACTTTGTTTTTCTCTCTTTGACTCCATCTAGAGTAGCTGACTAGTTCGCACTTCGCAGGAAGTAGGGCTAGTAGCTACACCTATATAAAATGAATCCAATGAATCTCAAACCTAATTACTTTTTCAATAATTATAATTATTCTTCTCCCAATAATTCTAATTTTAATACTAATACTAACACTAACTCAAATTTACTATCTAATTAACCCACCAATTAACTAACTTGATTAACAAAAAAATGGTATTTTGGCTTTTGAATGGTTCTACACATACCGTCTGTGTGAACAATTTTAAAACAACCTCCTCACATTAGCCCTGTGGGGACTAGCAAGGGGACCACTTTTGGGCCCCACCAATGAGAGAAATGTGAGAAGTTGTTTTAATATTATCTATAGGGGCGGTACGTGAAGAACTTTTGTTGGATTTTCATTTGTACTTCATGGTAATCTAATCCCAGACTGAGTGATGGTCCCTCAAAAATGGGTTGGTCCCAAAATTGAAAAAGACTGGTTGATATTCAAGGTGGACAAATGTACCCAAAAAAATAAAATGCACAAGTAAAATGCACAAGAAATGAGAATTTTAGCCTCACGGGCCTGTTCTTCCTTTCTTTTCCTCGAAGAGTTTCCGAAAATATGTAAAGGCGGTCAATAGTTCCGGTGCAATTTATTGATTGTTAGAAGAGAGAAAGATCCTAAAAGCCAAGTTCTAAATATTAACGGGGGGGTGTCAACACATAATTAGGATACTTAGGAATAGTATATCACTTATTGTGGGATAGTACTAGAACGGGATCCTCTTTTACCGAACCCTAAAGCTAAACTAAAGTTTGCCGTAAATTCAGTTGAGAGTTTTCTTACATCACGAAAACGTAAGTGTAATGTGTATTATGAAGGGTCTCTGCAAGATGTATTATCTCAATATGCTCTACACATAAGTTCTTCCTCTCTATCTTTTTCCATCCAGATTGACAGGGTTACTTTCTTTTATCCCTGTTCATAGGAAGTAGGCTATACCTATGTGAAAAGAAATACTATACAAGATGGTGGACTTGAGTTTCCAGGAAGTTGCTTGGAATATACCTACGTGTTAATAAGTTTTTAACCATAAAAGAACTTGTGATGAGCTGACGCAACATGCCCATTCATGGTAAATCTTCACATGCCTTCCCTCCCTCACTGAAAATACAAGCATTATTTTTTCAAGGCTCAACTGCCACCACTACCATTAAGAGAAGCAACAACCAAGAAGCTTCCCTTCAATTCATTGCAATTCAGATCCACTATACATACTGATAAAAATTGTTGTCTTCTGCTTTCTTTCACCAGTGAAAACAAATAGCAATGGAGCTCTTTACTGCAGCAAAAAAAACTCGAATTCTTGGATGCCCATCAAATCATCCATGAAGCAGAGAAAATCCCTGCCAAATCAAATCCACGAAATTTCTTTCTGATTACCTTAACCTTCATTCTCCCACTTTCATTGACTCAGTTATTGTTTGAAGGTTCATTCTACCACTTTTTTGTTACCTTCTACGATTACTTTACCGGTAATTCGTCATCTCCTCAGGAGTTCTTCTACTTTCTTTCTCTCTTCCTCTTCTCTCTTTTCTCTACCTCCGCTATTGCTTTCACAGTAGCTTCTCTCTATGCATCCAAATCCATCTCCTTTATCTCCATTGTCTTTGCAATTCCTTGCATATCTAGACATCTTATGATCACCTTCTTTTACGCCTTACTTCTCATGATCATCAACTTCTTGGCCGTCACCACTCCTGCATCTGTCTTAGTTTTGTTAAATGTTAATGAAGGAGCAGCTCTGTGGTGGGGTTTTCTTATCATATTTGCTATCATATACTTAGTTGTTCATCTCTATGTTATGGCGTTATGGCATCTAGCCAGTGTAATCTCCGTTGTTGAACCAAATGTTTATGGCTTGGCAGCCATGAAGAAGAGTAAGCAACTCTTACAAGGGAGAACTAAAATTGCTATGGAACTTGTGAATATATACTTCTCGGCTACATGGGTTGTAGGAATGTTGGTAGGGTATGTGATGCAGTTTCCTGTACATTTCATGGTTAAGCTTTTGTTCGGATTGCTGTGTTTGTTCATGTTGGTGGCTATTAATTTCAAGGGGCTATTAGTTCAAAGTGTCTTCTACTTTGCCTGTAAAAGTTACCACAATCAAATGGTTGATAAGAAGGTTTTGTATGATCATCTTTGTGGGTATGATCACGACAGAGTGGGTTACAAGTCTGTAGCATCCGATCCTCCAAGTACTGGCAGTGTGGAGATGCACAAGGATCACAGCAGAGTGGGTTATCAGCCTGTTGCACTGAATGCTACTACTGACAGTACTATCAAGATGCAGATATCGGTTGAAAATCACAGTACTAACAAGATGCAGATATCAGTTGAAATATGATACAATGGGAGACCAGAATGTTTAATATTAAGCACCTGAAGCCTCTTGTCTTAATTTAATGTAATTTCTAATTTCCAGTAATGTAGTATAGCTAGCACACTAGCGGGCTTAAGATATCTTCAACATTAATTACTTTGTGTACCTGGTATATTAATGAAAGTGAACGAACTCAACTCGGTTGATTTAACTTCAATGCATCTTTGAAAAGTAAACTACTGTATATGATGTTCATATTTTAGTCCACAAGCGAATGTACTTCCTGATCAGCACCTACGCCTTTCATATTTATCTAGCTACTTGCCAAATGCACCAAAATTTACCGTATGTTTTTGTTAGATTTCCAAGTTCTGTCATATGCTCCATCTCTGGAACCCTTGGATTCACCCATGAACCCGATTTAATCTCATATGCATGAGAGAGCAACAGTTTCTGTTCCTCAGCTGGCAATGTTTCCAAAGATTTGATCTGATACTATGTATCCAACTCCGGCGAATCAGAGTCATAAACAGCACAGTAAAGGAACTCTTGGTTAATTGGAGTGACAGGTGATGAGTTCCTGTCTGCCGACTCATTTCGTGACAAGTGACCTGCTACATCATTATACTCCTTCCAAGATTGAAGCATAGCTTCTCCTTTGCGTAACGTATTTTGACAGTTGACCTACTGATATTGGCTTCCCGGACAGTGGTGTATCAAAGGATTGCATACATTTGTATCACTTGATGTCATTGCAATTATAGTTCAAATTTTTTTTCCACCTTTGACAAGGTCTACTATCGGCCCATCTTTGGCCCCATAACACAAATCGGCTTCAGCCTTCACACTAACTAGCACAACCCCCTTTTTGTTTTATGATATTTAAGATGGATAAAATGTGTATCAACAAAAATAAAATGGATTTCAAAATAAGCAACATTGAGAAAATTCTAGCCAAACTAGTCTTTTTTTTTTGGCTTTTCCTTGTAAAGACGGTCCTTGTTTCTGGTCGGAATTGTAGAAGAGAGAAAGATCCCAAGTGGATTAATTTTTGATGGGGCATTTTCAGATGGGGGCATGGGGACAAAACATCCCAAGTTTTCCTGGCCATATGCATTTTCGACTAACCTTTCAACCAAGTTCTGAACATTAACTGGGGGTTGTCAACACAAAATTAGGATACTTAAGAGTTGTTTAATACTAATTGGGATGTCAGTAAAATGGGGATCCTCTTTTACCTAAAGGCTAAAACTGAGCTAAAGTTTGTAGTAAATTCAGTTGCAAGTGCAACAAGTCTTTGATTATCACTTGAGAGTTTTTTTACATTACGACAACATGCAACTGCATGTGTACTTTGAAGGGTCTCTGCATGACGGATACACATGTTCTACACATAAGTTCTTCCTCTTTGTGTTTTTCTATTAGACTCCATCTAGACTGACTAGGTTCACAAAATTAACTAGTACCTAAATAGTTTTTGTTTTTACTTTCTTTTATCCGTTTGTACATTTAAGATGGGGGACTTGAGAATCCAGGAAGTGATTGCAACAACCGTTTTTACCTTCTCATGGTAAATCTACACCAAACTCTCAAGCAATTTTTCTTGAAGGCTCAACTGCCACCACTACTACCATTAAGGCTCAATTTTTCTCAAGCTTCCTGTATTAAATCAAGAAGCAGTTTTTGCTACTTGTGTCACCAAACTTTTGTAGACCACGGATTTAAAAACAAGGAGGGCACATTAGAAAAAAAGAAAAATACAACAAAGGATTTTTCTTTTGACTTTTGGTCATTTCTAGAATCCAAACTCAAATGATGAAGACTTAAAGTGAATTAATACTACTAGTGCGAGTGAGTGAGGTTGCACACTGTCACTGTGATTAGTTTCCATTACCCAAAACACACTTTGCCTTTGATCAAGTGACTTCTTCTTGAGCTTACGCAACATGTCATTCATAGTAAATCTAGTAATCTACACATGGGTTCCCATTTTCCTCTCTAGTTAGCTGACGCAACATGCCATTCATAGTAAAACTACACATGGGTTCCCTCCCTCGCTGAAAATACTAGCTGCCTTAAAAACTCTAAGCATTATTATTTCTTCAAGGCTCAACTGCCACCACTACCATTAAGACAAGAAACAACCAAGAAGCTTCCCTTAGTTGCAATTCAGATCCATTATACATACTGATAATCGTTGTCTTGGCTGTTTGTTTTCTTTCTTTCTTTCACCAGTGAAACTAAACAGCAATGGAGCTCTTTACTGCAGCAGAAAACCTCAAATTCTTCAATGCAATTCAAATCATCCGAGAAGCAGTGAAAATCCCAGCCAAATCATCATCTCTACTCTTTTTGATTAGTACCATAACCCTCATTCTCCCACTTTCATCGATCCAGTTGTTGTTTAAGATTTCATTCACCAACTTTATTAGTATCCTTTACGTGTACTTTCACGGCTATACATCTTCTACTTCCGTTATCCATGAGTTCTTCTATGTCCTTTCCCTTCTCCTCTTGTCTCTTCTCTCTACATCTGCTATTGTCTTCACAGTGGCCTCTATTTATGCATCCAAATCCATCTCCTTTATCCACATTCTCTTCGCAATTCCTCGCATATTTAAACATCTTATGATCACATTCTCTTACACCTTACTTCTCATGATCGTGAACTTCTTGGCCGGTGGGACTTTCATGTATGCCTTATTTTGGTTAAATATTATTACTAAAGGAGCTATGTTTTGGAGTTTTATTTACATATATTCAATCACATCCTTTCTTGTATCTTTGTGTGTTACAGCGTTATGGCATTTAGCCAGTGTAATATCTGTTGTTGAACCAAATGTTTATGGCTTGGCATCCATGGAGAAGAGTAGGCAACTCTTACGAGGGAGAACTAAAATTGCTTTGGAACTTGTAAGTTTATACGTGGCGGCTACATGGATTGTAGAAAATGTGTTTGGGTATGCGATGCAGTTTCCTGTACATTTCATGGTTAAGCTATTGTTGGGATTGCTGTGTTTGGTCATGTTGGTGGCTGTTAATCTCACGGTGCTATTAGTTCAGAGTGTCTTCTACTTTGCCTGTAAAAGTCACCACAATCAAGTGGTTGATAAGAAGGTTTTGCATGATCATCTTTGTGGGTATGATCTCAGTGGTGATAAGTCTGCAGCATTGAATCCTCCTAGTACTGGCAGTGTGGCAATGCAGAGCTTGGTCAAAGATCACGACGGAGTAGGTTATCATCCTGTTGCACTGAATGACACTACTGAGTCCGTCTGATGGTACTATGAAGATGCAGAGACAATTCGGTCGAAAATCATGACACAGTGCCACGGTGGTACTGACGCTAAAATATTAAAGGATTGCATATACAACTCGATTTCATTGCAATTAGCTCAAATTTAGTCTATTGTACTTTAAATTTCATTCTCCATTTCGTTGTTGCATGGGATAACTTGTTTCTCTTTATCCTTGACCGTAGTCAGTCAAGCTTGATAGTGCTATTTCCTTTATGTTGTCCTTCAATCTTGTTTGTTCCCCCCACTGTCGTGATCTGGTCGAAGATCATGACACAGTGGGAGACCAGAATGTTGAGAATGAAGGACCTAAACCTCTTATCTTAATTAGTCTATTGTACTTCAAATGGCATTCTTCTTTTCGTTGTTGCATAGGTCATAGTTAAGCTTAATAGTGCTATTTCCTCTATATTGTCCTTCAATCTCGTTTGTTGGCTCACTATTGCTTGCTTATACAATCAAGCTTGTTGGTAAGATGTAATTTTAGCGCTTCGTTGATTTTACAAACTCTATCTAATTCAATCTTCTGTTGTAATCTGCATGTCTATACCTCATGAATTAGACCATTCCAAGTAACCCCCATCAGTATTCGTGATTACGGAAATGGCTCATCATCAGTATTAAAATTTCAACCAAGAGTTAGTAACAGAATGGTACTTAATTGATCCAAACTTAACTTCGATGCTGCATTTTCAAATAATCGGGTAAAACTGGGCTAGGACTGATCATACGTAATAGTGCAGGTACATGCAATGGAGTTAGATGCGGAACAAGCAGAGAGGCATTAGCTTTGTACGAGGCTGTGAACTGGGCTATGGAAAAAAATTCGCAATGTCCATCTGGTGGGAATATGGTGTCTGCAATGGATTCATAAAAATAGCTTTAAAGCTTTGAATCTTGGCTATGTACATATTATACTCCTAGAGATGCATATAATAATGTTGCGCATGATACATCCAGATGCATACAGCTGATTTATTTTATCTGGAAATTTGGAATGACCCTCTGCCGCAATGGCTGAGACTTGAGAGATTGTATGAAATGTGACATTTTTTAACCAAACAAGAGGTGCGTAGCAAAGCCCTTTGTCTAGTTTCCATTAACTGGGCTTGGGTTCGATAGAGGATGTTTGTGTAGCTACAAAAACAAAAACAAACTAAGACAAATATTTAAGGCCCATTCATTTTGTCTTCGCCTTTTATTTTTAGATAGCGGGAAACAGGAGAGAAAAAAAAAAAAAAAAAAACTCAACCGACCTTCAATTAAAGAAAAGAAAATCTGAGAAAATTTCTCTAGTTCGCTGAGATCCTGAATTAAGACTTCAAGTACTGTCTTCTCCTTATTGCTGAACAAGAAGAAGAAGCAGCTTTGGATTCCATTTCCATATGCTATAGTCTATGCCGGCACTATGGCTAACAGATAAATTTCCCTTAAAGTTTCAGACGCTGTGTCAAGTCGAGTGACTCATAAAAAATGGCCTTTAACTTTTTATCATCTATATGGCTAAACAAGTCATGGCAGTGTGATTTTGGCCAGTTTTGGGTTGCTTTCTCTTTTTTATGATGATTCGGTAACTTTCATGTTGCTTTTCATTAGAAAGATTGCTTACCTACAAGTCTATTAGACTATTAATTTACATAGTTTCTAGCTACTTCACAATCTCAACAAGTTTAACGCGTGGAAGTTCCTTGGGGTACAAAGTACCTTTCGCTTGGGCTTATAACTTGTAAGCAAATTAGTGAGTGAGGGTGATGGAAAGAAGTGGACCTCTCTAGCTCAAGTCTGGCAACCTTGATATAATGTAGTAGGTTCAACCACAGCTAATTGACAAACCTACCAAACAAAAATGAGAACATAATGCAGCACCTGATAATAGAAGTTTTGAATGACCGATGATAAATGATAAATGTACGTATGGTACCTCGATACTTTAATGCTTCCTTATTTGGATTTAATATCTGTTTTTTTTTTCAAAAATTAAATGTTCGAAATCGAAACCGCGTGATACATCTTTCATGCACAATGATAGAGTTTGGGCCTAACTAGTTTCGAAATCCGGCTTTCGAAAATAGGACTGTCCAAAACTTATTAAGCTGCAGGATCTTAAGTTGCAATGTGGGATTATTCTCAACACCTATTTCAATTCATATATGTATATTTCGCATTGACAACTGTTATTTCTTTATCTGTTCAGTAATGGCTATATTTTGCAAAAAAAATGGAACTCGGCTCATATCATAATACTCTATTTGTAATTTCCCTGGCTGTATAAGATACAAGTCCCTATCAGATGGTTTACTTGTCTACTTCGGATATCCAAAGGGCAGACCCTACCTATGATATGGTCTTTATAGTATTCGTCGTTCCATGTGTGAATCTGATGGTAATCAACGCCTCACTGGGTACCAATGTCCGGCCAGTGTATCCCTTTACCGGGAGGCATCTTAGAGCAAGTCTTATGGTGGAATCCAAGCTATTCCAAGTGTGGAAAATCCATGGAATGTTAAGTCTAATGGCTTCCAAGTCAAGTCTTCCACAGAAAATCAAGCAACCTTCCATGGTTTCGTGGAAGGGTTCGTGGAATCCATCCGAACAGCTATTAAGAATAGCCCATTGCGCTTGTGCGATAAGAATAGCGCGTAAAACGTCATTAAGAACGCATTTTTTTTATCCGTAGATTTAAAATGAGTTGTTGAAATCTAACCCCGTGAGAAAAAAAGCTCCATTCTTAATGATATTTTTTTAGCGCCATTAAGAATTGCGTTTTTTAGCGCCATTAAGAATTGCGTTTCTATTATTCCACCATTACACTTGCGCTTCCGTCCACACTTCCAAGTGTTGAGGTGGCATGGAATATGGAGGATGGATGGATTCCACCATAAGACTTGCTATTACAACGTAAACTAAAACTAAGAAATGAACTATGTTTCAACCTTAACTGAAGAGCCAGAGCATGTATTTTTGTTGCACTCTAGTTAGTGGCCGAGCTAGTCCATAGCAAGGTATGGCGGTTGCCCACCTTGTTGGCTGGATCAAAGCCTAATAATTTGAAAATTTTGGATTCCAACTTCCAAAGCCCAGTTATGCCTCATTGCCCGCCCTAAACTAGATGACAATTGCAGACGTCCAATTGAAAGTAGTAACACTTTTTCTTAATATGATTACTACTACTTTCCCTAATCTTAGACGTGTCAAAAGATTCATTAGCAGGTGAGCATGCTTGGCTCACTTACTAGTTGACCTACTTTCTTTAGAAAAACAAAAGCAGCTAGTGATCTCTTAAACTCTCCTGCAATCTCTCTGTCTTTGATGTCTCACTCTAATTTTATGATTACTGTTTAGAGCTTTCTTCTAATCTAAGATTACACAACATCAATTCTAACCCCCCAAAAAAATGTATAAGTTGGAATTTGAAATATTTATCTTAATAAATAAAATGATCAAAGTAAGTAAGCATGCAAAAAAAAAAAAAAAAAACGTCAGTGTATATAAGACTATGAATGATTGATTGGGTTATACAGTATTGCATGTGAAGACTTCAATGGTACTGGTAGTCGCCTAAGAGCAACCACAGTCATCGACCAAAACTAAAAATTTGGTCGAAAACAGAGACACTATCGAGTGGAGTAAAGAGTAAATCGCAAACTAAAACTAAAAACCAAACCAAATTTGGTCTTTGGTTTGGTTATAGTCTGGCGTAATTTGAGACTACGCCTGATCCAGGCGTAGCTGTAATTTGCGTCTGTTAATGAGACGTAACTTTAAGACTACGCCCGATTGAAACGCAACTTTAGATTACGCCCGGTGGGACGTAATTAACATTTGCGCCTGATACCAAGCGGCACCATAATATTGCGCCTCATTCAAGCGCAGTCACAAGTTACGTCCGACCGGGCGTGATTTTAAAGTCCGCCCCAACATCGGGCGCAATCACAAGTACCGCTTTGTTGAATGATGGACGCAATTATAAGTTACGCTTTATTGAATGCATGGGCGCAATTATAAGTTACGCTTGTTGAATCATGGGGCGCATTTATAAGTTGCGCTTGTTGAATCATGGGGCGCATTTACACTCATGTTATGCAAAACCAACATGTAATCTATTACGATTTACTGGTCCACGAATGAATGGCCCTATTCTAAGACTTTAACGCATAACATCACATTCTATCAGAACCTTCTGTTGGCTTAAGAGGGCAATGCCGCCACCACCACCAACCTTCTGTTTTACTTGTTTGCATGGTATCACAAGTTACGCCCCATCGGTTGCGATCCCAAGTTACGCCCCATCGGGCGTAGTTTCAATTGCGCCCCATCGGCGTAGTCCCAAGTTACGCCCCATCAAGGGCGTAGTTTCAATTGCGCCCCATCGGCGTAGTTTCAATTTGCGTCCCATCGGGCGTAGTTCAAGATTACGTTCCACACCAAACGCAAATTTAAACACCGCCCAACATCAGCGCAACTTAAAGTTGCGTCCAACCCAACGCACTTAACGGACTACGCCCCATATCGGACGAACCCTTCTAACTCCGCTCGACCAAATTTACTCCCCGTAACGTAGTGTCTCACCACGGACTAAAACCATATCTTTAACTTTTTTTTGGTTTTTAGTCGATAGTTTTACTCGTCCCACTGCAGTTGCTCTAACAACATGTTGTACAGTAGAATAGTGATACATGAGGTATTCATGAGTCATGACAAAGAAAACGGGTCCAGCCTATGATGATCACCACCCCTTTTAAAGTTCTACTGAACCACCACATGGTCACCACCAATGATCGAATTAGAAGATGCTTTCCTCCCCTTGCTTAATTGGATCTTCTTAGATCCTTAATCAGTACTATAGTTACTTGAGAAACAACTTTGTTGCATTAATCTCATAGCCCATCATCATACGCTTTTTCATCTTTTGCTTTTGCACTTTTTGAGCTCCTATAAAAGACAAGCTTGGTAAAGGGGCGGCATGAAATGGTAGAGGGGCGGCAAGTGCAGCGACGGATCCAGGAATTTGTGTTGAGGTGGGCTATTTTTCATTCGTTTCAACTGCGATAAAAATAAATACAGTAAAATATCTAAAGAGTATAAATTGGGCAACGTTATCTTTTAGAGCATAAAACTTTTTGAATCAAATTTATTTACCATAGAGTATATTTACAATTGCGCTATGCTATGTATGAGATACACAAACAAAACTATAAATAAACACAACACTTTGATTTGATAATGCGTAGTAGGCCGCCAATTTTTTTGGGGTTACTCAAATTATTTTTTGGTTTCCACAAATAAGATATTACTTATCGGTGTGTCAAATATTTTAAATTTATGCTTCTTCTATTCTCTCTTTGGTTTGCAAAATAATTACTAAATCAAAAAAAAAGTTAAATTTGTGCTTATAATCATGATAAGATATGACATTTTTCTGTCTATCCCTGTAAGTAACATTTTAAGTGTTACATTTATAATTTATCATATTTGTCCCCGTAAGGATACACAGCATTTTAAGATTTTGAATCACATACAAACAAGATATTTAATTCTTTGGATGCATGCATATAAACGTGTCCTCACTCTCCTTGCATATCGCTAGATCATAGTCATACAACTACATATATGTTCCCGTTTGTTAGATCTTTTTCAAGATACGTCAAGTTTGATTTTCTTTTGTATGGGCTATCCAAATTTAGACTGGGCTTTTCTTTTTTCCCAGAAATTACCAAGGTGAAAGTGAGCTATTACAGATTTTAGGGGGGCTGCAGCCTGGGTAAGCCACCCCCCACATCCGTCCCTGGGCAAGTGTGATAGCAATGTCCCTCTTATTGGTTAGGGGATGTAGTTTGACTAAATTACCCTTTTCACCTCAAAGGTCTAATTTACCCTTACTTTTTTGATTGAAAAGACTGAATTGTCCTCCATATAAACCTAATTATGAGAAGAATCAAAATCAGTTTTTTTTTTTTTTTCATCTTCTCCACTTCCATTGTAACCGTAAGCACCAGCTCCATTAAAATCCGAAAATTCATCGTCTTCGATTAATCGGCGATTCGCAAAATTGATAATCGTTGATTGAAGTCTACATTATAGATGACGAATAAGAAGAAAGTTGACGAAGATTGTAGCGATTCTAATCAAGCAAATGTTCTATTAGGTGAAGAACAAAAATCTGAACTCCAAACCCCTCCACCGGAGAAATTAGGTGGAATGACATACATGAGGTATGTTTTGCGGAACCCATTTAGGGTTTAGTTTAATTTGTTCGTTTTAATTTCAATTTCTATCAAAAATTAGGGTTTTAGGTGAAAAATCAAGTTTCCATATCCTGGGTTTTGGTTAGTTACGGTTGCAATTAGTTCCATTATGAACCGTATATGAAGCTTTTGATGCTCGTACGGTTTGTAACAATAGAAATTTGCTAAAATACCAACCGTATGTTCTTAGGTTTCAGAAATTTTTGCCAGTTACGGTTGCTAACTCCCACGGAATTACGAACCGATTTTTTCTCTGCATGTTAAATTATTTGCTTACGGTACCTATTTGTATGTTAGTTACCAACCGTGTATTAGGTACGGTTCATAATTGTGTACATTTGTAACTGTATATTATCCTGTGTTTGAAAACTTTTTGTCAAGTATTGTTACGGTTGATAACGATAAGAAATTTACCAATCGATTTGATATACGGGTTATTCAATTGTTCAGTTACGAACCATATCCATGATACGGTTTGACACGATTGTAAAGTTACAAACCGTATATTGTTTTGGTCACATTTTTTTGGTTTGTTTGTTACATTTTGTTTGTTCAACCCTTAGGAATTCATTCAAATTATTACTCGTGTAGGAATCCTGATAGGGTGAAGAAAAAGAGAGGGAATAACTTAACTCCGATTGATCATACACCCACCCCTCGCGGTGACAAGCATTTAGGGGTAGATTATAGAGGTGTCCCCAAGAATGCGAAGAAGAAGAAAAATCAATTTGAGATTAGGTTTAGAGAACCATCTGTAGGTAACTCTGGTGTTGAATTAGAAGGAGCTGAACCTAATGATCAAGAAATTAAAGAGGTAGGAGTTGAAAAGAACCTTGAAGAAGCTGATGATAATAAAGAGGAAGAAAATCCTGATGAATCCAATGTTGAAGAAGATGGGGATGAAGAAGGAAATGGCGAAGAAGAGGAGGATGAAGAAGGAAATGGTGAAGATGAGGAAGAGGAAGGAGATAATGAAGATGAGGAAGAGGAACCAAATGATAAAGATGAGGAAGAGGAAGCAAATGATGAAGAAGGAGTACAAAACAAGGGGAAAGAAATTGTTGTAGCTACAACTCCAACTCCAGCTAAACCAAGGAAAGAAAAGAAGCCGAGAAAGGAACCTGCACCAAAAGAGTTGCATATTCCTAAAGGAAAAGACCTGTTGTTGCCAAGGAAGAAGAATAAAAGACCTTGGGGCGAGGCACCAGATAAGTCCTCAATCTTATTTGGTTATACCAATTCCTGGGCCGCAAAAGTCTGTGAGACTAGGGTATGTTTCTCTTAACACATTGTTTTGTTTTAAGTTATTTTGTTTTATTTATTTATTTATGTATATTTCATTAATCTCAGTTTAACAAAATATGTTTGTATTGTTTTTAAGGATCATGCAAGGGCAATCAAATTGGTAAAGCATCAAAGATCTAGTCATTGGAATTTAGGTGACGAATGTGGTGATGTTCGTACTCTAGTGTCAAGTTCGGGATTAGGGCTGGAATTCTCGAATACCCAATCGGAGTATGATAGTATAATGGTATACGCAGCCAGGGAACGATATTGGCCGAAAACGATACTTTTCATCTCCCATTTGGAGAGATGACAATAATAATGGACGATGTGAAGCAAATTCTTGACTTGGAAGTTGAAGGAAAATCATGTATGAAGGTTTTGATAACAACATGTCTTGGACTAATCTTTACTGACCTTGTTGAAGAAACACTTGGGTGGGGTAGACGAGACCGAGATGGAGTTTATGTTGGTCGGTGGTTATGACCCCTTCGGAACCAAACAAGATTAACAAGGTAAAGAAGTTGTTGTTGAAAAATTTGAGGACGAAGTTTGGAGACACCCTCAAAAAGCAATTGGCAGGTGAGGTGATAGATAACACAAGGGCTAGGCGTACAACCACATCATATTTGTTGTATTATATTGGGACCGTATTCATGCCCGATAACTCGGGAAATAGGGTGAATGTCCATTACCTACAATTGTTGAAGGATTTGAAGAAGACCGTATAGTATTCGTGGGGCACCGCCACGCTTGCATATCTACTTGAAAGTCTAAGAAAGGCCCCAAGGGCTGGAGCTACTTGAAATTCTTGGGAATGTTGCGCTTCTAATGGTAAGTTTGGTTACATTTTATCATTTTTTTATTTTATGATTGTTTGTTATATTTATCTTTTGTATTCATGTCCCAATTGCTTAAATTGTTTTATATTTTTCTAGGCATGGGTGTATGACCACTTTCCGAGCTTGAGACCTCCTACTGAATGGGAAGAAGATGATGATAGACCTACGGGAAAGAAGTTTATGTTCAGCGGTAGACAAAAAAGGAACAAAGAAAAGAGGCTCATTCAAGTGAGGCGAAATAGATGCTTTCTTGTTGAAGATGTTATCTTTGACCCTTATTTGAGGATTCAAAATGGAGTTGATGTTCGTCAGTTCACACATATCTCAGGCTACAACGGACCATTGTATCATGCCACAGGTTATGTTATGACCAATCCGAGACAAGAGGCCCCACCATTGTACTCAACTACCGCCCAACTCCGACGATTGATGTTTGGAACAACCGCCATCAACAACAATACCAACTCCAAGCGGGATAGGCAACGGCTTGTAACAACACGAAAGAAGCTGTTGATGATTACATAGATTGGTATTATCATTTTGGTCATCCACATGTGATTAATAATGATTCGGAGGCCCACCACTTATTCAAAAGGCAATAGAAAAAGGAAGGTCAGCCGAGGAGAGCAAGCAGACAAAGGGACTATTTGGTATGACTTGGAGGAAACTATATTTCATGATGGTACGTAACTTTGTTATCCTCATGACTTGGAATTTAGTTCTAATTTATATTTCTTGGGTTATGGAATAATCTCTTAAGACTCTTTTTAATGTGTTAATAGAAAGAGCGAGGACAACAGTTGGAAAATAGTATGACTTCATGCATCCGTGCTAATGGTGTGATTAACGCTCCTCAACAAAGGACCTTACAAGAGCAAATAAGGAACATGCATGATCCAACTAGGAAAGAATTGTATGAGGGTTGGTCACCGAAGAAAGAGGCTTAAAGAGGGGCGAGAAAGTCCATTGGAGGTGCGAAGTACTAGCCATAGTCGGCCGTTATCTAGCAGCGAAGAGACGCCTTTGGAAGAGGATGTGCATGGTATGGGTACTAGCCAAAGAGGTGGTCGTGGTCGCCGTGATGGCCCTCGCACTCGTGGTGGTGGTACTACCAACAAAATAGGTCGTGGTCCTCGTGGTTAATTATGGTTATGTAACATTTGATAGCAAGACAACTTCTTATTTCTTAGCTTTGTGTGGTTGTTTTTAGTTTATGGATATTATCAAGAACTAATGGTTGTGTGGTTAGTTTTTAGCTTATGGATATTATCACGAACATGTTATGAATTGTGTGGTTATGGATTTTAGCTTATGAATTACTTGGAATGAATTAACATGTTATCAACTGTGTGGTTAGTTACTAGGAATGAATTAAAATTGAGATTTTTTGAAGTTATTCTATGTGTTACGGTTGGTAACAAAATGCAAATTAAAAACCGTACGCTAGTTACGGTTGATAACAACAAATTCTTAAGAAACCGTATGCTAGTTACAGTTTGTAATGAAGCAAATTTACAAACCGTACATTACTCTGTAACTTCCATAGTTAGAGAGCTCATACTTACGGTTGGTAACTATAACTCTAACGAACCGTAACTCTGGTATAAATAAATTTTGCAGAGTTACGGTCGGTAATTGTTCTTCGGTAAGGAACCGTAACTTTGGTATATGCAATTTCTACAGAGTTACGGTTGGTAAATTTACAATCATTACAAACCGTAACTCTGTTGCAAAATCAATTATCTAGTATACGGTTTGAAACTATATTTTAATTACCAACCACACCTTATTTATTTCTTGGGTTTTCATGAGTTTATCCACTAATTTGTCATTGGTTGATTTGAAAATATAGCCGTTGAAACCTTCAACGAGTTTATTTTCAAAAAATAGATCCGTTACATAATAAAAAACCAAATTGTTATATATATATATGCTTATCCTCCTCAATAGAAGTTACACCTCCACATGAATCATCTCTTACCTTAAACTAGATTATGGCTCCAAACCCTGAATTTACATTGGAAGAAGACTTATGTATTTGCCGCAACTTTGTTCTATGCTATCCAAAAAGAGGAGAAGAACGACGCCGATGTGGTTTTGTGAGTACAAGTTATTTGAGAACTCTTTTTGAAAACTTTTGCTCCGAAACAGGTAACCTAATAACCGCGATGGAATAATATTGTATATTCGATATGGAACTATTCGGGATAACGTTCAAGAATTTATGGCATTAATTCGTATTATGGGTGAAATACGGTTAAGGGGTGAAACTGACGCTGAAGTTTTAGAGAGATCTAATCAAGATTGGAGACGATGGAAAAGGTCGAGTTTTCAATACTTACCTCATTTCAACATCCTTAAAGACTTCTATCGCACTCGTAGGCCTGGATATTAGTATCATTTTAAGTTGCATCAAAGAAAATGAGTTGTAATGTCAATTATATTTATAATGGTTTAATGGTTGTAATGTTGGTTTAGTAATGAAGATGGTTCAATGGTTTTAATTGAATTATATTTGTTTGGCTTGTGTTTCAGTGTTAGTTACGGTTTGTAACTATATTATCATTACCAACCGTAACTAACAATGGCTGGTACAATTTGTTTCTAAGCATACTTACGGTTATTAAGTATGTTATTGTTACCAACCGTAATTTACACTGATACCTTGATTTCCACTCAAATTAGCTAATCAAATAGATGTGTTTGTGAACAAAATACTTCATATATTATCTAATCAAATAGACATGATATTGTCACTTTTAATCATATCACATTTAGTCAAAATACCAAAATACAAATTACAAAATGGGCTTCACCAAGACTTGAAAACATTTAAGCATCCTCTTCATCATCGGTCATAACTACGAATTGCTTCTGCATAGACAACATTATGGCCTTCCATAATTCAATCCTTTTCTCAAATCGATTGCACCAAGTCTTGGGGAGTTCAACGTCACAACCAAATTCCCTCCACAATGGAGGTAATGGACTTCCTTCATGCAATCGGAGGCTGATGTAATGATTTCCTTCCACGTGCCCCATGACAACAGTTTTTTTTATTGACAAGTCTTCGTCAAACGGTATTCTTGTTGGTACAAATGTAGTGCTCATGTCTCTGGAGATTAAATGAATGACGCAATTGAATGCATTGGCGAGTAGTTGGACACATATAGGCATGCGCATCCAATATTGGCTTGTCAAACATATATTACTGGTTAACCGCCTTTCCATTTCCTTGAAGCTCTCATTTAACACCTCATCGGTTTCGTTTCTTTCAACTCTCATCATCGTCTTATAGAAGTCGCGGTAACCACGTAGTTCCATTAAGCATTTTTGCCTTACGTAAGTAACTTGGTCACAATCCCACCCTATCGCGTCTTCAAAGGGTCCAAGTTGATCCACAAAGACGTGGTAACCACGATTCCCATCACCATGAACATCCTCCGTAGCCTTGATATAACCACGAATATAGTCGGGGAAAAACGAAGGTAATATTCATAAAGAATGTAATGGTTCCGGCTATATCGACCATTCTTGTCTCTAGGTGGTGGTTTATGCACTCCTTTTAGATGAATCGTCTCCTTCTCCTTTTCAACCATCGGACTCTTTCCATTGTTCCTTGCTAATTGTTTAACACCAACTTTACTAATACGTCTTTTTATTGAACTATCTTGGGAGGAAACCTTGAGTCCGACATAGGAACCTTGACCTTTAACTCCATCATCTTTTTTTCCACTTTCTTTACGACCATTTCCTTGAACAACAACTTTGCTTCTTTCTTGTTGTTTAGAGCGAAATACCGGACCTTTTCCTTTAACATCAATTTTGCTTGTTGCACTTTATTGAGTAGGAAGCTCGATACATTTTTGTTGTACATTTCGACAGCTTGGTTCTCCTTTATCCGCTTGACCTCTTTTTTGTTTGTTTCTACCTTGAACATCATCCTCTTCCATCTCATCCTCCGCTTCATATTCCCTTCTCAACCATTCATAACCACAAGGATCTCTTTTCTTTGATTCTTCCGCCAATTCTCTTGCTTTTTTACTTCCTACGTACCTCTTTTTTTTTGTAGGAGGCCTCCCCTTACCCTTCCCCTTTGGTGGTTCCTTGATATCATACCTAAATTGTGGATATACGAAATCTCTCAAGTTACTCAACCATATTTGCCTTTGGCCTTGGCTTAGTGTAGCATATTTCTCGGCTAGGTCTTTTCCAATCTCGGTATCGGCAAACGTTCCTCCAAATTGTGGATCAAAAATTGTTTCACGGAATGTTAATTGTTGCCAAAAGGGATCAACATCTTGAATCGGGACCACTTTGTCTTGATATGTGGCTATAACATGCCGACATGGGAGTCCCAAACTTGTCATGTTTGGACAAACACACTCTTCTTCATAATCCCCCAATTCATAATGTTGTACTTCATACATTATCTTCTCAATTGCTTTGTGCGAAACTTGATGTGTAATTACCCTTTGCCACTCATTGTCTATCCATCTAGTGTGTTGTTTACTTCGGCTTTTTTCAAAAGACTCCGTAACTCTATCGTGATCACGGAGTAAATACGAATGCATGGCTTCAAATAACGTAACTAACCCACCATTACAACTATGAAGTTTCTTCTTCAACCGGTTGTGAGATGACTCCGCCGTACTTGTAGCTTGGTTGTCATAGTGCCTATATTGGTTAGTGAACGCCGATACGAACTTCTCTTTGTGAGGATCCAACCAATTATCAAACAAATCACAACATTTGGATAACCTCTTTTCCAATGAGCCACTAACATACGAGCTCTATCCTCATATTCATCCACGGTGATAGAATAGGTCAAGGCCCTCCACTCCGTTTTGAAACTTTCCCATTTTAGTTCCGCCAACTTGTCAACGTTCTTAAATTTATCTTTGGCCTCATCTTGTTTATGTAACGGTAGTTCCTTTATTCTATCCATTTCTCTTTTACGGGTTGGACGGACAAGGCACATGCACTTAGTTTCAATACTTTTCCACAAGTGGAACGTGCAAAGAAGGTTATGAGCTTCCGGGAAAACCCTCCTTATTGCATTCAACAAATCTTGCTCCTTGTCTGTAATAATCACCTTTGGAGTATATCCCTCTACGTAGAATAACTTCACTTGTTCTAGTGCCCCCACATAGCTCTCTTCGAGCTCATCTTTCAAGAAGCAAAAACCAACACTAAAAGGAGCATTGGTAGAAGTTTGCCCGACAATGTTCAACAACGGCATCTCAAACTTGTTGTTTTTGTATGTGCAATCCATTAGAAGCACTTGATGAGAGCACCGTGCCAACTTCACAAACTCAGGATTAGCCAATAAAAGATGTCTTATTCGTTCTTTCTCATCATCATCGTGGAAAACCGAGTAATTATGCAACTCCCCCAAATTCCTTAATTGTTGCATTTCGTTCCTTTGTTCCCATTTCTTAGCCTTCCATTTTTTTTCTTGCATTGTAGATGTTATCCAAAGTAGAAGCATTTTGTGGGTTTCTTTGCTTTAAGTGAGCGAGGATATCAACAAGCTTCATACGAATTTGTGAAAGTGATTCTACGATCTTCTCTTCTTCTTGGTAAGGCGTCCCAACATAAGCGTGTGATAGCAAACTCTCCCAGTATAGGGTGGTTATGACTACCACATACAACTTTCTCCAAAAACCACCTTTTTTGCCGCTTTCTTTTTAAACCGAAGCTTGAAGGGGCATCGAGTCTTCTTACCGAAAGTAGTAGTCTTCCTCTTTTCTTTGCTACTTGCAAGGTATCCTTTTTGCGTGACTTCTATGTTGTCCACTACACTCGCAAACCATTTGAAAGGCACTATCACTAGTGGTACCATTACAAACTATGATATAATCAACTTTCCTCGTTCTCTAGCCCACTTCTTTGCATCTTCTTTCTCCTTCCATGTCTCCTCGGTTAAATAGTGAGAGCTACAATCTTTGGTGAGAAGTTCATTTGCTAATGGTTGGTCATCCATTATAGGAGGTACATCAACGACCTGGACAAAAATATACCAACATTAGTCTAAACAACGAAAACATATATGAATATACGGTTGGTAAAGAAAGAGAATAAACAAACCGTAAAACAGTTACGGTTGGTAACTGTCATCCTCCAACATACCGTAAATACATCAAAAAGAATAGTAAAACACACAGTTAAATATACGGTTGGTAACTAAAAGTCACCAATACACCGTAATATGGTGTCGGTTGGTCTCGATTTATACATTAGTAACCGTAACTAGTGCAGTAAATACTCACATGCACAGGATAACTTACGGTTGGTAACTACTGCACGTACTTAGCAACCGTAATTATGGTACGGTTTGTAATCCAACAAATTTAACCAACCGTAACTGGTATAATTTCTGGGTTTTCCCCAAAATTTAACCAGTTACGGTTGGTAACTACATATTTACGTACCGTAACATGTAGTTACGGTTGGTATTATGCTAAATTCCAACCGTATGTTCATCTGAAATTTTTAAAAATTTGATCTTTTTACGTAATTTAGAGAATTTTGAGCAACAAAAAGCTAATGAGAACTAGTTTAGAAGTATACCTGGTCATTTTCAGTGCTTGGTTCTTCACTTTGTTGGCTAATTTCTTCAATTGGTTGAGATTGACCTTCACTTTGGTCTAAAACATCTCTACCATCTAAACAATACTCCATATCAGGATCTCCATCAAGTGGTATGTAGTACTTGTTTTCTTTATCATATAGAGATTCACCCACCTCAAATTTTCCACTGGGATCACTCATTTTGGTGGAGTGAATCAAAATCTAAGGTTTCACAAATATCACATAAGTTTTCTTTTTCTTCTCCTCAATTTTTTTTTATAACTCTAAAAATCTGATTTTAGAGTTATAATAAGTGAAAATTAATTATCAACACTAATCTTGATTATCAACACTAATCTTGATTATCATTACTAAACTTGATTATTAACAATAAGGGCTAATTAGTCATTTCCAGATTTTTCATTGATAAGGGGCACTTGAATTTCCTTGTAATGACCTTTTTTGTCTTATTAGGTTGCCGCCCCTCTACCATTTCATGCCGCCCCTTTACCAAGCTTGATAAAAGAACAATGCGATCCTAACCACTGCCATCACTGGATTAATTGGTAACTCTCCTTGTTGTTGGTTTTCCTCGGCAATAGTTCTTTGTTTACCGTGAGAATTTCCGTGGAAAAATTATGAGAGACACCGCCTTATGGGTCCAATCTGTTTTCTCCAGGTGACCCCAGGCTGTGTTTTCCGGGACTTTTTCTGGGAGATTCTCATAGTATGCGTAGAATCAATGTTTCCGCAGCTAGTTGTTTTTTCCTCGTTGCCAAAATATTGTATTTATTTGAATTCAAAATTTAACAATAGTTGTTTTACCAAAACTAGCACCCAAATGACATATGATATGATCTTTTCATCTCATCTCATGGAAATGTCATTTTTTTTTTTTTTGAAAAAAAAAAAAAGATAACTAGAAATGTCATATTGGATAACTGGAAATTCATAACCTCCTTCCTATTCTTTTTTTTTTGGGGATTTTGTGTTTCCCCCTCAAAATAAATAGCTATTTTGCATTACCCCTTTTTAAATCAATAATAGGCAAAACCCCCTTTAAACAGGATATGCCATGACTGTACAGTTAAGTGAGCACGTACAGTGCATTCGTGTGTAGTAATAAAAATATTATTTTTTGAAAAGCCCAAAATACCCTCTAATCCGACGGTCCCCGATACATGAGAAATCAACAATCTAAAAACTCAATACCATCCCTCACTCCAGAATAAAAGTAGCACTGGTGGAGCTTACACTCTCTCCTATTGGTTGGTGAGCGTAACCTCACGTTCTCATTGGCTAATTGAGAAATCATTCGTATTCGTCGGATGGAATTTTGTTAGATATGATGCGTTGATCTGACAATGTGCGGTGTAGATTGGGTGGATTGTTGGGACACACGCGACGGACGACCCTCATTATTTAGAAAAATTGTTATATTAATTTCGTGCATTTATTGTGAAAATCTAGAAAATAAAGAAAACTACTATATTAATTTCGGACATTTATGATTAAAATAAAAAAAATCAATTCAACATATTTGTGGAATAAAATAAAATAATTTATATTTTTTGAATCTTTTATTATTTCATGTATTTATTATAGAAAATCCAGAAAATAAAAAAAATACTATATTAATTTCGTACATTTATGACTGAAACAAAAAAAGTAAATTCAACATATTTATGGAATAAAATAATAATATTTATATTTTTTTAATCTTTTATAAGGGAAAAAATCTACAAATGACTATATTAATTTTTAGTATTAATGATAAACATCTAAAAAATCCAGACATGTTTATGCGTTAAAAAAAGAAAAACTGACAACATCTAAAAATTAATATAGTAAAGTTTGTACCCATTGTTCAAGTTATGCGTTAAAAAAATAAAACCTGACAACATCTAAAAGTTACCATATTAACTGATATTTTAAATTAATATTTATGTTTCGAGTATCTAAAAATTATAGAAATGATATAACTTTAAGATATATCGAAATATATAGTTAACTTTAAGATGTATATCGAATATATAGTTAACAAAATTAGTGCATCTTATCATAATGGATTTTAATAAAAGTACGACACAATGTAATATGAATATATACTTAGATATTGTATGAAATAACTTTTTTTTTTCATATTAGATATATTTAGATGCTGTATTAAATAAATAAATATATATATTTTTTTTTCCAATAATAGCTTTCCAAAGTGTTTATAGCCTATAAAGCTTTCAAACAAAACAAAATTCATTCATTATTTTCCGTCGACGCTGCTTTTTGTTTTGATGGCGGCTTGAATCTTTTAGAGTTTTGTTTTATGGATGCTCATGTGTTCGTCATTTGTTCACATGCATTTAGAGTTTGCAGGTATCTCTGTAGGTGTAGTCCATTGGCGCCACTTTTGTCTTTCCAGAACTACTTGGGTAATTTTTTCATTGCTTTGAAATCTTGATTTGTTTTGTAAAAGGGTGTTAATTATTTCGATAGTCCATCGTTTTAATATTATGATATTTTATAATTGTGCAGGTCTCATGGATGGAGAGTAGAGTTGAATATTTTACTATTGTGCAGATGTTTACATTATTTTAGTTTTTTGTTTGTCATGTGGTTGTCATTTTTGTTGTCGGTCAATGATTTTTTTTTTTCTTCCTAAAGCATCTCAGCATGTTACTTTTTATTGGATGTTAAAAGTTCTTATTAGGTTTTTTTTCTGTGGTCATAAAATATTAATCGTTTATGTGATCCGTAAGTATTCTCATTTTTGTAGTCTCATTTATGAATAAACATGTTAGGGCAACCGATGTTGAATCCAAAATCTAACATGTGTTTTTTTATTTCGGTTTGGCCCTAATATTTAACCGTTAGTCTCTTGGAGATGTCTTTTATATCTAACTTCTAATGGTCGTTGTTTTATCTTTTTTTGCAGGTAGAATCATGGCTCCTAATATGCTTATCGTTTTTTCTTTTTGCACGTAGAGTCCTAGCTCCAAATCATTTTATTTATTTATTTTCGCATGTAGAATCATGGTACGTTGGTACTGTCTATATGAAATTCATTTGATGCAGCTTGATTTCAGGTTAATTTTTTTAGCTTTTTAGCTTTTACAGCACGGAAAATCTTCTAATTTGGAAATATAATTACAACTTAATGCTTGCCTTTTGGTATTATTTCTTTTTTGAGGAAATACAATCTCCATTGCTAAGCGTTCTTGAGCGTCATTTCCCACTGATATTTTGCTTGGTTTTTCTTATATGCATGTTTTCAATTCTTATTCTCTTCAGCTATCTGCTTAATTTCCTTAGTAGGATGCTGATTTTGAAGATAATATATTGTGTGCATGAAAGTTGATTTTATGTGGTTAAGGATGTTGATGTATTATAACATTACAGGTGCAAATAGCTTTTGTGTGTTCGTGGATCCTGATGTTTAACAAGTGCATGATTTCCGAACAACGTAAGTCCAAACAACAGTTTCCCTTCCGTTTCATCCACTTCCTCACTCTCATCGTGAAATTTAACACTTTCGAGCTTGATTTGATAATTGGTTCAATACTCATTTCACTAAGTGTCAGTTTAGGAATGTATATTCATTTAAGATGTTAATTTCATGGAATTTTAGTTGACGTATAGGAAGATTGTTTGGGAGTTTATGTTTTTCTTTCTTTTCTTCTTTACATTTTAGTTTGAATAAATGCGAGAATTATCGGTTAATCCGTAAATTGTAACTCAATGTAGCTTTTAGGCAAAAGAAATCATAGAGGATTTATAGACTGCGGAGAAGTCCTACAACACAAATATACAACAAATTTTATGAAAATATATGGGTTGTTCAGCTTAGAATCAAAAATTATCTTTCTTTTCAGGCCTTCTCCGGTGCCAATCACAATGTTGCTTTTAGGTAAAAGAAATCATATAGGGTTTATAGATATGGAGAAGTCCTACAACACAAATATACAACAAATTTTATGAAAATATATGGGTTGTTCAAACTCGAATCAAAAATTATATATGGTTGATTTTAAGGAGAACAATCCATATACAAACACAGTGACTCTATTTGACTTAGCTGAGATGACTTAGTACGAAAGTAAGAAGGTGAGTACACTTCTTCAAAAAAAAACAAGGTATGTACACTCAATTTAACATTTTTTAATACTACCAATTCAGGAATATTTAGGTTTTTGCTTTCAGCACGTGGTGGTGAGTTTGGACCCGATAAAGGTGGTTGGAATTATTGTATAAAAATCTAACCTCCAATATCTTTTTGTACTCTAGGATAAGATGTACTATTGGTGAGACAACCATTGTTGGATTGGAAAATTGTAAAGATTGCTACTACATGGCTTGCAAAATTTGCTACATGCAAGCGGGTGGATTATGTGCATGATCAGGGTTCTTGCATCAAGTGTGGTATTGTTTATCGGGGAGTAACATTATTTATTAAAAAAATTTCTTCTTTTTGGGTACACTTGACTAAAAGTTATGTTGGGTGATAATCTAAATAAATAAAATTATTCTCATATAATCTCCAATGGATGTGTTACCTTACTTGCATTTATTGTGTTCAACGGTACGGAAGGGCAACTACATGGTGTAATGAGCTTCTACACTTAGTTTATTTTATGTTCATTAATTGGTGTATGTGAGATGAAAATTTATTAGCTGAACGAAGCATTACCATTGTTTACTGTAAACTTGCTCCATTGATATAATATGTATGTCGACAATTTCTATAAATGTTGAAAATACCGAGCTGGATATTAAATTTAAATGATATGATAAAGATAAGTAGTTCAGTATTGAAATCTCAATTGAAATTAAATAATCAAAATTTATTTCGGAAAATGGAGGTTGTGTATATTCCCATTTCGGGAATAAACCAAATCAGTAGCTATGTTGAGTGCAGATTATATAGTGGAAACTTTGAACACCTGGATGTACAATATCTCCCAAGTGTGTGTTGTGTTTGATCATGTTCTTGGATCAAAATAATTACTTTAGAAGTAAATATTCTGCAAAATACTTCTGAATATGGGATATTTAATTTGTCAAACTTCTTCAAGGAGTAATTCATATCGTACAAAATTTGGTAGACCGGGAGATGTGGCAGATTTTACCAGGAAAATACATTTATATTTATTCGATAAAACAAAAAAGAGGAAGAGAAAGCAGAAATTACCCTGGTTGTTGGCAATTTTATAAGAAAAAAAAATGCACGATGTTATACATAAGGCATGTGGTCTATGCATAGCTAATGAGGTCCAAAGACTCCAAACTGGTTATTGATATCTTTCTTGACATTGTTACTATGTTCAAGGTCAGCACCATAAGCTGGAAATTGCTAATGAGATTCAGAGTTTCACATAGTTTGTTGGCTTTGAGAAATATACAGTCATCATTTAACCACAAAATCAAGTGAGAATACTTTTTAAGCATTTTTTTTTTGCCATCGGGAGCAGTTACGAAAAATGCAAGAAATAGTAAGTGTAGTGGTTTCAAAAGTCCAGTCTTACACATTTTGTAGCAGCACTGTATGTTTGGTTAGTGGGTTTTTCATTCTACGGGTTCATGATAAGAAAAAATGTCAAGCACGTTGTGCTTATTATCCATGTTGGCTCCAACTTAATCGAGTGTTTGTAAGCTATTCCCTAAAAATGTTTGATTTGGGAATTATTTAACCAAAGAGATGGTTTACCAAGTGTTTTGAATCTTTTGATTCTATTAAGTATCAAATAACGTTTTTTTTTTTTTTTTTTTTGGTGTTCATCTAATTTATCAAATATTAAAAATTTATCAAGTGACATGTTATTACATTGTATGGTAAAGATTCATTCTTTTCTAATTACTGTTTTAAATAGTATATTTTAGGAGTGTCGCGTGTTCTCTCTTAGTTGGATTGCATACTTACAAACGTTGTTTGTTCAAGATATGTAGTATTATAGTTGTCATGGTTTCCAGCGATAGCCGTGAGTAAACGTTATGCCATATTCCAATCAGATGTGGATGGATTTCAAGTTATTTAGAGTTCGCAATCTATGTATATATTGTATATTAATATCATTTCTTTCGGTATCTCTAATATAGAGCAAATATTGATACAACTATATTAGTGTGATTTTTAATTTAACCATAGGGAGTTGGAGTCTGGAGGAGAGGTTAAGTTGACTGCTTAATTCTACAAGGAAATATATGATTTCAGAAGAAAAATATATCAGTAGATTTTCTTGATTACATCTTCTTCGATGGGAAGCACTTCATATGTGTTACATTATTTAGAATCGAAAATCTATTTTATATAAATATCAAGAATTTTTTTTTTAGTGTCTTTAATATTATATATTGATACAAATATATAGTGAGTGTGATAATTCATATAACTATAAGAGATTGGAGACTGGAATAGTAATTGGGTTGACCCTTGATTCTTCACGCAAGTATATGATTTCTGAAGAAAGGTATACCAGTGCATTTTCCTGGTTACATCTTCTTCGACGGGAAGCACTTTGTATGCTTTACACAATTTGGAGTTCGCAATCTATTTTATATCAATTTTTTTTAATATACACCAAATTTTATATTAATCTGCGGATTTCTTTTTAATGTCTTTAATATTATATATTGATACAAATATATAGCGAGTGTGATATTTCTTTAACATTATTTTTTTAGTGTCTCTAATATATAAAAAAATTTATATTAATATTTGATTTCTTTTTAGTGTCTTTAATATTATATATTGATATTACATATAGTGAGTATGATATTTCATTTAATTATAGGGGATTGGAGACTAGAATAGTTATTGGGTTGACCCTCTATTCTTCGCACAAGTATATGATTTCTAAAGATAGATATATCAGTGCATTTCCTAATTACATCTTCTTCGACGGGAAGCACTTCATATGCGCCACATTATTAGGAGTTGAGAATCTATTTTATATTAATATCCCGATTTCTTTTAGTGTCTTCTATATCAAAATTGATACAAGTTTATAATGGAGACTGGAATAGTAGCTGGGTTGAACCTTTATTCTTGACGCAAGTATATGATTTCTGAAAAAATATATGTTAGTGCATTTCCTTGATTATATCTTCTTTGACGGGAAGCACTTCATATGCTTTACACTTTTTGGAGTTCGCAATCTATTTTATATTAATATTATTCTTTTAGTGTCTCTAATATATAACAAATATTGATACAACTATATTAGCGTAATTTTTAATTTAACTACGGGGGGAAGTTGGAGCCAGGAAAAGCAGTTGAGTTGGCTGCTTGATTCTTAACGCAAGTATATAATGTGGTACGCAAGGTCGATGAGGAGTGTATAGTGGGTGAACCACAACAGGATTTGGCTGAACTGGAAGTCATTATATGGGTTTTGAGCTATAATGTTATTATGATTTTAGTTTTTTACTTTTAAGTTGAAAAAATTAATTCTAAAATCTAGCAAGACTACGGATAGTTGTACTGCTACTTTGAGTAGAGACTTCAAATCTAGCCTTAACAATTATTAGTTTTAGAATAATTATTTTTAGACTTCAACTATAATATTGATGTTGTCAGTGTCATGAATTGCTTTCTGATTATCATGAAGTATAGTTTTAATATTATTTTCTTTAAGAGGATTTCTTAATCTCCAAAACTTTAAACAATATATAACCGGTGAATTTAGTTCCAAGTGTTATTATGCACTGCAGTTAATTGGGACGCCTTTTGAGACAGGTGTGGGGTGAAGCCTCGCCTCACTAAATAAGAGCCAATTCGTATTGTACCCAATGCGTAGCACGGGTTACATACTAGATTAATATAATAAGGACGGAAAAAAAATGCTTTCTTCACCCAGTGATTTCTTCAGTGAATTTCCTTGATTATATTTCTTTGACGAGAAGTGCTTCATATGATTTGCACCTTTTTGGAAATATTTTTTTTTTTAGTGTCTCCAATATCATATATTGATACAACTATATAGTGAGTATGATTTTCCATTTAACTATTGGGAGTTGTAGAATTGGTTACTGTTATATTAGATTGCTTCAAATTAGTTTTCAAAACCAGGTGAGATATTTAGATTATAATAGTATTGTACATTTAATTATTATAATTTTTTTAATTACAAAGTTTTATTTTTTAATTGTCAATTTGTTGGATAGTATGTTTATAATAGAACTCACATCGGAACGGGTGCGGGGCGAAGCCCCGCCTCAGTGGACATGAACGAACGCTGTAAAAACTTTCAGCAGTTCCGGTGCGTAGCACGGGTTTCAAACTAGTACAAGAGATAAAATCCCCATTTCTTCACCTTTCACAGACCAATTTATTCTTCTAATTCCTCCACTGAAGCTCGATGTCTTCTAATTTTTTCTTAAAGTGTTTTTTTAAAAAAAGAAGAAAGATGGAATCTTGCGGCTATTGAAATAAGATGATAAGAAACAGAGGGGTTTAATGATTAATTAGATGTTCGAAGGTTTGGAAAAGTTGGGTTTGATGGATTGAGAGAACATTTAACTTCAAATCATTACGCCTGTTTAGATGTAGATTTAGTGATCTGGGATGTACAATGATTCATGGATCTCTGATCTTAATCTACTACTATTAATGATAGATTTCATTGAAGAAATCGATGATGATAGTGATGATAACAGTTTTGCTTGGTTAATCAATTCTGAATTTGTTCCAACAACGCGTTAAATTCAAATGCCTTATACAGATGTAGTGTGAATGGTGAGGTCCATCAAAGGGGTATTTTTATTTTCTACTATAATGTGTCCCTGATTGTGCTTGAAGAGACCATGAAATCAAATATTTTGAATACACAATTGATTAAAATGCTATGTTTTCTTTCAAATTCTCCAAATTCTTAGTTTTGTTAACCAAAACATTTTAAGAAAAAACTCCCCAAAACCTAGGGTTTGTTCTTCAATGGATTTCAATTTTCCTCTCCAACTTTTAACCCGATTGCGAATATTAATACAAAATTGAACTCTGAAAATCTTAAGTTGGATACCTATTTAAACTTTTTGGGATACAATACACTTCAAAATTACGACCTAATTTTTTGTTCTTACTCTGCAACCTCTGTGGGTTACGCGGTGAAGAAGATGAAGTCTATATTGAAGGGTATCAATGGGATTTTACAAGTAATATTTTTCTTTTTCTTATAACTTTAGTCTTTACACACATGTGAAATGCACGTGTTCACTTAACAGCGCGGTCACGACAAATCCATATTATAGGGTGTTTCACCTATTATCAATTTATAAAGGAAATAATGCAAAATAGCTATTTATTTTGAGAGGGAAACCCAAATTTCCCCCTTTTTTTTGGTTTGTTTTGTTTTGAAACTCCTTCCTGTTGTTATTGATGATTAGCTTCTTCTATGTCTTATTGTTGTTGTAGTTATAACTTATATGCCTTGTTTAGATTTACAGCACACTAGGGCACTTACTGGAAGATATAAACAAATAAAACTCCTAGGAGTGCTTGTCGATTGGACCCAGATTAATGTAGTGTTACTTACAGATCTAGCTACTTCATAAAGTTTCATCACTGTATACATCTGGATCAACAACAAAATAAAAAATGTACCTAGGCCAGTGTTTAAAGGGTTATTGCATGCTTCAAAAAAAGAAAAAAAAAGAGAGGTTATTACATGTACTATGATCTTGTTAGTTCCCAACATGGAAGGACCAGTTTCACTTTCACCTTCTTTTTAAATGTATCTCGAGTCAAAACACAATGCCTTCAAACCTAAGCGCTAAGCCTAGTAACAAAGAAAACCAAACCAAACCCCCCTCCTAGGAACCTAAACACCTTTTGAGGGGTTGGAGATTTTTTAAGCAAGGGCCTAGTATTAGCCATATTCATGTTTCACGTCGATAAAAATGATGTTGAATTTGATATCTTTCATGTAAAGATATCTAGTGAATCCGTGATAATCGGATCAAATTAAGTCGGTCTAATTGACATAGTTTATGGCTTCGATTGTTGGGTAAATGTACAGGTCTTGTTATTTACAATTTATAGGTGCAATCTTGATAAGAGTATCCACACCACACACTGTTGGAAAATTGGCACTAAAACAGGGTGAAGAAAAAAATGTTGTATTAGGGTTCAAGGCTCTTATGAAAGATTCTTTTCGACAATTGTTCGACCCTTTCCCAATTGAATTGGCGAGTACAAACAGGTCAATTGAATATTGCCGTCAGGATACTTGAAGCCCCCACAACGGTTGTTGGATTCAAAGCTTGTACGACCTTGATCCAACCAAGAACACACTGGTTTTGTTTCTGATGATGCTTGTAAGAAAGAAAACAGAGAGAGTTGAGAGATGTGATTTGAATGAAAACAAGTCTCCTATTTAAAGAGGAAATCATACCCTTTGGAGATGACTCTTCATCTCTACAGACATCTTTTCAGAGTGAACAGGCGCGTCTCTTCCTTCAATGCGTCCATTGGTCGATCTCCGACGCAGGGTTAATGCCTTCAATTGAAGGGTTTGTTGAAAATATCCAACATTCTCCCCTTATTTTCGAAAACCAAAATAAAGAATATAAAAAGGTTTTAAAATTGGAGTGACTGCATCACCTAAGTGATCGCCTACGTGCCGAGTGGGATCAAGCCAACGTAGTTCAAGCTAAGTTGAGACAAAGCATCATCGTGGAAACCAATACATAAATGATAGGTACCTTTTGGGTTTGAACCTCCACTTAGTGTAAGATATTCAAAGCTTCATCGAGGTCCTATGGTGAATTATATCTTGAACCAAGTACCCCTTGTGATAAAGCGGAACCTCCACACATATTGATTTCGAAGTAGTGTGTTCCATAGCTCGCACATTAATGGCCCCGTGCTTTCTCCTGGATTCATGAGTCCTTTTCTCGAGAACGGTCTTCTTCTCATAGGAAACGGCACGATTTCCAAATACTCATATAGGTAAGTCTCGAAGGTGTTTCTCGAGACACCTTGTGATAATAGTTAGACTTATTAAGGATTTTCATCCATCCCTAAGATCATGCGAAATCACTACACTAGAAGGACAATGGGAAATTTTAGTTTAGTGTACCATAACCACTGCAATAACTTGTTAGTACCACATTGAACTTAAGTTTATCTTTTTCAAAATATAACATAAGTTGGGTTTCCGTTATTGGCGATCAAACTTCTTTCACGTACACGAGTCCCATCTCCTTACACTTTATTGAATGCACATCCTTTGGTAGACACTTTGTGAAAGGGTCTCAGCAAGTTCTTTTTCGATTCAATATAGGTAACCGCAACTACTCCTCTTTTGAGTAATTGTCGACAATCTCGATGTCTAAGACTAGCATGTCTTGACTTTCCATTATAAGTCTTGTTTAGGACCTTATAGATTGTAGCCTGATTGTCACAGTTAATCATAACAGAAGGAGTTGGCTTCATCCATAATGGGATTTCTACTAGTAAATTTCTAAGCCATTCTGCCTCCTTACATGCATCTGTAAGTGCAATCAATTCTGACAACATTGTTGAATCAGAAATGCAGGTCTGCTTCTTGGAACTCCAAGACACAGCAGCACCTCCCAATGTAAATATCCATCCACTGGTAGATTTGGATTTGGATTCTACATTGTTCAGTTCGCATCACCGTATCCTTCTAATACAAATGGGATATCTCTGGGAAGTGTAAACCATAATTTATGGTTCCCTTCAAGTAAGCCAACACTCTTGAAATTGCTTTCCAATGTTCAATTCCAGGGTTACTTGAGAAACGACATAACACTCCCACTGCTTGGGCTATGTCCGGTCTTGTGCAATGCATAGCATACATAAGACTGCCAACAACACTGGAATACTCAAGTTGTTTATGAGCTTTATCAGTGTTCTTCATTAACTTCACACTAGGATCTAGAGGGATACGGGCTGGTTTGTCATCAAAATGACCATATTTCTTGAGAAATTTCTCAATGTAATGAGATTGGGTTAAGACCAATTCATCTCCCTTTCTTAGGATTTTAATTCCTAATATTACATCAGCCTCCCCTAGATCTTTCATGTCAAAGTTTGAACTAAGGAATTTCTTAGTTTGTTCCACAATAGAAAAGTCAGACCCAAAAATAAGCATGTCATAAACATACAAACATAGAATCACGCACTCAGATTTATCTTGTTTACTATAGATACATTTATCAGCATCATTCACAACAAAACCATATGACAAAGCAAATTTGTCGAACTTCTCATGCCATTGCATGGGAGCTTGCTTCAAGCCATAAAGAGATTTCACTAGTTTACACACTTTCTTATCTTGGCACTGGCAATATGAAACCTTCAAAGTTGTTCCATATATATCTCTTCTTCTAAATCACCATTTAGAAAGGAGGTTTTGACATCCATTTGATGTACAACTAGCTTATGAATAGAAGCTAGTGCAATCAAGCAAGCAATTGATGTGATTCGTGCAACGTAGTGCATATGTATCAAAGTAATCAATACCATGTTGTTGTTTGTAACCCTTAGCAACCAATCTGGCCTTAAATTTATCAATGGTACCATCAACATTCAACTTTCTCTTGAATATCCATTTACATCCTATTGCCTTAGCACCAGGAGGTAAATCACAGTATATCCAAGTTCCATTTGTCACATGGGAATGCTTTTCATCATTGATAGCTTCTTTCCAGAAATAAGCATCTCTAGAGCGTATTGCCTTAGCATAGGTTTTAGGATCACCTTCATCATGCATATTATACACGGTAGTGCTAAGAATTTCATTCTTATCACCCTCTACAAGGTAATATTTAAAATCTGAGTCAGGCCTTTTCTCTATTCTTCCTCTCTTACTTCTTCTAGGTTCAATATCTTCAGTAGAAACTGAAATATCATTGTTTTGTGTAGAAGAAGAAGGTTCATCATTGTTATCAGTCTCCATTGGTTCTAGACTTGGTAACAATGGGTTTTCAAATGGGTAGTGTCTGAGAACTTGTCCTTGTCATGCTTTCAAAAAATTCTACATCTACAGATTCTATAATCTCAAAAGTGTCAAGGATTAAACATCTGTAAGTGATACTATTAAGCGAGTATCCTACGAAAGCACATTTATAAGCTCTATTTCCTAACTTTGGTCTCTTAGGTTCAGGTTTTTTAACATATGCTAGACAACGCCATGCTTTTAGTCTTTTCAAATTAGGTTTTCTCTTAAACCATAATTCATAAGGGGAAACATCTTTCTTTTTCAAAGGTACTCTATTCAAAATATAGCATGCAGACAACATGGCTTCACCCCACAAAGAATTAGGCAAACCAGAACTAATAAGCATAGCATTAACCATGTCAATCAAAGTCCTATTTTTTCTTTCAGCAATACCATTTTGTTGAGGTGTATATTGTGCAGTAAATTCATGTATTAAACCATGCTCTTGACAAAATATAGTAAATTCAGTAGGATAATATTCACCACCACGATCAGAACGTAACACTTTAATCTTCTGTTCTAATTATGTTTCTACTTCGGCTTTGTAAATTCTAAATTTATCAAAGACTTCATCTTTAGATTTCATCAAGTAAGTATAAGCATATCTAGTACTATCCTCAATAAAAGTGACATAATATTTGTTTCCACCACGAGTAACATGACTTTTTAAATCACCAACATCACTATGCACTAATTCAAGTAAGGAAGAATTTCTTACAACAGATTTAAAGGATATCCTAGTTATCTCTGCTTGCACACATATTTCACACTTAGAAACATTATCAAAATTGCAATTGAAATTAATCCTAATTTGTTCATGTTTCTAAGAGAACCATAATTAACATGTCCTAATCTAGCATGCCATAAATCAATAGAGTCAACAATATAAGCAGAACCATTATTCATTAAATTAAGTTTAACCATTCCGTTACAAGGGTATCCTTGTCCAACAAACTTTCCGTTTTTGGACAGTAAAAACTTATCAGATCAAACTTAACCTCGAAACCTGCCTTGTTAACAAGGACTCCAGAAATAAGGTTTTTACATATGTCTGGGACATGTAATACATTGGTAAGGGTAACAATCTTTCCAGAAGTAAACTTGAGTTCAACAATGCCTTTGCCATGTACTTTACTAGGAAGACGATTTGCATAAATCACATCTTCTCCGACGACAGGCTCATATGTCTTGTAAATATTTCGGTCTTTATATATATGAATGGTTGCACCAGTATCGTACCACCATCCACTTCCATGATCTGCAACAGTATTGGCCTCTTGCACAACAATGACAAGTTTAGAATCATCGACCATATTTGCTTCCTTATTCATTTGTTTCTTCTTTTGACGACAGTCACGAGCAATATGACCGGGTCTCTTACAAAAGTAGCAAGGGCCCTTCTTCTTACCATTCTTGTTTGGATCTTGCTTCTTAAACTGAGAATCATTCTGAACTTTCAAAGAATTCGAAGTTTTCGATTCTTGCACATGATTAATCTTAGAATGATTT
Source organism: Papaver armeniacum (assembly GCA_023531295.1). NCBI lineage: Eukaryota > Viridiplantae > Streptophyta > Magnoliopsida > Ranunculales > Papaveraceae > Papaver > Papaver armeniacum. Next base: position 162,331 of record JAJJWW010013858.1, on the reverse strand, counting down.
TCAGTTTGCTGACTATCCTTAATCTCACGCTTACGAGCATCTTCTTCAATGCGAAGATGACGCTGCAAGCCTTCTAAGTCATAGTCAGTTTCAGCATGCTTAAGTTTCTTCTTGTAACTATTCCATGATGGGGGGAGACGAGAAATAATAACCCCAACAATGAATGAACTTACAAGATCAATACCAGCATCCTTAAGATGATTAACAATAAGCAAAAATCATCGACACGGGCAATGATAGACTTCTTTATGTCAACCATTTTCCAATCCATAAAGTTGCAAATCGGAACTTTTTGTTACCGGCCTCGAAATCTTGTATTTGTTCTCCGGTCTATCCATAGTTCCTTCGCAGTTCCATAAGTACGATGAGCATTGTAAACGTTCAACCCCAAAGCATTCAGAATGTGACCTCGGCACATGAAATTATCTTCTTCACGCTTCTTACGCCTTTTCTTCAATTCCTCATCGTCCTTGTCAGTAGCAGCAGGAATGGCCTCTAACCCATCTTCCAGAATGTACCAAAGTTTCAGAAACATAAGATTGAATTTGAGAGTCTCTCACCAACAGTAAAACCCTCTCCTTCAAATCGTTCTAACCTATTAAAAGTATGATTCATGACTTGCAGTGATTGCGCATCAGCCATTGAAGATTCACCCTCCATGTCGATAGTAATTGTCGAAAACTGTTGGAAAATTGGCACTAAAACAGGTTGAAGAAAAGAATGTTGTATTAGGGTTTAAGGCTCTTATGAAAGATTCTTTTCTACAATTATTAGACCCTTTCCCAATTGAATTGGCGAGTACAAACAGGTCAATTGAATATTGCCGTCAGGATACTTGAAGCCCCCACAACGGTTGTTGGATTCAAAGCTTGTACGACCTTGATCCAACCAAGAACACACTAGTTTTGTTTCTGATGATGCTTGTAAGAAAGAAAACAGAGAGAGTTGAGAGATGTGATTTGAATGAAAACAAGTCTCCCATTTAAAGAGGAATCATACCCTTTGAAGATGACTCTTCATCTCTACAGACATCTTTTCAGAGTGAACAGGCGCGTCTCTTCCTTCAATGCGTCCATTGGTCGATCCCCGACGCAGGGTTAATGCCTTCAATTCAAGGGTTTGTTGAAAATATCCAACACACACATGAGTCCATGACCCTTTTGTTCAAAAGTTGTCCATTTTTAAAGTTGGCTAATTAACTTTTTTTCTAATCACCTTTCTAAGCTCTCCCTATATGGATTGCTTACTACACTGGAACAGTTTCGGTCTTTCATATAAACTATGTTAGTTGTTCCATCACAAACAATGAGCAAAAGGAAGACTACTAAATATCCTGGCATTTCTAGGGGCGACCCCAAACAAATTAGGGGCGACACTAAAAGACAAAAAAGGTCACCCAAACGTAAATCTAAGGTACCCCTTATCTTCGATTTTTCGAAATGGCCAATATGCCCTTATATAATCGGGAGCCTACACCATAATCGGTAGGTTAAAAGTGAATCGGTAGGTTAAATTGAAACTATACCTACCGATTATTGTGTAGATACTTCGGCTAATAATCCCTTTTATAATCGGTAGCTTATCCAACTTGTAAGACTACCGATTATAAGGAGCCCCATATTCAACCTATACCAAATTCCATAGGTTTTGAGGGGTGCAGAGCCAACCATAACCACTTGTCTTGAGTTGTGGATATAGCCATAATCGGAATCCTAATAGGTTACATACACTGCCGATTATAAGTTGCCCCAAAATGAGTTTTTCCTAAAATCCTTCACGTAATGAATTTTGAAATCTACCATAATCGGCAGGGTATATAATTATATAACCCACCGATTATAACGAGCCCCGGATCCAACCTTTGCCATATTTCATAGGTTTTGAGTGTACACACCAGCCCATAACCACTTGGTTCGTGTTTTGGATGCAACGTTAATCGGGAGTTAAATATATTACCAAACCATCCGATTATGGGTTGCCCCAAAATAAGTTTTTTCTAAAATCCTTCATGTAAGGAATTTGAAATATACCATAATCGGTAGAGTTAACAACTTAACAACCTACCGATTATAAGGATCCCCAGATCGAACCCTTGCCAAATTCCATAGGTTTTGAGTGTACAGAGCTAGGCATAACCATGTGGTTCGTGATTTTGATGTATCCATAATCGTAAGCCAAATAGGTTCCACAACCTACCGATTATAGGTTGCCCCAAAATGAGTTCTTCTAAAATCCTTCATGTGATGAATTTTGAAATCTACCATAATCGGTAGAGTTTATTACTTCTTACCGTCCGATTATACGAAGCCCCAAATCCAACATGTGCCAAAATCCATAGGTTTAGAGGGTACAGAGCCAGGCATAACCATGTGGTCCGTGATTTGGATGTAGCCATAATCGGACGTCAAATTGGTTCCAAAACCTACCGATTATTGGTTGCCCCAAAATGAGTTTTTTCTAAAATCCTTCATGTGATTAATTTTGAAATCTACCATAATCGGTAGAGTTTATTACTTCTTACCGTCCGATTATAGATTGCCCCAAAATGAGTTTTTGCGAAAATCCTTTTTTGCGAAATTTTGAAATCTGTCATAATCGGTAGATGATAAAACTTATAACCCTACCGATTATAAGTGGCCCCGGATTCAACCTTTGCCAAAAACTAGAATATTCGGTAGCCAAAACAATGATCGGTAGTTTCACAAAATAATCGGAAGCAAACTCTTGTAATTGGTAGTCTGGGGTCTATATATTAGTGTTTGGAAAAAAAAAATTGGGTCATTGTGAGATATCTTCCGATTGAGTGAGAGAAGAAGAGGAAAAAAAGAAGAAGAAGGGGGTATATGTCGCCAACTCTCGATTGTTGCCAACTTCAATAAACATGGATGGGTACGAAGAAGGACGTGAAGTTGTTGAAGTTCAAGGTTCACTACCGTTTAGAGATGACGATTTGGGGTATATGTTGAATGATCCAAACTTTGATGGAGATGAAACCCTAGACGACTCTTTCATGGAATAAAATGGAGAATCACCCGAGATCGAAGCTAACGATGCATCAAACATACAGGTATGTTGTTAACAACCTCTAATACCCATGTTATGTGCGTTTGTGTGTGTTTTTGAACGTGAAAATTCGATTTCTGCATGCATTGAATGACATGAACGACATATATTCGGTAGTTAATTTAGTGCAATATCTACCGATTATCCATAATCGGATATATTTTTATGTATTAATCTTCCGAATATGAAAAAAAAATCCCCAAATTGAAAGCTTCAATTTCTCACAATCGTAAGTTGTATACATAAATACACGTCCGATTATATAACGTCGCCCCAAATACTAATTTCTCCAAAAAATGAAATATTCGTAAATCTTGATATTTAATAATTGGTTGGTTTATGAATTTATAGTCCCTCCGATTATTGAAGCTTTTTATACAGAAGAATTGTTCATTTGTGTATGTCGTTAATCGGTAGGCTATATTCGTACATGACTATCGATTTCTCATAATCGGTTATGTTGTATAGTATTAAATTACCGATTGTGTTACAATCGGTTACTTATTATCTAAACTTCCTTCTGATTGCTAATGCATAACTTGTTGTTGTTGTGCGTAAGCTGTTGTAGCGGTTGATGACGATTATTATTTGAGGCCTGATACTTCCCTACACTATGCAAATGATTTGGTATGTTCATGAATTATATTTTGTTTTTCCAATCATGTATGTTAGATGGTTATGCTTATTTTTTTTGGTTTGTTATATGCGCATTTAGATATTTGTAAGTAAGAAGGAAGCAAAGGAATGGCTTATGAACAAGGCAAAAGAGAAGATGTGCGTGGTAGTTCAGAACCCTTGCGTGAAGGGCATTAGGTTTGAAATGGTTTGTGAGCGAGGTGGGAAGAAAAAGAGTCACGGGGGAAAGAATAATAAGTATGTAAGGAAGACGGATAGGAAGAAGTACCGAACTCATACAAAGAAGATTGGATGCCCATTTAAGATTGTCTTCTATAAGCCAGATGGTAAGGAAAGTAAAGATTGGAAAATGTCTAAAGTTGCTAATGGTTGTCACAACCACGATGATCCGGATACTCTTATTAGACATGTAATGGTTGCGAAGTTAAAAAAACATGAAATGGAGATGGTGAGGTCGATGCGTATCCAAAAGGCGAGTGCGATCTTAAGTAAAATAAAGGCGGACGACCCCGACAACTTGTCTTCTTTGTCTACAATTAGGTCGGACCTAGCTACGATCAAAAGGACGGAATGGGATGGTAGAACGGTCATGCAACAATCGTAGTGGTTAGCTGAGTTACACGACTACACGTTGAGTGGAAGAAAAGGATGGTAAATTGGTACGTATTTTCTTGGCACATCCCGAAATGATAAAATTGGCTTAGTGTTTTCATCAAATTTTGTTGATAGATGCTACTCAAGACAAACAAATATAACATGCCGTTGTTGAACATTGCTTGTCACACTTCGGACAAAAACACGTTTACGATTGCATGGGGTTTAATGGATCATAAGAACAACGTGAGTTTCATTTGGATGTTGGAGACGTTGAGGTCCATTTACAATGGGGATGATTTTCCAAGGGTTATTGTAACGGATAACGATCACGCCTTAATGCATGCTATAGCGGTAGTGTTTCCACGAAGCCGAAACTTGCAATGTACGTGGCACATTCAAGGCAACCTCAAACACAATTGCCATCGCCATTTCCAAGCTAAAAAACCAAGGAAGGGTACCAAGAGGTCGAAGGAAGAGGATGAGCGCATTAGTAAATTAACCGCGGAAGAACGAGAGGAAGAGAAGAGGTTATTTGATGAAAAATGGAAGGAGGATGAAATAATTTGGAGAGTGTTTATGAAAGCATGGGACAAGATCGTTTGGTCAATGACCGAGGAAATTTACGAAAGAAACTTGAAGAAACTTGAGGAAGAATATGGCAAGGACTACCCAAAACCCGTTGAGTATTGTAAAATACAATGGTTACCGATTAAGGAGAGGTTTGTGTATGCATGGACATATGAATATCGTAACTTCAAGAACGAGGCGACAAGCATTGCAGAGGGGTCTCATGGCCGATTAAAGAAAATACTTCTAGGTAGTCAAAATGGGGTTGTGTCGATCCAAGAAGCAATCCATGAATTCACTAATCGTGATCTAGTAAAGATTAAGGATTCTATGCAATTTAGTGTACATAAATTCCCTACGGAAGATGAAAGAGAAAGATTGCTTCGAAGGGGCATTGTTCATAAAGTTTCAAAATGGGCAATAAATCACATGATGGAACAATTGAAGTTGTATAAAGCTTACAATGACGAGAATACGGTTTGTGTTTGCAAGGATATGATAGGTATTGGTCTCCCATGTCGTCATAAAATGGGTGGGTACGTCGATGTGATTGACATCAATGATATTCATCCATTTTGGAAGCAATTAAATTTCACTCCAAGCACCCCCGTAGTCGATGGTCCGTCGTTCATGGAGTCGGAATTGTGTGCAAGAATAACCGAGCGTTAAGCTACAACAAATGGTGCCAAGAAGCAAATATTTATGCATGATTTGGAGCAAGCTCTTCAGCCTCGTTTAAGGGAGGTTGATGAACCTATTAAGCAAAAGGGGGCGGGTAGGACAAACACCGAAGTGTTGAGGACCATTGAAAGAAAAGAATTAAAGGAGCATTTGTCTAATAAAAGAATATTGTGTATGCATGAGCGTTCGGAAGCCGAATTTGAAGATGAGCCGCAACCCAAGAAAAGAGGTCGTCCAAGAAAAGATCAAAATGGACCAACCGCCCAACAAGTGAGTCCAAAGGTCTCTACGAAGCCTTCTCAAGTAAGTCAAGCCGATGCGGTGGAAGAAGTTGTGTTAGTGGAGACCCAAACTAGCTCTGTAGTTATTGATCAAATGAGCGACTCACAACAAACACAATCAACGGAAATGGTGACTATAAGAGAGAAGTATGGTACTCTTCGTTGTCCTAGGGATTTTCATGAACACGATCAAGGTATACGATTATAGAAGAGTATATGAAACAACTCCCTCCACTCATTGTTCCATTTGTTTTGTCCACCGACGAGGTTGATGTGGATGGCAATTGTGGGTTTCACGTCGCCACGGAACAAATTGGTTACTTTGGAGAGGCGGTGAACGAAGATGTCACCCAATGGAAAATTTAAAGAACTAAGATGGCGGTACAACTAATAAAGGACAAGGATTTCTATATGGAGATGATGAAGGAAGGAGATAAGCACGACAAAGAACTAGAGTTCAAAGACTTAGTTGCGCGTGTAAAGTTCCGAAAGGGATTGAAGACAATCGGATCCAAGTATTGGATGACAATGCCTAAATGTGGATATCTCTTAGCGGACGCTTTGAATTGCGTGGTACATTTCTTTGTTCCTCCTAGGTATGGACATTCTTTTACGTTTACACCTACAAGGACGGTTTGCGATGAATCGGTTAAAGATAGAAGAATTGTTATGGAATTTGTGAATGAGATGCATTTTATCGGTTTAAGAGTAAAGAGGGATTGCCCACTACCTCATTGGGTGGTTTGAGTGATTACTTCCCAAAGAATCATTGTAACGATTGGTTGAAACAATATGAGGCCAACATGTTGGATTGGGATCGCGTCATGAAGGAGGATTTCCCGGAAGGCCTAATGGAATTGGTTCCCTCAGATGATGAAGATAAATGATCATTATGTTTGAAAGATGTATTTTGGAATGCCCTATTTGTACATGTTTTTTTTGGAATTTTGTGGAAAATAATGAGAAGTATAAAGCTATAATCGGTAGTTAGATTTTTAATATATCAACCGATTATACAAGCTTTTGTAAACAGACTCAATCAATATTATAATCGGTTATTAACTTTTTGAATTTATCTTCCGATTGTAAGGCTGACAAAACAACTGAAAAAATTTTCCCAGAATCGGTAGATTACATATTATATAAACATCCGATTGTCACCAAACTCTAACAAAAAATAAACTGAAATTTTTTCCCAGAATCGGTAGACAACATATTGCATAAACTTCCGATTGTCACCAAAGTCTGACAAAAAAACTGAAAATCTTCCCAGAATCGGTAGACAATATAAAATAATAACTTCCGATTGTAACCATCAATCAACATTTATCTTTTATTGCGACGGACTTCAGGAATTCATAACTTCCATCATAAGTGAATTCATCACCCTTTTCCACTAAGTACTGTCTTTTTGCGAGTGTCTCTTACATAAACAAACATAAAATAATGTCAACTTCGTTTTAGTAAGAAAGATTAGACACCCGGTGTTATTTAAAAAGAATAACCGAGCGTTATACTTACAAATTGTTGGATCGACAAGCTTAAGTGGTTAGTGTTAAACATCCACTTTTGTATCGTTATGTAATCATTTACCCCTTTTTGGACAAGTCGGAAACGAACATGAACTTGTTGGAGTGATCTTTGCTTTGGATTTCCATATTCTCGCACAAATTGGCTATGTACCCTCGCCCAAAAGACTTCGGGTGTTAACCTTCCTGCTATGACATCTTCATGTCTTGTTTCACGATACCATGTTTTCACAATGACCAAATCTTCAATTTGCGTCAAACGTTGCCATGCTTGTAAGTTGAGATATATAATGAATTCACAAGAGTAGACGATGGAAAATCTATTTGTAGAATACACGATGCTATATATGTGTTGTTTGGTGCATAAATAAGAAGAGTTTACCCTCCTTATATAGATGAGAGTCCCAACGTCTTTTTTTTTTTTGAAAATATGGTCGTTGATGCGTACTTTTACAAGACTGTACTGAAATTACGTACAATTATTACACACAATCGTTAGGAAATGTTTGAATAAAGCACCCGATTATTCGTAATCGGTAAATATTTATTGTTATATACTTCCGATTATAGGATGTTTTGTCAACAGAGTTCTCAGTTTCATTAGAGTAGTATAATCGGAGGTTTATCAATATGTATTATCAACCGATTGTGTGTGGTTTTCGAGGCACGGCTAGTTTCTTTTGAACGAACTAGACGTTGGAGTATAATCGGTAGTTAGATCAACAATTAAAACTTCCGATTTTCATAAATATTTTGAAATTCATAACAATATCACCTACACATCATCATAATTTTACATTGAACTCCCGCAATTCTATTACAAGGTATTGTCATTAGCGTCGCGGACGTGTTGGACGAGTCCCAGAAGTTAAATCTTTCCATCGCCTAAGGATTCTAAAATGAGCTTCATAACGGAAGCTGGATCTTTTCCATCTTCCCCATTCCCAGAGATCGTTATATAGCCTCATCATTGGTTTCACCCCTCAATCGATATTGATTCACAAGATAAGTTAAATGGACGAATTCTTCGGCGTATCTGTTTATTGAACCAACTCGGCAGAAAAGATCAGCGGAGTGACGGTTGTTTGGGTTACGGTGTCGCGCAGAATTTTTCGTGAATTTTCCCCAAATAACTCATACTCATTATGCCTCCTTGCCTGCGTTCTTCTCCTCGTCTCGGATAGAATTGAACATAGCGCCTACATAAAGATAAATCTTCTTCAATCGTGAACTCCGTAGGATTAATGAATGTTTGGGCCATTATGTTGAAGATGATGTTGGAGAGAGTTTAAAGGTATTTGTGTTCCATAGAGAGTAAAGGGATACAATCCTTATATAGAGTTTAGTGTTCCAACGGCTCTATTTTGTTGGGAAACTCGTATAATCGGTAGTCAAATGAAGTATTTTCACTTTCGATTATACAAGGTTGCCCCAAATTTTGTTTTTGCGAAATCTCAATTTTTTCGAATTTGAGAACTATATTAATCGGTAGTTAATAAGACTTCGATTATACAGTTGCCCCAAATTTTGTTTTTATTAATTGTCATTTTTTTCGAATTTGGGAACTAGAATAATTGGTAGTTAATATGACTTCCGATTATAAAGTTGCCCCAAATTTCTTCGTTGACGAAATCACCAATTTTGGGAATTTAGCATCTTTAACAATCGGTAGTCTCGTGAGGTTGTTTTTCCTACCGATTATTATAGAAGCAAGATACGAGTTTGGCACAAAATCGATATTAATCGGTAGTATAATATCGTTACTAAGCTTCCGATTGCTTTATAATAATCGGGCACAAAATAGCTTCCGATTATGTAAGGGCATTAACATATTCTCCGCGTTTTTGGACATCCCTTAACGGTGTATATGGGTTGGGAATAAAAAAGTCGCCCATAATTCGTTTGGGGTCGCCCCTAAAAATGCCAGCCTAAATATTACTGCTCCTCTCAATTACTGTGATGACACATGTAATTGTACCTTTAAATTATCCATCTCTAATACAAATTTTGCTAAACTATAAGTTTAAACAGTCCTGCATTAGACTGTAACGCTGTGTAAATATTTAATACGACGTACATCATCAATTCAATACAACCTTAACCACCATGTGATGATGCCGAATGGCTGGGAAGAAAAACACCGAACCATATAAATAAACAAAATCCTTCTTCTTATCCGTCTCTTTCGGTTTCTATCCATCTCTAATGTTTTGTCGATCAAGCAATCTTGATATGACAAGAAATCTCACACACTGCCAATCGCACTACATTTCATTCAATGCATATATCTAAAATTGGTTTTCAATGATCTATTCTTTCTTAACTTTCCTATATTACTACTACTTTTTATAGAAATCTGTTGCAATCTAAATTTTGTATGCTCCTATATGGCCTCTGCTCTCTGCCAATAGCCCGATGGCCTATGCCTATTTGTCATCATTCTCACGTGCTTGTCATCTTCTATTTACCCTTCAATCAAAACCTCAGCACATGTCACTAAGAGCGATTCCTATGGCAATGGCCAAAAACAAAATTTTGTTCAGCCAGGTGATGGCCAAACTTGGTTTTCCACTATGGAAAAGCACTCAAGCGCTGGTGAACGACGCGAAAAACAAGACGGACTCGGGCATTCGGTATAATGTCTTGGGCGACAGGGACGCGACGCCAAAGATTGAGTCTTTGTCGCTGGCGTTGGGAACGAAGTCTCCAACGTTCGGATCCCTAACGCCCATATCTCCGATCTATCACTTTCCTTTACATATAAATTCCCTCTCCTCATTTTATTTTCAGTCACACCATTTCATAACACTTCCATTTCTTTCTTCTAAATTCAAATATTTCGATTCAAATATTACCTATAAACTCTTCTAAATTCAAATATTTCGATTACGATATGGATTTTGCGAGAAGAGCGATAAAATGATTTAAAGAATAAAAGGGATCGAAAAGGTGAATCGTTACAAGTTACCTCACACAAATGTAGATTTTTCTCAAAATCGAGAAAAAAGTTTAATAATCCAATCACGATTCTTTGCTCCATTATAAGTTCCTGGTCATGTGTCGGGGCATAATGAACGATCCGAGGAATATCATACCACGAGAGGTGGATTTTCGTAACTAAATGATGTTTATCAATGTTTACCGCAAGCCGTCCGAGCAAGGGTTGATGAGATATCCTTGGCGTACGCTTTATAAAATAGAGCCTAGATTGCATAACAAAAAAATTCCAAAAACAGTGGTAGAAAGGTGGTGGAAGACGACGCACACATTTCATTTTCTTCGGATTTCAAAATTGGTAAGTTTCTTTAAGTTAACTTAACTTAAAATTTTTAAATAATTAAATAATCTAAAGAATTAATCATAGTTGATATTATACTTGTCATAGGAATTACTCCCCTTGATTTGTATTTTATTTGTGGGATCCCAAGTGGAAGTGGAAACCCGCCACCATTCGACGAAAGCGAATGGATCTTAAATAGTAAATGGGAGTCGCGTTGTTCCTCGTTTATGGAATCAGATATCTCTATTAATAGAAGTCTGAAAGGAAAAGGGGTTAGATGTTCGGCCTTGAAGAGTTTCCTAATGAAACCCAAAAACCCAGGAGATGTAGACGACTATGATGAACTCGAAAGATTGTTTATCTTATGGGTACTGGGTCAGGTCTTCTTTCCAAACTCAACTTCTGTTGCTCATGTCGGTTGGTTTGAAGCATTAGAAGATCTCAACAAAGCACCAGATTATGACTAGGGGTCTGCAATTTTAGGAGAACTGTACATTGCGCTGGATAAAGCGTCCACGGGCGATAAAAACATCAATGGTTTTTGGAGCATTATTGAGGTAAATATCAACATTATTATTTTTAAATCTATGAACAAATGTGGATTATTTACTAAAATTATGGAGTAATTTGCAGTATTGGTGGTATATCTACTTCCGTCTTGGTAAACCAATCCTAAAAGACGAGACATATAGATTTCCAATGTTTGACATGTATACGAGGAGTAACATGCAGAAGAACACTGGGTCAGACGTCTATGGTTGCAGTTTTCTGCAGAGAGTACAATAGATGACTCGGAACCACAACAACGTAGTTCTTCGCCCTTACGTTCGTTATCCTCAGTATAATGAAGCGGTTGGAGTATGTATTCTTGATTATTCTTCTCGTAGAGTTGTTTTTTACAGTCCAGAATCAAGAAGAGGGGTTTGGTATCTGGGAGAAATACTGCAGTACCAACTACGAGGTATACTTGTAATTGCAATTAATCCGCCACCACAGATGGAAACCTCTGCATCAGATTTCTTTAGGTTGAGAGTAACCGATTGGGAGAGTTATGAACTAAATACAAGGGAGGATTTCAGTGATGCGGAGTACAAAAACTGGTACAACTCAATTGCGAAGCCTGTGATTGGGACACATAGTATGCACGTTTATGTGGTTGATTTTCCAGGGTTATCAAATATGTCCCATAATCCAAATATCATTCCTAGCCAACCACCTCCAGAAGAGCCAAGCTTTGTGTCTTATCCCAGGATGGGTGCAAGTTCTTCATCTTCCTCGTCAAATATGCCTGAAATTAGTTGGAAGATGCAAAGTATTACTTCAGAAGGTGGGCTAACCACGATCCCCATTGTTTCCCAAGGTATGGAACGTGATTATCCTTACTGCAATGTCAATGCAAGTGAGGATGAAATGCGAACACAACTCAAAGATCTGCACTGGCTTACAAGACAATTACAGGCGACACATTTGGAAACAGTCCGGAAATGGCATACAAACACAATGTATAGAATGACTCCAACTCCACCGCCAACTGCATATGATTATGTGCGGCAGTCACATTCTTCCGATTCCAACACATCATTGCACGAAAGCCCAGAAAATAACATATCAGCATTCCACGAAAGTGAAGAAACAATGGTGCGAGAGACACAACACATCCCTCATTCTTCACCACAAATTGTGCATGTATCTCAACCTCAGGCATATCGGATTGAATCTAGGAGAATTTCATCTTCATTCTCGCCCTACAACCCAAATGTGGTATACAATCTAAATGTGCCATACGAACAAAGTGAATGCTACACACCAGGACCACCACAACCACAAATCTCTTATATGCTTGGAGGACCGAGTACACAGAGTGTTGGACCGAGTACACAGAGTTTTTACCAATCGCCTTATTTTGTTCAACCAGGTCAGCCAGGTCTATTAGGTCTATCACCATTTGGAAATTTACAAACTATCTTGTCGGCAGGTATATCTGGAGATCTATCCCCAGGACTCTCTGAATTTTTGGCTGCTGAAAATAACAATGGGGTAGATAGAGATAGAGATGAGCGACATTAGAAATAGCATTTTACATTTGTAGTTTTTGTATTTTTTATTCTGCTACATTTGTAGTTTTCGTTTTAAAAGTACGATTAATTAAATAAAATTACATATGTTTAAAAGTAACAGTTTTACATTGGCTGAACTCAATTACAACAGAGTACAGATTACATTAGCTTCACTAATGAAAAGAATTACTAAGTAGCTTAACTAATGAGAAGAAGTACTAGATGGAAACAACAACACCAAGGAAGGGATTGAAACTGTTCAACACCTTAAGGATTTCAAAACATTTGTCGAAAGAGAAAGCCACATTTTTCCATCTTCGCCATTCAGACAACGATCTTGTCACCATCTCAGCATTAGTTTCACCTCTCAGTCGATATCGATTTACGTGCATGGTTAAAGCTACAAACTCTTTTACTTCTTTCTTAATTGTACCAAAACGATGCTCTATGTCCGATATAGAACGACGACTAGGATTACGAGTGTCACTGCAGAACCCATCGTGAATAACCGCCCAGAAATTCACCCATGGATAGTTTTCCGAAGCAAGCTGAGTAAATAAAAAACATAGTTTCTGCAAATAGATTCATCTTCTTCTTTAGTAAACGGAATTTGCCAAACTGATCGGGGTCGAGACATGTTCAATCAAGAATTAAGAATGAAGAGAAGAATGTGTGAATTTAGAGTTGAAATGAGGAATATTTATAGAATTAAACAAAATGTAGCCGTTGGATCACAAATTTTTTCAAATTAGTTCAAACAGAGCCGTTGGCGACATTAACCAAGACGCTCGGAGTTTTGCAAAATAACGCCGGCGCGTTTTGGGTGAAAACGCGTTTTGGTTGAAACGCGCGTCACCCGTGGTGTCGCCCGAGTTATTGGTCATGGCGCGCGTTCTTGTACCGTGACGCGCGCCACTGGAATGTCTCAGTGTTCAAATGAACAGATCTGTTCATTTGAACATCCATTTTCTTGGTTTGTTCATCCCATAGTGGGAGCAAAATGAACAAACTCTGAGTTTGTTCATCCCATAGGAATTGCTCTAAGTTACTTTCTTTTTCCCAAAGGTTTTGTTCTTAGGAACACTATGCTCATGTATTGTCTTTGTTACAAGGAGGAAGCTAGGCTAATCCTGGTTCCTAAGGTCAAAGTTGGCTTCAAATTAGTATTTTGTTCTCAAATGGCCCAAAAGATACAGGTGCATGGTTATAAGCCAGTTTAGATAGCGCATAAGAAGTAACTTCTTTCATTTAAGTAAGTTCAAAGATTAAAAGTTAGTTTGAAAACCCAATTTTAGAATGATTTTCTATAAGTAAAAAAAACATCTTATTTATAAAACGAAAATACTTTAATTCTGATTTCTGAAAACTACTTTTTCCTCCGGTTGACAAACAAACTATTAGCAAAGCGATTTTATTTTTCTTCTCTGACAAGGGGATAAACAAGTACAGTACAGATTAGTGATATTTTTTTTTATGTATCTCTAGAGGAGAGACTGGGAGTAGGGGGCTCTGCAAATCGGGAGAATTTTGAGTCGACTCAGTAATTTCAATTTCTTAATTTTGTCGATGCTTAATCAACTTCTGATCTAAATCTTACATTCTTTTATGAGTACCTGTCTTAGACAATCATAAACTCTGCATTTCCCTTCTAAGTTTTCGTTAATCTTTTGGTTTTTTACTGCATTCTTAATCTTTTATCTTGTTAAATGGCTTTCTAATTATCTTTTTCCTCTTAATGCTTTTGCTTATGGATTTTTCTCTAATGGCTTTTGCCACTTTTATTGTTGTGATCATAGCTTTTGCTGAGTATATCTACAAGCTTTTGCTTAAAGGTTCAGAATGGATTGGATTCAAAGCTTTTGCTCATGGTGTTCAAAGGGAGATGTTTCAAATCGGTATCAGCTCACAGAAAATCAGTGATTTTTCATCCCGCCAATCAAGGAATTCAAATTTTAAAAATTATAGAGTCGACTGCATGCGGTTAATTAGTTACCTTATATTGACTACTGGTTTTACTATGGACAGCTATTCACCTTATCAATACAAGGAAGATTTTTGTCAATAATGTTACCTTTTTAGTAGGATTGAAGATTATCCGCAGTCAACTCATAGATTATTTTTTGCAGAAGACTTTCATCTTCAAAACCCTAGTGAAACTCATCATTTTTCATGTAACTCCTATAAACCCAACTTTTCCCAATATACATACAGTGTAACCCTTTCTCGCATAAAAACTGTTTCTAACTCTCAATCATCTATGAAGATGGAGGAAGCCAGTTCCAGTCAAGTAGTGGAGTTGGTCAAAAAGTTTAAGAAGGCTACATTGGATTTGGGTGATATTAATGAAATAGAAGTTATTAAGAGCAATAACAAGGAAGATGAACCTGGGGATAATTGGGAAGACAACGCTATCGGAAAGGTATAGAAAGCCGAATGGGTTATAACATGGTTGAGAAAGATATCACTTTCACATGGCCTTTCCTAACTTTGGAAAACTTAAGAATCATTGAAGTGGAACCAAATATTAATTTTTATCTTCAAATTTAATCAATGGGAGCTACTGAACAAGGTAATTGATGAAAGACCATGGAGCATTAATAAGCATCTCCTGGTTGTTCATGATTACATCCCAACAATGGTTTATACTCATAAACATTGGGGTTTTCAGCTTTTTTGATCCAACTTAAATATCTATTACCGTAGCACATGAATGTCACCTCTGTGACAAAAATAGGTCAAGTTATGGGGGAAGTCATTACAATCGAACCCAAGGATGCAATTCCTATTGGCAGTGATCCTGTGAAAGTGTGTGTTAATGTTGTTTTTTCTATACCCATGAGAAGAGGAGTCAAGTGTTCCACCAATGCTGGGGTCACAAAGTGGCAGCAATACTTCTTTGAACGTCAGCCAAAGAGTATTTGTACAGATTGTTATATCGTCAATCATTAGAAAACTGTGTGCAAAGATGCTGCAAATTTCTTGAAGAAAGCTCATGAAAAACCATATTTTGTTGGTAATATTAACAACATTCGCAAGAATATAAGCATTATCTCCACCAACTCTGAAATTTCTACTTCAAAAGCTCCAGTAGTGAAGAAGTGATCGCTGTCGTAAGCGACACAAATATAATTACACTTTCTTACTACTCAAAATATAAATATAGCAAGGGCAAGAAAGGATCGATCCCACGAGAGGTCTAGGTTGTCGAATTGTTATGGTTTCCTATATAAAACACCGAGGATTTTCTGATTGTGTAAATAAAAATAAACAAAAAGCAAATAAAGCAAAGCAAACAAATCAAATCGAGGATAAGAAGATATTGGATATGGATTTCGTTTTCATTCACAAACATGGTTTCACCACAATAACTAGAATTGATATTTTAATCTCAACTTTTATCAAAGACCCTAGAATACCTTGATCGCAAGAATATCCCACAAATCTCCTCATGTCATCAACAAGCACATTAAAAGATGCTAATATTAATTCTACCTAAAGGAACAACCTAACGTGTAAAAGCACTAATCAAGTTTAATTCCCTAGATGCGTTAAGTTCTATGAAATCAGGCCAATCAAAGCAATCGAACGTGGAAAGCGCACTAATCCGATTTAACAAAGGTTATGGTTCACATATGATCACAAGAATATATCACTACAAACTATAATCATATTTATGCTACTTGCAATCCGGAATTATCACTTTTGCGTATAATAACCCTAATCTAGCAATAGAGATGAAAACAAACTCAATCGATTCGCGACTCGACTAACAAGCATTCAAATCATGTAACAATATTCATGGTGAATCATAAACGATAATATGAGAGAAAACTAATTTATTGCACAAAAACCCATGTTTGGAAATTCAACTTATTCCATAACCAATAATAAAATCTAGCTCATATTCATGGAGTTCATCACAAGAAGAAAGAGAAAAGACTTCATGGTTCTAAACCCTAGAATAAAGTAGAGGCAAAGAATAATAGATAATAGAGCAAAAGATATATTTTCACTATTTTTCTGTATTTTTCTATCTATCAAAAGTTGTTTAACTAGGCTGTTCTCGAGCCTTTATATAGGTTTGTACGAAACCTAGTTTTCCTTCGATTCGCCTCTGATAAGGATTTCATAGCAGAGTTTCCAACTTTGAGAAATCAGGTGCTTACATTTTAGTGTAACAGGGAGCATTGTAGCAGAATGAGCACAGCTTGTGATTGGTTGGATCTTCAATGGGGACGACGTGGCTTCTTAACAGCTAACCTTACATCCAACTTGGTGTCCCATGTTGCACCAAAGTCCCAGTTATCCATACGCACTAAATCTGTTCACTTGCTCGGAAATCTTCTCATCCTTGTGATTTACAACATCTAGTTTCAAACCTCAACTCCATTTCCTTGACCCATTCACAGATGTCCTTGTCCAGCTCGAGGTCCAAATCTTCGTTCGTCATCGATCACAGGAAGCCAACAAAACTCAAGTGCCATCGTGATAAAAATCACCCATCGAGACTTCATCGCTGGGTACTCGTCTTCTCCGTTTTCTTTCTCAGACTCGAGCATTCATATAAACCCCCATACTTCTCTGGCAACATCATTTCTTCCCTGTTACAGAGCATCTTCTACCACCGATACTTCACAGCGGCTTTCCTGTTTTCCTACAGCTCTATCACTCTGTAGCTCAAACACCCATTCCATCATATCTGTTATGTTGAAGTCTCATCACGATCCATCAAACTCCACCGCTGCCAACTCCTTACTCATTTATCACAATAATTCCCTGCTTCTCTTATGCTCGGACAGCTCCACTGCAAATCAGTGGCAGCAACAGTTCATGTACATTCTCTGTAAATCATCGTCTCATTCCATGTATTTCCTTCCTCGAGCTCTCCACATAACCACAGCCTGACTCCATCTTTACTCTCAACAATAGCAGCAGAACAAATCGTCACCATCTTCCAAAAACATCATCACTCCGTCACGATCAACCACAGCTCCGTCCATCATCGACAAGCAACAAAAACAGCATTTTATCTTCAACTCCAACATCACTGATAATAACCACAGCTGGCCTCAACCATTTTCAGTACCTCCGGCAGACCATCGTTGCATAACTCCGTTAACTGCCATCAATCAGTTCTCTTCTTCACGTCGAGCTCGTCATCACCATGGAACTACCAAACTCCCTTCTTCATCATTACCGTGTTGTCCTCCTCGACAAACCATCAGCCAACACTCCCTGGTTCCATATTGATCACTGTCATCGAGTCTTCCATCGACATGATCATCAGCTTACTCGAGCAGCAGCATATCCCATCACTTCTTCTATCACACAACTCCATCCGTGTCTCATCAGTTTACTCTCTCGAGAACACCACAGGTCAAACCCCTCACTACCATGCATACCGATCACGAGAAGCTCCAGCAATCACCATCGGCAAGTATCCAGCCATGGCTTTCCTGTTTTGTTCTCGAACGCACCATCAGTAGCAGCAATCTCCTGTAATAACGAATGAACTCAGCACCACTGCCTTCGATCAATCGCTGGCTCAACCAACGTCTCAACTGAGACCTCCAAACTCGAGCTCTATCCTCTTTGTTCCTCATGAAACCGAGGTGAAGATGATGGTGTGCCCGTAGGGAAATATTTGGGCGCCTTTATCATCATTTGAAATCTGGCATCCCCCTCAGTAAATGACTGGACTTCCTTTAGCAGTTCCTTTGAAACTTGAATGCCCCTTAGCAGAGTGACTGCCCTTAACGTACATTGGGGGTCCCAATAGCACTTGGCCTAGAAAATGACCATCTTACCCTTTTGGTCTTCCAACTCCTTCTTTTGCCCATAACTTCTTCATACGAGCTCAGAATGACTCCGTTCTTTCGCCATTGTCTTCATCTTCTCGTCCTCTACACAATGAAAAGTAGAAATCTTGTATTTGAACGAGTTCCAATTGGTCTTTTTGCTCCAAATGACTCCATTGCACCTAATAAACTCAAAAGCACACATAAGATACATAATTTACAAGAAAACTCGCAAAGAAAGCATAAATACTAGATATTAAATTAGGTGTTTTAGACACCTATCAAGAAGACTCAGAAAAAGTTTGTTAAATCAACCCAGTTTGTCCCTCCCAAAGATGGTGAAGTCATCAACTTAGAAGCTTTGCTCAAGAATGAAGGAGTTAATATGGAAGAAGATAGCAGACTTGGTAAAAGGCACATAGTGGGTGAAGCTGCAATAAATGTTTCTCCTTCTGCTGATATATCTTCCAAGAACACCACTCTGAATCCAGTACAAGCCTCTATGAATACTCATATGATCCCAACTGGAGATATTCCAAAAGTGCATGCAAATAAGGGGAACCAGGTACAAAAAATTCTCATCACTTCTACTTTAATTTTACTTCTTTCTAAGTCGTTTCTTTTAATTGTGCTTTTAAGTTCCTCTAGGGTTGGCATTTATTTTAAATCATTGCATACAACTTTTTTAGTTCTCCGCATCATTATTACTTTCCAGTTTTTATCAGTTTATGTGCACCCTTACACTTTAAATACTCATCTTATTCCAGTGAGGATTCTCTCCTGGAATGTGCAAGGCTTTAAAAACCCATCTACTAGAAACCATCTTAGTGATTTAGTGCGATGATGAGTGCCAAATATTGCATATTTCTACACCATTTTATTGGCATTTAACTCATCTTTTGTGCTTAGAAATCAGATATTATCCCAAATTCTGTATTTTTCCTGTTTTCAAGAATAAATATTTGTACTAATTAATTTTGTGTTTTTAGGTAGTAAATAAAGCTCGGAGAAATTGAGGAGCCAAAAGAGCAGGAAATTGGAGACGAGCGTCTATGAAGCAGAAAGCCAAAGCCCGCGCGCGCATCAGTTGCAACCCAACAAGAAGCAACCCATTTACAAGACATGGGCTTGAGCAGTCCAAGACCCGGCCCATAACCCGGATCCGAGCCCGTCCTTTCCTGAGCCGTGAGATCTCGCCCATATGCATCCAACGCTCGCTGCACCCCTCACATAATCACTCGTTGCACCCGCTTCACACCGAAGTTGCCTATACCTACACCCATCGACCAAACACCATTTCCCATTTTCTTTCTCTTTCTCTCTCTCCCGACCAGTTGCAGAGACCACCTTACCTCCTCCCTCTCCCCGACAAAACCAGAGCCATCACCACCATCTCCATCTCCTGGCACCTCAGAGCCACCACAGCAACTCGTCAGCCGCCCCTAGTTCTAGTTATCTCTCACCTAGCTTCTCTCTTAACCCTAGAGGCTATGTTGGAGATAAATGGAATTAGGTTTTCTCTGACTCATGCATGGAGTCAGAGACGAATTCACAGAGAAATCAGGTCTGGGTCTTTGTTTATTGGTCTGTTGAGTGATTGTGAGGTATAAAATCAATTGTTCTTCATGAGAGAGAACTCATTCACAATTTTAGGGTTTAATTTTGTAATTTAATTTGAAGCTTGTTTTGTCTGAGCATGATATTCTAAGTTACTTAATTAGGGTGTAGATGAAACCCTTTAGTTCAATGTGAAGTGATTTGATTCTCAATTTGTTCTTGTAATTTTTATTGTTTAGGAGTATAATTAGTTGTTACCTCACAAACCTGTGATCAATGGTACTGTAAGAAGACCATTGATACTAGGGGTGAGTGAAGGGAATCAACTAAGTAATTACCCATCTGAGGCCTTCAAGAGAAGGCATGAGAACATTTTGATAATCTGCATTACCTTAACATAGGATTAGAGGGTGGAATTAATCACCCTAATGCCACTTAATCAATAGTTTACAACACCTTTTACTCATACTGCTACTCTAGTTTACAACACAATGCACCATAGTCGTATCGACACCAAAACCAATTACAGTTGTGCTACCATCTCAGAAATCAGTTAGTAAGCCTTAGATCAACTTCATAGCAACTCCATTTCCATGTGGATCGACCTGTACTTGCCACGCCTCCAACAGGCGCTGTGCACTTACAGTATTACACGTAGGCAAGACACTCTTAACAGCCTACCAAGTTTTTGGCGCCGCTGCCGGGGATTTGGTAGTGTGATGTATTGCTTTTTTAGAGTTAACTTCAACTGGTTTTCATTCTAAAACTTGTATATATGTGTTTAAATTCTCTTATTCTCATGTTGTTAGTGTAGTCTGTGGAAGTTATATGTGGTGTTATAGTGTAAGTTAGTAGTTAAAACCATTTGTTATATCATCTGCACCCTGTGTTAGCATTAGTGAAGTTTTAACTTCAATCATAATCATTGGCATCATAACCCTGTAAAGCTTCATTGTACATCTGTTAGTTTTTCTTTTGTTTTTCTTTAGCTCATTGTCTCTTATCTTCTGTAGCTTACATTCACAAGCCCTGCATATGTAACTTAGCTGCAATTTCAATCTTTCAGTTTCATCGCATAGCTGCATCTTGTTTCTATTAAGTCACCTGCATCATTGTCTTATAATTTTGTTGTTGTATTTGTGTTAGCCTAGTTGTTCAACCATCTTTGCATCATCTTGTTAGTTAGTTGCATCACATGCTGTAGTTCATTCAATTTCTATAGTCTTGTGGCTAGTTTTGATCACTTTGTGCACATCTCCTTATATTGCTTTAAACTCAAAATTTTGAGAACCGAAGTGATTTGTTGAGCTAGCGGTACTCTTTGTCTTTCTTTGTGCAACTCAAAGAAGAGAGGATAAAGGAGCAGAACATAATTTGTGGAGTGCCTAAACCCGGTTTTATACAAGCGGTATTGTAGTCCCAAACTCAAATTTTTGCCCTGAATAGTTGTCATAACTGCGGAATATCTCTCACTGAACTAGGATATCTCTTTGGCATAGTCCTGTGACATCTGAGTAATAGTTTTCCACTTGCTTAGATTTGGTATCCTTGTGTATGAGCTGTGAATTTGAGGTTAGCTAATCTGTGTATGATCCTGTGCATCATTGAAATTGTCTTTGAGCATCATTGTATCTGTATCACATGAACCATATTTACAAGATAAATTAGTTGCCCTGGTGCCTTTGCATGATAAAAACAGTTGCTAGATAGTACTCAACATCTGAAGTTTCACTTGTGTTTGTGTGATATGTGTTTCATTTCTCTGTGAACTCTTGGCCTCTACAAGGCCTGTGCTATAACCCTTAGTTTCCATTTGCCCTGTTCTCAACTCCAGCCCTTGAAGCTGTGAGCTTGAGCAGCAACTTGGATAGCCAAGTTAGCTGCAAGACCCTGTTGACATCAACTGGGCTGGTTGATATCAACTTACTTAGTTGACACCATCAGCCATGCACATTGCATGCTCTACCCTGTTGACAGACTTGCATGACTACTTGTGTTGGATGCTAAGTCACATTCCCCAGTGCAACCCTGTGTGATTACTCATTGTGCAAACCTGCAAACCAACTGACCTTGTGTGAGCTATCTGCCCTGCATAAATTGTGCCTAATCTCTGACTTTTGAGGTCAGCTGACCTTATTGACATTCTGTGGTATGTTGTAAAGTGCAAGCTTTGTTTATTTACTGTTCACCTGTCATCTGTGCAATAATATCTGCAATCTGTGTGTAACCCTGTGGTGCCTGGAGTGAATGTTGAGTGTCTAAGTTTGTATTAGCATCTCACTTGTATGCCACGCACTAACCTAGCACATGCTTCACCTTGAGTGAGCACAACCATTACCCTATGCACATCACACAACTTTTGATTCTCTTTTGCACCTGACAACAACAAGGCAGTGCATAAACTGTGTTGTGCTGTGTACAAACTTTGCTTGAGCTGCCAACCTCCACATAAGCTGTCCTGTGCAATTCTTAAAGCACTCCTGTGTGCTGAAATTTGAGTGTCATTTTGTGAAATCAGTGCATAAGCTGAGCAGTGTAGTCCAGCATAAACTTGTTCTGTGACTGGGCTGTGCAACCACTGGGCTTTGCACAACTACTAGGCTGTGCATTTTCACATGACCTGGGCTGCAAACAAACTGAAGCCCACATAAACTGGGATGGAACCCACCTAATCAGCTGGGCCTTACAACATCAAAAAGCACTCTTTTTGGGCTTGAGTCTGGAATTAGTGTATCAATTTTTGTAGTTTTTGCTTATCTATGTTGAACTTGATTGTATGTTAACATGCTAGATACGCTAGCTAGGCTATGATTGTGTCTTTTAGAGACCAAACAAATCGACTAGTTAGAATCCGCCCGGACGAAATCGTCAGCATACCCAGCTCTTCCACAGAAATCCCAAATCCATCGTAAAGCCCAAGCCCATCGTAAAAGCAGAAACTATGGGTGATGAACAAAACCAACCCCGTAGTCTCAAGGACTACATGTACCCAACTAGGGCAAGCCAGCCCTCTTGCATCATTCTGCCAGCTGATGCTTGTCAGTTTGAGCTGAAAGCAAGCACCATTCACATGCTACCCGTGTTTAGAGGGGTTGATGCTGAAAACCCCTACCATCACGTGAGAGATTTTGAGGATATTTGTGGGACTCTGTGTTTTAACCAAATGCCGAAGAGTCCCTCAAACTGAGATTGTTTCCTTTTTCTCTGAAAGACAAAGCCAAGTCTTGGCTTCATGCTCTACAACCACAGTCCATTAGAACATGGGATGACCTCACAAAAGAGTTTTTTCAAAAAGTTTTTCCCAAACCATAAGATGGCGACAATTCGCCAAAGTCTAAATGGTTTTGTGCAATTAGAAGACGAAACTCTAGCAAAATACTTGGAGAGATTCAATGAATTATTGCTCCAATGTCCCCACCATGGTTTTGAAAATGGAGACTCGTGCAAATATTGTATGAGGGTCTAGATGTTAGAACCCGCACCACAGTCAAGTCAATGTGCAATGGTGCATTTATTGACAAAAGTGCTGATGAGGCTTGGACTTTCTTAATCAAAGTCGCTGAAAAGACTCAATAGTGGGAGTCCATCCGTGAACCAAAAAGGACTACCCCTGTAGGTAATGTTCATAGAATCGAGTCTGACTTTGAGTAAAATGCAAAAATGGCATCTTTGGCCCTGAGAATAGAAATGCTTGAGTTGCGTGAAATGTAAAACCTAATGCCCCTACTCTCCGTGACCAAATTGAAATGGCCACTTGTGCCGCATGCCATAGCTCGACCACTTAGTGGACAAATGTCCAGACTTACATGCATTTCAAGAGTCCAAAACCGAGCAAGCCAATGCATTATACCATAGGCAAAAGAACAACCCGTATTCTCAAACCTACAACCTAGGATGGAGGAATCACCCTAACTTCTCATGGTCCAAAGGGCCTGTACAAGGGGGACCAACAAATAACAACCAAGGATACTCATATCCTAGAAAACCCCAAGTACAACCCCATACTCAAGACTTCAGTAGAGAAAAAGCCTAGCTTTGAAGACCGTGGCTCGGTATGTTAACCCAAAATCTTTCACAACTTCGTAAAACCACCGACCAACGTTTCACAAGTCTAGAACTTAAAATGGGTCAAATCATGATGCATTGAATGAGAGAGAGAAAGGCAAACTCCCTAGTCAACCCCAACAAAATCCAAAGAATGTGTTTCAGCAGGGCTCCTCAACCTGCAATGAACCTTCACATAATCAGGCGAATGCTATCACCACTCTCCGTAGTGGTAGAATTGTTAAGAACAATGTAGGTGTACCACCGTCAAGCGAGTCTAAATCAGACTCACCAGTACACACAACACCGCTGAAAACATCTATTGTATAGAAAGAATCAGAACTTGTTGATAAAACCAAGAGTCCTACTGATATAGATGTTCCTTTGCCAAGTCATGTACCTGTTGCTCCATTTCCACAACGGTTGGTGCAATGTAAGGGGGTAACCAATACAATGATATTTTGGAAATGTTCAAAAGAGTTAACATAAACATTCCATTTCTCGAAGCAATCGGACAAATACCCACCTATGCTAAGTTTTTGAAGGACTCAGGCACACAAAAGCGAAAGCTTCATGTGCATAAGCGTGCCTTTCTCACTGATCAAGTGAGATCCATAATCCAAAACAAGATTCCCACTAAGTTTAGAGACCCAGGTAGTCCAACAATTACATGCACCATAGGTGTCCATACAGTCGAAAAGGCGTTACTAGACTTAGGAGCAAGTGTGAATCTATTGCCATACTGTGTATGTGCAACTGGGCCTTGGGAGCCAAGTCCACACTGTTACGCTACGGTTAGCGGACAGATCTGTGAAAATCCCCGTGGTATTGTTGAAGATGTGTTAATCAAGATTGATAAATTTTTCTTTCCCCGTGGACTTCATCGTCTTAGATACTCAACCCGTGCAAAACCCAAGTAATCATATTCCTGTGATTTTAGGACGTCCTTTCTGGCGACGTCCAATGCCATCATCAACTGTCGTAATGGAGTGTTGAAATTGTCTTTTGGTAACATGACCGTAGAGTCAATGTCTTTAACACTAGTCAACAACCCATTGATTGTGATGATACTGATTTGCAGGAGATTAACATGATTGAGAGTCTGATCCAAGACTCTTTGCCCGACATTTTGTCAGTGGACCCTTTGCAAGCATGTTTAGATAACTTTGACTTAGATCTCTTCGAGTCTAAGTACATTGGGGAAATTCACTCTTTGCTTGAATCTGTTCCACCCATGGATATTGCTAAATGGAAGAATGCAGTGGAACCCCTTCCACTCTCTGATTCCAAATTTGCCCCACCTCTTGATGTACCACCTAAGCTTGATTTGAAACCATTACCTGATACCTTGAAGTATGCTTTCTTAGGTCCTTCTGATACTTTACCTGTGATTATTGCATCATGTTTAGACACAAAACAGGAAAGTCAACTTCTAGAAGTACTTAAAGAACATAAAGGAGCCTTACGTTGGACCATCTCAGATCTTAAGGGTATAAGTCCTACAATTTGCATGCATCACACAAACCTTGAAGAAAACACTAAACCATCTAGGGAAATGCAAAGGAGACTTAACCCAAATATGAGAGATGTTATCAAAGGTGAGATCTTGAAATTGCTTGATGCGGGTATCATTTACCCGGTTCCAGATAGCCAGTGGGTCAGTCCCATTCAGGTGGTACCCAAAAAGTCTGGCATTATTGTAGTTCAAAATGAGATGAATGAGCTTGTCCTCACTCGTGTGACCACAGGGTGGCGAGTTTGTATTGATTATAGAAAACTGAACACAGTAAATAAAGAAAGACCATTTTCCCCTTCCCTTCATTGACCAAATGCTGGAAAGGTTGGCGAAGCATAGTCACTATTGCTTCCTAGATGGCTATCCTGGCTACAACCAAATTCACATAGCACCCGAAGACCAACAAAAGACCACCTTTACATGTCCTTATGGAACATTTGCTTATCGTCGTATACCTTTCGGGTTGTGTAATGCACCCGCTACTTTTCAACGTTGTATGATGAGCATATTTTCTGACATGGTAGATAAGTTTCTTGAAATTTTCATGGATGATTTTTCTGTGTTTGGGTCTTCTTTTGATGAGTGTTTGCATCACCTCACTTGTGTGCTGATTAGGTGTAAGGAAAAGAATTTGGTCTTGAATTGGGAAAAATGTCATTTCATGGTTAACTCGGGTATTGTTTTAGGGCATATCATCTCGGAAAAGGCATAGAAGTAGACAAAGCCAAGGTAGATCTCATTCAACACTTGCCTCAACCTCGTTACTCCGTGAGGGACATAAGATCATTCTTAGGCCATGCGGGTTTTACCGCCGATTCATCAAAGACTTTAGTAAAATTTCAAGACCCTTGTGTAATCTTCTTGCAAAAGATGTTGCATTTGTCTTTGATGATGCTTGTAAAGAAGCATGGGAGCAACTGAAGGCTCTCCTTACATATGCCCCTATAGTCAGACCACCTTACTGGACATTACCATTTGAGATTATGTGTGATGCGTCGACTATCTTTGTAGGAGCCGTTTTTGGGCCAGAGTAGACAAACTTCCTTATGTGATCTACTATGCTAGTAAAACACTTAATGATGCTCAATCGAATTATTCCACAACCGAGAAAGAATTGCTAGCTGTTGTGTTTGCATTAGATAAGTTTAGATCTTATTTGATAGGGTCTAAGGTCATCATATATTCCGACCATGCCGCATTGAGATATCTTTTGTCTAAAAAGATGCTAAGGCTCGTCTAATTCGATGGATACTCTTGTTACAAGAGTTTAACCTCGAAAATTCGAGATAAGAAAGGGTCGAAAATGTTGTTGTTGATCACTTGTCTAGGTTGAATGTTGAATCTCATTGATGAATCTGTGCTAATTAGGGAATCATTCCCGATGAGCAATTGATGCTTGTGTCTCGAAATGCCTTGGTTTGCTGATATTGTGAACTACCTTGCTACGGTAGAATGCCCTTGCATTGGTCTAAACAAGACTGTTCTAAATTCTTGGCGGAAGTTAAACATTTCCTTTGGGATGACCCATATCTGTTTAAGTACTTGCCAAGACCAAATCATTAGGAGATGTGTCCCCAATTCAACAAAGGGACGTCATCTCTTTCACATGACCATGCATGTGGAGGCCACTTTAGTGCCAAGAAAATCTGCTGCAAAGATCTTGCAGAGCGGTTTCTATTGTCCAACACTATTTAAGGATAGCCATGCTTTTTGTGTTGCTTGTGACCGATGCCGAAATTAGAAGTATCTCTAAGAGAAACATGATGCCCTTACAACCCATTTTGATTGTTGAGTGTTTGATGTGTGGGGTATTAATTTCATGGGTCCATTTCCTAATTCTGAAGGTAAGTTGTACATTCTTGTTGTTGTTGATTATGTCTCTAAGTGGGTAGAGGCCATTGCATCCAAAACAAATGATCATAAAGTTGTTCTTTCTTTTCTTAAGGAAAACATTTTCTCCCGTTTTGGTACACCTAGAGCAATAATCACTGATGGAGGTAGTCATTTTTGCAATAGACCCTTTGAATCACTAGTGCGCAAGTATGGAATCACTCATAAGGTAGCAACACCTTACCATCCTCAAACCAAAGTGGCCAAGTAGAAGTTTCTAATAGGGAAATTAAGCATATTCTTGAGAAGACTGTTAATCCTTCTAGGAAAGAATGGTCTTTGCGTTTAAATGATGCTTTATGGGCCTATAGAACTGCATACAAAACTCCCATTAGGATGTCTCCTTACAGACTTGTGTACGGTAAAGCATGTCATCTACCTGTTGAGTTAGAACATCGTGCATATTGGGCTGTAAAGAAGTTGAATTTTGATCTTGATAAAGCTGGTACCCAAAGAAAACTTCAACTCAATGAGTTAGAAGAATTGAGAAATGATGCATATGATAGTGCCAAAACGTACAAACAAAGAATGAAAGTGTTTCACGACAAAGCGCATTCTCACGCAAGTCCTTCACACCAGTCGAAAAGTTTTATTGTACAACACTCGTTTGCACTTGTTTCCCGTGAAAGCTACGTTCTCGATGGTCGACCATTCTTAATACGCACTGCTTTTCCCCCATGGAGCCGTTGAAATTGAAAACCCAAAGAACCAAGAACATCTTCAAAGTCAATGGTCGAGACTAAAACCATTTCTGGAGCATCTTCCACCAGAAGTTGAGACCGTCGACTTGGAAGACCCCATCTACGTGGACTAGACTAGTTCACTTGTGTACATACATATGGACTAAAAATCCATTCTCTTTCCCTCTTCTTTTTCTTTTTGCATAGTTCTTATTTGTGCTAACCAACCTTTTTGTCTTGCGCTCTGGTTGTTTGCTTTCAAAGCATTCATCCCCCTTTGGTTTAGCAACATCATTGTACATCCGGTAATCTCTTCCCTTTTCTCTACTCAACATAGTTCTCTTCCCTTTTATCTGTTGACACATTGAGGAAAATGTTTGATTTAGGTTTGGGGGTGCATTTGCATATAGAGTTTTTGCATATAGAGTTTTTAGTCTTTTATTTCAAAAAAAAAAAAAAAAAAAAAAAATTCAAAAATTTCAAAACTCTTTGTAAATATGTACATAAAAACCTCCAACTTTTAGAGATTTTAGAGTCACTAGCATGCTTCTAGCTATGTTTACGTAGAGAGTCTGACCGAAATAACTGAATTTGGAAGTACTGGAGAACACAATCGGGTTTCTTAGTTGATTAGAGCGTTAAAGTTGGATTTAACCATACCGGAGGGCGAATTAGGTGTTGTTTAGATTTTCGGTAGTAGAATTGTGATCACCCATAGTGGAGACTACCCATTTTTACATCAAGCGAGGCACCGACCTTCATTTTTGTGACTTTCTAAAAATCATTAGAGTGTGTGTCACCGTACGTCAATTCCGGGTAGGAATGGTGAGCTACCCAACTTCGCACCACTTTCAAAGACTATTTTTGATCTCTTGAGTGCTAATTTCGTCAATCATGAGGGTGACGTCTAAAGATGAAAACTCCTTCTTGTAGTTCGATTTGCGTTAGCATCACTCTCTCCCTCTCAACAACATCAACGTATTCATAGAAACACATCATCGTCGGCAAGTTTTTTTATCATCGAATATTTGAAGAAAAGTTGAAATAGTCCAAGGTTTACTTGCAACAAAGAAAAGAAAAGAAAATACAAGTTTACTTGCAATAAGATGAGAATTAGTGAAGTTTATGAAATCAAGACAATACAAGTTTTATTGTTTTATTGTTATTTTACTTTCATGTTAAAAAAAAAAAAAAAAAAAAAAATTAGTTTATTTTCTGAATCTAGTTACCACCATGTCAAAAAAAAAAAAAAAAAAAAATTGTCAAGTTTTTGTGAAGTTCAGAAGTTCGTCATCAACAGTTGAAGACCGAAGATTGAAGACGTTTCTATGAATGCTGAGAGAGTGATATTAATTGCCGATCGGGTGAGAAGGTAAGTGAGTACTCCCATCCTTGCTAAATGGTTAATTTCAATTTCTTAATTTTGTCGATGCTTAATCAACTTCTGATCTAAATCTTACATTCTTTTATGAGTACCTGTCTTAGACAATCATAAACTCTGCATTTCCCTTCTAAGTTTTCGTTAATCTTTTCGTTTTTTTACTGCATTCTTAATCTTTTATCTTGTTTAATGGATTTCTAATTATCTTTTTCCTCTTAATGCTTTTGCTTATGGATTTTTCTCTAATGGCTTTTGCCAATTTTATTGTTGTGATCATAGCTTTTGCTGAGTATATGTACAAGCTTTTGCTTAAAGGTTCAGAATGGATTGGATTCAAAGCTTTTGCTCATGGTGTTCAAAGGGAGATGTTTCAAATCGGTATCAGCTCACAGAAAATCAGTGATTTTTCATCCCGCCAATCAAGGAATTCAACTTTCAAAAAGTATAGAGTCACCTGCATGCGGTTAATTAGTTACCTTATATTGACTACTGGTTTTACTATGGACAGCTATTCACCTTATCAATACAAGGAAGATTTTTGTCAATAATGTTACCTTTTTAGTAGGGTTGAAGATTATCCGCAGTCAACTCATAGCTTATTTTTTGCAGACTTTCATCTTCAAAACCCTAGTGAAACTCATCATTTTTCATGTAACTCCTATAAACCCAACTTTTCCCAATAAACATACAGTGTAACCCTTTCTCGCATAAAAACTGTTTTTTACTCTCAATCATCTATGAAGATGGAGGAAGCCAGTTCCAGTCAAGTAGTGGAGTTGGTCAAAAAGTTTAAGAAGGCTACATTGGATTTGGGTGATATTAATGAAATAGAAGTTATTAAGAGCAATAACAAGGAAGATGAACCTGGGGATAATTGGGAAGACAACGCTATCGGAAAGGTAATCATAGAAAGCTGAATGGGTTATAACATGGTTGAGAAAGATATCACTTTCACATGGCCTTTCCTAACTTTGGAAAACTTAAGAATCATTAAAGTGGAACCAAATATTAATTTTTATCTTCAAATTTAATCAATGGGAGCTACTGAACAAGGTAATTGATGAAAGACCATGGAGCATTAATAAGCATCTCCTGGTTGTTCATGATTACATCCCAACAATGGTTTATACTCATAAACATTGGGGTTTTCAGCTTTTTTGGATCCAACTTAAATATCTATTACCAGAGCACATGAATGTCACCTCTGTGACAAAAGTAGGTCAAGTTATGGGGGAAGTCATTGCAATCGAACCCAAGGATGCAATTCCTATTGGCAGTGATCCTGTGAAAGTGTGTGTTAATGTTGTTTTTTCTATGCCCATGAGAAGAGGAGTCAAGTGTTCCACCAATGATGGGGTTACAAAGTGGCAGCAATACTTCTTTGAACGTCAGCCAAAGAGTATTTGTACAGATTGTTATATCGTCAATCATTCAAAAACTGTGTGCAAAGATGCTGCAAATTTCTTGAAGAAAGCTCATGAAAAAACATATTTTGTTGGTAATATTAACAACATTCGCAAGAATATAAGCATTATCTCCACCAACTCTGAAATTTCTACTTCAAAAGCTCCAATAGTGAAGAAGACTCAGAAAAAGTTTGTTAAATCAACCCAGTCTGTCCCTCCCAAAGATGGTGAAGTCATCAACTTAGAAGCTTTGCTCAAGAATGAAGGAGTTAATATGGAAGAAGATAGCAGACTTGGTAAAAGGCACATAGTGGGTGAAGCTGCAATAAATATTTCTCCTTCTCGCTGATACATCTTCCAAGAACACCACTCGAATCCAAAGATACAAGCCTCTATGAATACTCATATGATCTCAACTGGAGATATTCCAAAAGTGCATGCAAATAAGGGGAACCATGTACAAAAAATTCTCATCACTTCGCATTACTTTTACTTCTTTCTAAGTCGTTTCTTTTAATTGTGCTTTTAAGTTCCTCTAGGGTTGGCATTTATTTTAAATCATTGCATACAACTTTTTTAGTTCTCCGCATCATTATTACTTTCCAGTTTTTATCAGTTTATGTGCACCCTTACACTTTAAATACTCATCTTATTCCAGTGAGGATTCTCTCCCCGGAATGTGCAAGGCTTTAAAAACCCATCTACTAGAAACCATCTTAGTGATTTAGTGCGATGATGAGTGCCAAATATTGCATATTTCTACACCTTTTTATTGGCATTTAACTCATCTTTTGTGCTTAGAAATCAGATATTATCCCAAATTCTGTATTTTTCCTGTTTTCAAGAATAAATATTTGTACTAATTAATTTTGTGTTTTTAGGTAGTAAATAAAGCTCGGAGAAATTGAGGAGCCAAAAGAGCAGAAATTGGAGACGAGCGTCTATGAAGCAGAAAGCCAAAGCCCGCGCGCGCATCAGTTGCAACCCAACAAGAAGCAACCCATTTACAAGACATGGGCTTGAGCGGTCCAAGACCCGCCCATAACCCGGATCCGAGCCCGTCCTTTCCCCGAGCCGTGAGATCTCGCCCATCTCGCATCCAACGCCGCCGCACCCCTCACATCATCACTCCCCGCACCCGCTTCACACCGGTTGCCTATATACCTACACCCATCGACCAAACACCATTTCCCATTTTCTTTCTCTTTCTCCCTCTCCCGATCAGTTGCAGAGACCACCTTATCTCCTCCCTCTCCCCGACAAAACCAGAGCCATCACCACCATCTCCATCTCCTGGCACCTTAGAGCCACCACAACAAGTTGTCCGCCGCCCCTAGTTCTAGTTATCTCTCACCTAGCTTCTCTCTTAACCCTAGAGGCTATGTTGGAGATAAATGGAATTAGGGTTTTCTCTTACAGCTCATGCATGGAGTCAGAGACGAATTCACAGAGAAATCAGGTCTGGGTCTTTGTTTATTGGTCTGTTGAGTGATTGTGAGGTATAAAATCAATTGTTCTTCATGAGAGAGAACTCAGTCACAATTTTAGGGTTTAATTTTGTAATTTAATTTGAAGCTTGTTTTGTCTCGAGCATGATGTTCTAAGTTACTTAATTAGGGTGTAGATGAAACCCTTTAGTTCAATGTGAAGTGATTTGATTCTCAATTTGTTCTTGTAATTTTTATTGTTTAGGAGTATAATTAGTTGTTACCTCACAAACCTGTGATCAATGGTACTGTAAGAAGACCATTGATACTAGGGGTGAGTGAAGGGAATCAACTAAGTAATTACCTCATCCGAGGCCTTCAAGAGAAGGCATGAGAAAATTTTGATAACTGCATTACCTTAGCATAGGATTAGAGGTGGAATTAATCACCCTAATGCCACTAAATCAATAGTTTACAACACCTTTTACTCATCTTTGCTACTCTAGTTTACAAATACAATGACCATAGTCGTATCGACACCAAAACCAATTACTGATTGTGCTACCATCTCTGTAAATCAGTTAGTAAGCCTTAGATCAACTTCATAGCAACTCCATTTCCCGTGGATCGACCTGTACTTGCCACGCCTCCAACAAAGTTGTGCACTTGCAGTATTACACGTAGGCAAGACACTCTTAACAGCCTACCATGCGAGTCCAAAACCCTGATATTGTTTTCCTTTGTGAAACAAAAATATCCCAAGTCAAAAGTAAGCCCTTACTGAACCAATACCACTATCCTAATAGTGCTTTTATAGAACCTTTTGGTTTGTCTGAAGGTTTAGTATTATTATGTAAAAATGGTTTTGCTGTGAGATTTTAAGTGATGAACAAAATATGTTTAATGTTGTGGTTCATAGTGATCCTAGTAAACCAGAATTGTTACTCACTTGTATGTATGGTTTCTCTCCTTATGCTAAGAAAAAAGAACAATTGAACTATATTAAACAAACTAGTGAAACTAGTAACTATCCTTGGATTCTTCTAGGAGATTTAAATTTCCATCTTTTGGATGACAGTAACAAAACCTCTTCCTCTCTAGATGGTTGGGTTAACAAAATTGTTGCTGAAAGTGGCCTTGAAGACATATGATATGTAGGAAAAAACTACACATGGACAAGCAATAATCTTGGTACTGGTTCTAGAAGATCCAGAATTA
This sequence comes from Papaver armeniacum, assembly GCA_023531295.1. Classification (NCBI taxonomy): domain Eukaryota; kingdom Viridiplantae; phylum Streptophyta; class Magnoliopsida; order Ranunculales; family Papaveraceae; genus Papaver; species Papaver armeniacum. Next base: position 128,723 of record JAJJWW010013858.1, on the reverse strand, counting down.
ACCTTGCTTTAGGCAATAGTGAGTGGAGTAGACATTTATCTAAGTCCAAGCTTTTACATCTTCATCAAGTAGGAAGTGACCATTCTCATATTCTACTTGTCACTGATACTGAGTGTGAGCCATGTTGGAGGCCTTTTAAATTTTTTCTAACCTGGCTCAATGATTACACTTGCTCTACTACTATAGCTAATGCTTGTAATATTAGTGTTAGTGGCTCCCCAGGTTTTCAGCTTGTTACAAAACTTCAGTCAGCAAGAAAAGAATTATCCATATGGAACAAACAACACTTTGGAAACATCAACCAAAATATTAATCATCTTCAGCAGGAGCTCAACTTTGCTCAGAATCAATTACCTAGTAGTGAAGTCAATGAGAAAATATTGAGAATAAACACAGATTTGAATAAGTGGCATAAGATTCAAAATGAGTTCTTGCAGCAGAAAGCTAGAGACAACTTCATCAAAGACATGGATAAAAATACAAAGTACTTCCACACCAAAATTAACAGGAAAAGATCTAGAAACAACATTGATTCCACTCAAGACCACACTGGTAATTGGCTGCATTCTAGAGAAGACATTAGATCACACTTGACAAAGCACTTTCAAGATATAAGTACTTCATCCTCTCATCAACTTGAAGAAAGAATTTACTCAGTTCTGCCAACTACCATTTCTCATGAAGACAATCTATGTCTTACAAGAATACCAGGAAATGAAGAAATTTCCAACACTCTCAAAAGCATGGAGAATTGGAGTGATCCAGTGCCTGAAGGCTTTCAAGATGGTTTCTTCAAAAGTCAATGGAATGTAGTAGGTGATGATGTATGTCTTATGGTTTCCAGATTCTTTCAAACAAGACACATTTTTAAACAAGTCAACAAGACATATACTTCTCTTATACCAAAGAAAAAGAAACCTCTTTGTGCTGCAGATTATAGACCCATAGGATTGTGTAACACTTCTTATAAGGTCATCTCTAAGGTTCTTGTTAACAGAATGAAGCCTCTAATGGAAAAGATTATTTCTCCATATCAAGCTGCTTATGTTTCAGGAAGACTTATCAGTGACAATACAGTGATTGCTCAAGAGATTATTCACTCCATGAAGAAGAAAAGAGGTCAAATTGGATGGCTAGCTCTCAATGTAGATATGTCCAAAGCTTTTCATAGATTAGAATGGGATTTTCTTATTAAAGTCTTAAGATATTTTGGTTTCAGTGAGGAATTCTATGATCTAATTTATCAATGCATCAGCACAACTACACTGTCTGTTATTCTCAATGGCTCTCCTTGTGAAGAGTTTCATCCTTCAAGGGGCATTCGGCAAGGTGATCCACTCTCTCCCTATTTGTTCATTCTAGCTATGGAGTTTCTCTCAAGACATCTTATAGCTGCTCAACAAAGCAACAACATCAAAGGCATTAAAGTGGCTGCAAATTCTCCAGCCATTAATCATCTTTTATTTGCAGATGTCTGCTTGATTTTCACTCAATAAAATTTGGATTCAGTTAACAATCTCCTTCAACTTCTTAACAATTTCAGTAGTCAGTCAGGCCAGGTAATCAATTTTGAGAAATCTGTAGTGCATTTCAGTAAAAAAACTAAACCAGAAGTTGCAGCTCACTCAAATTCTAGGAGTCAAAACTATGAACTCAAAAGAAAGGTATTTAGGATCTCCACTTTTTCTTCGGCATTCTAAACAATAATCTTTCAAGTCTATTGAAGATAATTTCAATAACATATTATCTACATGGTCTGCTACTTCACTCTCTCAATCAGGTAGATCTACTATGATCAAACATGTTCTTAATTCACTACCTGTTTATCAAATTGGTTCGTTCAAGTTACCTAATCAGCTCATGAAGAAATTAACAACCATCCAAAGGAAGTTTTTCTGGGGTCACTCTTCTAATAGAGGTTTTGATCATGTATCTTACTCTAAACTTTGCAAGTCAAAAGATCATGGAGGTCTTCCTTTCATAGACATGGAAAAACTTAATCTGGCATTACTCACAAAACTTGCTTGGAGGGTATGTACTGAAGAAGATCAACTCTGGGTTCAAATTCTAGGGAGTAAGTACTTCAAATATGGTAATATCCTTCATCAAAGAATTGAAGCTACAAACTGCTCCTACATGTGGAATTGTATTACCAAAGGTCTTAAAATCATTCAAGATAATTACTTGGAGGTTAATAATGGCAGAAGAACCAAAATATGGAAGGAAAAGTGGGTTCCAAGATTGAATCATCCTCCCATCCCAATGAATGATATGCACAGATTCTATGAAAGTGTGGATGAACTAATCAACACAGATACAAATTCTTGGAATGTTACTCTCTTAAAAATCTTGTTAATGCCAATAATTTTAGGCAAATTCAGGAAATCTTTATTGACACATCAAAAGAAGATATTATGATCTGGACTCCAACAAAAGATGGCAAATTCTCAGTTAAGAGTGCTTACAATCATCTCACTAGAAGTTCCAATGATATTCTGGTTAATGGAGTTGTTGTTCAGCCTCAAGTTTGGAAGGCATTGTGGAGTTGTAGTGTTGCACACAGAATTAAGCTTTTTTCATGGAAGTGCATACATGAATGTCATCCAACAAGATATGAACTTGCAGCACATAACCTTGATATGGAAACTCAATGTGAAGTCTGTGGAAGAGAAGAAGAGACAATAGCACACCTAATCTTTGATTGCAGTCATGCCAGATCAGTGCGGAGAACCATTAATATAGACATAGATGCAGTTAAAGCTAACTTTGGTAGTGTTTCTGAATGGGTACTAAGCTGGTTTAATGGAAGTAATACTGTTGTTCACCTGTATGATTGGTGCTTGGATCATTTGGAAAGACAGGTGTGATAAGATATTCCAGGGAGTTAATCTAAACCCTATTTCCACATCCAATAGGATACAATACCATTTAAGTTCTCATCTGCATGAAAATTTAATTTGTGGCCCGCACAGCATTAATACTGCCAAGTCTAATTGGTTTCCTCCTGCACAAGGCATTGCGAAATTTAATGTTAATACTTCTTTCGATCATAATACTAATCAGAACGGTACTGGTGTTGTTTTACGTGATCATGCAGGCAACTGCGATGGGATCAGAGGAAGTTTCAAACATGGAGTCTTGAATCCAGAGCAAGGGGAGTGTCTAGCTATACGATATGCTCTACTATGGGCTAAAGAGATGAACCTGGATGATATACAAATTGAGTTATGGAGTTATGGATCTTTTGTACCTCTTCTTTGATAGTCTTATTTCATTGGAGTTATGGAGCAGTGCTATCCCGCACGACCTTGCGGGAAGCTATCCCGCTCAAGCGACTTCTTTACCGTTAGATCATGCTAAAACCCAGATCTAACAGCGTTGAACACTTTAGGGGAAGTGGTGGGTCCTTTCCCGAAAGCGGTTGGTCCTGTCCTGAAAGTGATGGGTCTTTTCCTGAATGTAAATCTAACCGTTGATTTGATCATCCAACGGTAAAGAAGTTACTCTTGCGGGAAGCCCTTCCGCAATGTCGTGTGGGATAGCATTTGTCATTTCATTGGCTTATATATTTTGGAGCAGTGCTATCCCGCACGACCTTGCGGGATGCCTTCCCGCAAAAGTGGCTTCTAAGTCGTTAGATCACTATGTCCCACAACTAAAACCCAGATCCAAAAGCCTTGAACCCTTTAGGGAAAATGGTGGGTCCTGAAGTGAAAGTGGTGGGTCCTAAACTAAATGCAAATCTAACCGTTTATTTGCTCATCTAACGTCTTAGAAGCCGCTTTCGCGAGAAATTATCCCGCAAAGTCATGTGGGATAGCATTTGTCTATATTTTGGTCATTACAAATATTTTCTCAGTGTGAATTTTATGTTTGCTTGATTTTGGCCGACAATACAACAACCAAAAAAAGTTGAACAAACATCCCCCACCCCGATACTTAACTTTATCATCTTATTGTTTTTCTTTTCCCTGGTTTGAGGTGGAGCGAAAAGTCAGAATTGACGCGGGGTAGTGTGAATAGTGTGATGCTGGTGGTAAGCAATGAGGTTTAGGTAATTGAGTGGTAACCATCTCCTTAACCTTAAATTCAGGGGTAAGTGTCATGATGAATAGCATCATTCATACTCCTCCAATCCTTTCGCTTCTAGTGACCCTTTGGTGGTTGCAAAACCAACCACGCCTCCTATCACACCCTGCCTCAAGTGCTGCATAAATTACGCGCCTCTTTGTGACTACAAGTGAAACACCCTTCGAAGACTTAGAAAACAAGACCACGGTTTCAGGTTGTCCATAAGGCATGTCTGATTCTATGCCCAAGTTTGGTCCCATGTACGGGGAAGCTTATCATTTTGTCCGAGAGTTAAGAAAATTATGACACGTTAGCACCCTAAAATTCGGCAAGGTATACCTTTTTTTAGAAACCTATTATAGGGGCTCCAAACATTTGGTTTTGAGGGCTCACAAGATGACAAAATCGGGTTATGAAATAGTAATCAACAAAACCCCATATCTAACTATTTTTCGTAATGACTAAAATACCCTCCATGAATTATAAAATTAAAGTTATTATCTTTTCTTTCTCTTTTCATTCATAAATCATGATGAAAATGAAGATCATATACAAAAAACTAAATCTATTGTCTTCTCATTCTCTTTTCATTCATAAATCATGATGAAGATGATGATCATAAAAAAAAACCTATTATTTATCTTTCTCTCTTCTTCTTCTCCGTCGTGATGAAGATGACGATCATAAACAAAAACAACTAAGAAAACCCATCACTTATTTTTGCAAAAAATAGTTTCAAGATCTTGTCTACGGTTGGGAAAATTCATATTTCCCGATCGTAGACATCTCTGATTGGGAAAATTCATACTTCCCAACCGTATATGGTTCGATCTACTGATTTGGGAAAATTCATATTTCCCCACCGTAGGATGTCTGATTGGGAAAATTCATACTTCCCAAACCGTAGACGATTCGATCCTGATTGGGAAAATTCATATTTCCCCACCGTAGACAGCTTCAAACTGTTTTTCAAAAACCCAATTCGATCGATTCTCGCTTATCCATGCATTGAAACCAATTAAATAAGATGGGTTTTTGATTTTTACCTTATTGAAATCATTGCGGGTGGATTAAATGGTGTTAATCGATAATTAATTATTTTGAGAATTGACGACTAATCGAAGAAATAAGCGATGGAGGTGATGGGGAAGAAGAAAATGGAAGAATTAAAGGAGAGGAATGAAAACAAATTAGTTTTAGGTTTTCAATATTTAATATGTTAAGGGTATTTTAGTATTTTTCTTATGAATTAGGTCCCCTTAGAGCAACTGCAGTGGTGCGAGTATAACCAAAGACCAAAGAGGGGAAAAAAGAGACTAAATTTGGGTTTAGTCCGTTGAGTGACGCAGTGGGAGGAAGACTAAATTTTGGTGGAGCGTAAACTATACGTTCGCCTGGTGTGGGGCGTGAAGTATACGTTCGCCTGGTGTGGGGCGTGAAGTATACGTTCGCCTGATGTGGGGCGGAGGGTATACGTTCGCCCGGTGCCGAAAACTTAAGAAAAGAAAAAAAAAAAACAAACAAACAAAACAAAACAAAAACAATGGGGCGTTGGTATAATCCACGCCCCATATACATATTCTAAATTTTTGAGTGGGGCGGAGGTATAAACCCCGCCCCACAATAAATTAAAAAAAAAATATATATGGGGCGGGGTATAAACTACGCTCGCCGTGGGCGTAGACTTTACGTCCGCTTTGGTGTGGGGCGAATACTATATCAACGCCGGTGTGGGGCGAACACTATATCAACGCTCGACTAAAATTTGGGTTTGGTCTTGGTCGCCGACCAAATATAATCGCCCACTGTTCATTTAGTCTGGGATTTGGTCGATGGTCCGTCCCGCTACGCCTGGTTCAGAGACCAAATAAATGGGTTTAGTCGCCCACTGCAGTTGCTCTTATCTTCATTGTAGGATATTTGAATCCTTAGGAGCCCTCAAAACTCTTTTCTTGGAGCCCCTATAATAGGTTTCTTTTTTTACGCCCCATAATATGACAGGAGTGAGATTTACCGAATTTACTCTCGTGCATCTTATTTTTTATCTCGTGCAGGATCTGTTACAGGATAATTTTTCGGTCAATTTATCGTTTTTCTATGGCAGCAACCGGCAGTATGAATCTAAAGCTGCATTTTAGTCTAGGTCTTTTACTTTTTCCTCAAAAGTAAGAGAAATTTTTTCACTCCCCAGTAATTTTGGCATATCTATGGAAATGCAATCTTCTTGAAGAGGTGAAAAGTATGCCATTGGGAACAACATATACGCCGTTGTATAGTGTTGTGGAAGAAGTTGGACACAATATAACACGTCGCATACCTAAGCACATCACAATAATCACGCTTAGAGAAGATGGTGATATACGTTATAACTTCTATAAAATAATAAGTTTGGGATCAAGAAAATTTATCATTTTAAGAGATATTATATTATCGACAACATAATAAATTATTATTTAATAGTGAAAAAAACTATTATATATTTAATATTAAAAAATCTTATTTAATAGTTAAATAATTTATTATTATTTTAAAGAATAATTAGTTTAATATAAACCACCTTCATTATTAGAAGAAGAAAAAAAAGAACAATTTATTTGGAAGTTGAATAATAATTGTAGATTGTAAGTACAATATTGACTAGTTTTGTAGAGATATTATATTATTGACAAATACAAACACTTCTAGTATCAGTCACACCTCAGCACATCTTTTTGCAATGCAATAATGTGAATCCGGGTCTTTTGAGTGCATTACAAACTATTATGGATAACACACAACTCCATTTGAATTTTAAAGAAAAATGATCCAATAGTGGATCATATTTTGAGAAAATTTTAATATGTAAAAAAATATATTTTTACTTTTTTAGTAACATTATACTTGTTCTTAACTGGGGAAATGAACAAGATGTTTGTATGGATGTCACAGGTGTCTTGCCCTTCACTGGTGAAAGTACTCGGTCTTTTGTCCTAGGAAAAGCTATTTCTAATGTTGTTTCGCGTAAACGTACTAAATACTTGGACAAATGTGTTTCACATGGCTATGGTCTGGGTGTTCTAGCTTTCTCTACCTTAGGGAACTCGGTGAAGATACTTTGTGTTTTTTCGAGCGTTTGAAGAATTGTCTAGTTAGCAACGATGCTAGTAGTGGTTTGGGTAGTTTTATTTTTCATAGATTAGGTGTTCATATTCAAAAAGGAGTTGGAGCCCAGCTTGTTGGTAGGCTACCAACCAAAGTTTTGTATGATTAATTATTTATTTCAGAATAAAATTTTATTTCTTAAATTACTACTCAATCAAAATCAGGTTCCTTCAAGAAATTAGTTGGAAGTTTCGCAACAAGCTGAGCTCCAACCCCTTTCTGAATAACTACACCAATCCTATGAAAAAGAAAATTCCCAACACGAACGTTAGCATCATGACTAGCCATAAAATTATGCAACCTCTTCAGAAAATCAATGGTTTTGTGGCCCAACTCTCCAAGGGTAATAAAAGCCAGTGTACCAAAATTATAACCTTGAGCACTACACTTATCAAGATACTTAGCTTGCTAACAAAAAAAGGTCCACTAGAAACAGGGATTGAACCTGTGACCTTGTGGTTAACAGCCACACGCTCTAACCAGCTGAGCTATTCCAACTTTGTATTATTTGGAACTTATTAACACTTAAAGGGAACTTGTGAAATGTATTATTTTATAATTTTATCAAATTTATTATTTTAGCACTAGAGCCCCGAGTCGGGACCAGAAAATTTTATTATTTAAACGAGAATAATATATTATTGAGTATTATTGGGCCGACCGAGCGAAGCGATGGAGGACCTTTATATGGCCACTTTTTTGTAAAATCTAAGTGATCAATTACCACAAAAAGATTGAAAATGGTTAGGGCCGAAAAACCAAAAATGTCCCTCCCTTTTAGATCAATTACTATAACTCCTTATGTATCCTATCTTTTCAGGGGTATAATTGGCAACCAAACTTTAATAAAACATATCTAAAAATCCGTGCCTTGAAATTTTACAAATTTTATCTCGTTGGAAAGGTTATAAAAACTCTACGCAACGAGTACAAACAACAATATTAAATTTAAAGTTTTTGCGAAAAATTCGGAGGTATTTATCATTTTAGGCACAATTTTAGAAAATTAAATGTATATCCATTATGCAAACCACCACAAAGGATACATAATACTTTATGTAGCAAAATTTTGGTTTATGCATCAACTAATTTTCCGTTGCAATTAATAAAACGATGTACTCCCCCTGTTTCAAGAAAAATGATACTTTCATTTTAGGCACAATTCTAGAAAATTGAATGCATAGCCATTATGCAAACCACCACAAAGGATGCATAACACATCATGCAACCATATTTTGATTTATGGATCGACTAATTTTCCGTTTCAGAAAAAGTGATACTTTCATATCCCGTTTCAGGAAAAGTGATACTTTCACTCCGTTTCGGGAAAAGTGATACTTTCTCCCCGTTTCGGAAAAATGAAACTTTCGTTCTGTTTCAGAAAAAGTATCCATTATGCAAACCACCACAAAGGATACATAATACTTTATGTAGCAAAATTTTGGTTTATGCATCAACTAATTTTCCGTTGCAATTAATAAAACGATGTACTCCCCCCGTTTCAAGAAAAATGATACTTTCATTTTAGGCACAATTCTAGAAAATTGAATGCATAGCCATTATGCAAACCACCACAAAGGATGCATAACACATCATGCAACCATATTTTGATTTATGGATCGACTAATTTACCAGTTTCGGAAAAAGTGATACTTTCGCTCCGTTTCGGAAAAATGAAACTTTCGTTCCATTTCAGAAAAAGTATCACTTTTTCTGAAACGGGGAGAAAGTGTCACTTTTTCTGAAACGGGGCGAAAGTATCACTTTTTCTGAAACGGGGTGAAAGTATCACTTTTTCTGAAACGGGACGAAAGTAATCATACACAAACCCCATCTTCAGATTCTTCTTCGGTCGGCCTTTCCACCGTGGTAACGGTCGTACTAGTTTTAAATAAGTTATATTGTATGTATCATACATGATACAACATGTTACATTTATTTATATTTCACAGACATATTTTTATCAGGAACAACCAAATTGTTTTTTAAAATTTTAATTGGCTTCAGACTTAAATCATCAAAAAATTGCCGATGAATAATTATATAACCGTCTTAAGTTGCTTGGTACCCATAAATCGTACCTAGAGAAGTAACTTTTTTAATTCGTCTTAAGTTGCTTGGTACCCATAAATCGTACCTAGAGAAGTAACTTTTTTAATTGAAGTAGTTTGAACCTCAATAATCATGATGAAGATGATATAAGATATTTCGACTTTTTCACTCCTGGAGAGGGTATGGATATTTAGCCAAAATATATCGTGTATGGATACAAATAATGCTTATGACTTCTGCTTCTCCAGAAGTCGAAGTCAGAAACAAAATTATTTTGCTTCATAAAAAGTTAATTTTTCGATTTCTATAAATCGTTTTGAAATCTGACTGCCAAACTAACTTCTGACATTTCGATTTATAGAAGTTGGAAAGCTACTTCTGATGTGTTATAGCTCCAACTTATATTATCTAAAGATCAAAATCCACTTTGTAAACAATATCATGTTTCTTTTTATTTTCTCTTGTGCTAATAAGATCAAAAGCTACTAAGACTCCATTTGAGATTACTTATAGATTTTTCCTGCTAAGGCTCATAGGCCTAAAATTATCAACAGTCGCAACTCCTTCCCATTTTGGTATTAAAGTGATTAAGCCTCCAGCCCAAGTTTCCAGTGCTTTCAAACTCCCTGACCACAACCATTGAGTCCACCTTGGTAACATCCTAGATAACTTTCATGAACCCCATGGTGTAGTCATCCAGACTTTTAAAGAAACAACAAACTATATACGAGGTAGGTTGACAAAAGATTCATGCCTTAAAGCATTATAGAAAAATAAAGATGGAAATATACAAAAGATTAAAAGCTAACAGAATATTGCTTAATTCTCATAATTATAACTTAATTTGAAGTAGTTTTGTTGTTGGAAACGGAAATTCTTCACCATATTGATTATCTAATTAGCAAGCAGTAAATTCTAGGGGTGGGACTTGAGTTGGTTGGGCGGGTTAGAAGGCTTGGACGAGGCAAACCTGAGATAGGAATCCTTTGCCCAGATTGCCCATCGAACCCGTGGAACCCATGGAGGTACTACCCAAGTCCGCCCAAGTTATGTTCCTCGGGTTCCCCAGGTTTCTCGGGTTGGCCCAAGTTTCGCAGGACATACTAGTTTGTTAATATGATAATAATAAATTAGTAATAAAAAGATTTAATTGCTCCATTTATCTCAAATTTCCAAATCACTGAAAATTATTTAGAATAATATAAACTTTTTTGAAATTGAATTTTTTTTTTAATTAAAAATTACATTTGTATACTTTGTTTAAAATGAAAGAATTAAACAGAGCTTTTGGTTGGTAGCCTAGCAACAAGATTGGCTCCAACACCTTTTTGAATAGCAATGCCTAATCTATGAAAAATAAAACTACCAAAGCCACTACCAAAATAAGCTAACTAAACAATTCTTCAGACACTTGAAAAAACACAAAGTATCCTCACCCAGTTCTCCTAAAGTGGAGAAAGCCAAGAAACCCAAGCCATGACCATGCGAAATACACTTATCCAAATATTTAGTATGTTTACGTGAGACCGCATTAGAAATAGCTTTTCCGGGGACGAAAGAGCGGACTCCATCACCAGTGAAGGGAGAGACACCTGTGACATCCATACAAACATCTTTCTCGTTTTCCTAGTTGAGCACAAGAATATCAACAGGTTTCGAATCTTTGTCATCATCCGTCAGGAAACTGATAGGTGTAGAATACACCTAATTTACTATCTAGTAGTTTATGCTTTCTTTGCTATTTTTCTTGTAAATTATGTATTTTACACTTGTTTTGAGTTTTGTAGCTACTCCGGAGTCGCACGGAGGAAAAGAAGAAGAAATCACTCAATTTGAGCAAAAGGGTAAAATTGTCATTTCACCAAGGAGGGAATACTATATGGAGCACAGCCAAGGTTAAGGGGAGGTCAAAGAGGTGTCCCTTATCCAAAAGAAGGGAGTGAGAATAGCACATTTTGGGTGTACTTGTGGTGGGTGTCTGAATCCACCCACACCCTAAACCCACAGACCCACACCCACACCCGTACCCGAATCCGCCCCATTTAACCTTCACCCTAAATCGAGAGTTATCTTTACTCTCAATCATTCTACACCTGAAATTGAGACCCTGATGCTTGAGAAACACAGCCATGGCTGCTGTTAATTTGCTTCAGAAATTGAGACAAAATTGAGAACACAGAGAGGAGATAGAGGAGCTGCTGATAAAGCTCGGTGAAATGGGTTTGCTGAGAGATGAATAGAGGATAGGGTTTTGCTGTACAGAGTTGGAGAAGCGAGATCTGTTGTCGCTGCTACCACTGAGGAAGACGGAAATGGTTGAAATACGTGAAGGTGGGTTTAGAGCAGAGATATTGAATCTTGGCAGAGTTGAGATGAAGATTATCATGGGATGAATTGGTTTGAATCTGTGAGTGATTGAATGGGTTAACTGAAGTTGGGTTGAACTCGATTTGGGATTTGAGTGAGTGAAGATGATACACTTGCTGCTGCTGTTGCTGTCTCAGGGAGATAGGGTACGATTCGAGTCTGTGTTGAGGGTTGTAGCTGAGAAGAGCTCAGAGATTGAAGCAGAGTTGGGAGAAGAGATAGAGACCTCAGAATGAGAAGAGATTGATTGAAGATGAGTTTGCTGTGGGGTTGATATTATTTTCTGGTGATTGAGCTGTTGCTGTAATAGAAAGCAAATGGGTATCTGGTCGATTCAGTATGGGTTTTGTATGTGTTGGTGCTGCAAGAATGAAGGCTGTTGAAGTAGAATTGTGTTGAATTGTTGATGTTACAGGGGATGGAATGTTGCAGCTGTGGGCTAATTGAGACTGAATGCCTGAATTACATTAGATGTATGCTTAGGCTTGATTACAGGGAAGGAGCTATGTTATGTTGGTGTTGGGTTTCGAGATCTTTGAGGAGCGTAAAGCAATGACACTGAAATCGAAAAGAAAGCAAATGTTAGTGCAGGGGAGATTGAGCTGGTGGTGATATTGCAGGTAGTAGCACTGATGGGATGCTCTTGAGTTGCAGTGAAAGATGGGAGAGTGGCCTGAGATTGAAATGTTGATAAGACTGAGATGGATGGAAGAATCGATGCAATTGAAGCTGCAGTTTAGTATGATGTTGTGCAATCGTTATGGCGGAAAGCAAATGGAGTTGCGATCCAAAATGGTTTGTCTTTGGTGGTGTTGGTTGGCTTGACATTGTTTAATGCTATTGTCTTGAGGCGATGATGAGTTATGAGAAATCGAAGGTGGTAGCTGTGTTGCTCTCCGGCTTTTGGCGTTGTAGGTCTCGCTAAGAATGGTGATTGCGTATCTTTGCGGAATGGAAATGGAATGTTGAATTCAATTTTGGTTGCGGCAAAGCAAATGAGTTTGGTTCGGTGTAAGTTACGAGGTTGTGATGAGTGTGCCGAAAAGGGAAGTGTTGGTGAGATTGCGAAGAGCGGGGGAATGTATGTATTTGAATTACGGGTGCAATCGGCTATGTTACAGATTGAAGTAGAGAATGGAAGAGCCAAGATGGCGGATAAGGAGCTATGTAGCACAATCATGGTGCAGACAGACTCTGGAATGTGCACAATGGCTTAGGCCATAGCACTCGATGAATCAGCTTAGTTAGATCACCCGACTAGGCGATTCGATTGACTCAACGACCCTATCCAACTCAAATGACTAGACCCTAACTCGGTGCTTGACCGAGTTAACCCGCTGATCTGGACCGAGTTGACCCACTGGTCCCGACCGTTGACCCGGTGGCCGGTTTGACTTGGCCGGTCACCCGAGCTAGTTTTCCGGCGACTATTCCTAGGATTCCGCCACAATCCCGGTTTTTCCTAAGCGAGCCAAAAATTCCAGAATTTTCTATGGACTTCTCTCATGGGTGTGAAGACTTGGGCTAGGAATTGGATGGAGAATTGGACTCAAATTTGGAAAGAGAAGGTGGAAGAGTTGAGAAAAGCTTGGAATTGGAAATTGAATTGCAAAAGGAAAAGGATTCTACTCCTTAGAAGATTTGGAGAATATTGAAGCCTATAAATAGAGAAGTTTTCTACAACTTCTACACACCTCTCTACACACACAACACTTGTGTTTTTGCTTGCTTTTCTAAGATTTTTCTTTTTAATTACTTGTGTGAATTTGAAAATTCTTCTTTTAATTATTATTATTTGTGTGAATTTCAAAAACATGAGTAGCTAATTTTCTTATTGATTGAGGATGAATTCCTAGTTCTTAACATGAGTTGAGTTTTTGTTTTCAATTCTATCTTGAGATTTTTCACATGATTATCGATTGTTTTTACTAATAGGAGTGATCTTAAAGACATTCATGATTGATTGATAGATTGTTTGGAGTGCACGCTAAATTGATTTGTTAATTGATCTATATCTAGTATAAGTTAGGGAATACGTAATCGTTCTCGACACTTTACACAAGTAGAAAACACGAGACCTTGCGGAGGGATTCCGTGGAGCAATTGTGTGTAGAAACAATGCTAGAAAGTGGACCAAGCGAACCGAGTTTAACTACTAGTACTAAACCTAAATTCATAAATCTTAATGCATTCTCGGGAATTACATCTTGTAAGCGGACCTCAAGGTGGTTCTTTTGAATAGAATCGATAACTAAGCGGACACATTACTCGGTGAAATTAGGGATTTTGGGGCTAGCTAAGCGGACCTGCTATCCTACGGTTGGTGATAATCTGTGACTAACAACAAGTAGAAAAGAACATAACTTTAATCATTGTTTCGTAACGAAGAAGGATTCCTTGGTCTTGTCTCTCTTATTGCTTTCATCTTTCAACTTTCAACTTTCGATTTTAATTGCTTTGTTTATTTTTATTTTGCTTTTTACACCCCCCTTTCGTGACAACTTTTACAACTAAGATCTCTTGCTCCTCGTGGGAACGAACTTAACTTCCATTATATTATTTTTAATTGAGTGGAAATATTGAATTAATTTGATTGCACCTACGACACGCATCAAATTTTGGCGCCTACCAGTGCTTAGGGGAGCAACGGGCGATTTTTAGTTGTTTTTAATTTTTATTTTATTCTTGCTTTGTTAGATTCTTTACCGTATCTAACTTAGTTTGTGAGAATCTTGTTTCAGGTGTTATACCTTTGGTGAATGCTTGGAGAGGGTAGACCGAGTCCAATACGTCTTCGATCCGGCACTCAACTAAAGGATTTCATTCGTGCGATTAACACTCCACTTTCTCCTTCTTCATCAAGTGATTCGGACAAAGAGGAAGAAACAATGGCTGATCGTACACTAAAGGACCTAGCTTCTCACAAGCTTGATACACAACAATGGTGTATCCAAACTAACTCAACCTTCGAAATCAAGCGGGGTTGATTAGAGAGTTACCAAAGTTCCATGGCATGGTGAATGAGGACCCAAACAAACATCTTATGGACTTCTATGCCATAGTTATGGCTATGCTTCCACCGGAGACTAATGCGGATGGAGCATTGTTGAAAGCTTTCCCGTTTTCTTTGGCGGGCAATGCTAAGGAATGGTTATATTATTTGCCTTCCGGAAGTATCACAACATGGAATGGGATGAAGAAACTTTTCCTCGAGAGATATTTTCCCGCATCCAAAGCTACTCAAATTCGCAAGGAGATTTGTGGATTGAAACAACAAGTGGGAGAATCATTGTATGAATGTTGGGAGCGATACAAGAGGTTGGTGGCAAGCTGTCCACACCATCAATTTAGTGACGTTATGATACTCCAATACTTCTATGAAGCTCTCCACTCAAGTGATAGGTCTCTTCTTGACGCCGCGGGTGGTGGTGCACTAATGAACAAGACTTTGACCGAAGCTAGAGAGTTAATTGAAAGTATGGCGGCGAACTCGCAACAATTCTACACAAGGGATGAACCAATGGTTAGGCGAGTGCATGAAGTTAGTGATTCGTCATCACATCTTGATCAAAGGATGAGTAACATGGAGATAATGATGCAAAGGATTGCCGCGGTAATTATTCCGGATGGTGAGACCGAACAAGTGAACGCTTTATATCCAAATCAAAGGCCAAGGTACGATCCATACTCCAATACCTATAATCCCGGTTGGAAGGATCATCCCAACTTTAGTTATGCAAACACGCAAGCGGCGGCTCCTAATCCATATGCACAACAAGGTGGTTTTCAACAATCACGATTCCAACCTCAACAACAAGGTGGTTCTCAACAATTCCAACCACAAGTCAAGGAGCGTGATTCTTCAATTGATGATAAGCTTAATGTCATGATGCAAGGTATTACGTCATTGTTTCAACAAAATCAACAAAAGACCGATTCGGCTATCAAGGATTTACACACTCAAATGGGACAATTGGCGACCGATGTGAACCTATTAAAATCTCAAGCATCCACAAAACTTCCTTCACAACCATTTGTGAATCCAAGAGAGAATGTTAATGCGGTTACTCTAAGAAGTGGAAGACAAGTGGAGGGTCCAAGTCATCATGAAGAAGTTATTAAAGAGGTAGTCAAAGATAAGGAGGAAACCGCACCAAAGGAGAATTCAACACCAACCGATCAATCAAAAGAACCGGTGCCTTCTTTCACTACTCCACCTCCTTTTCCTAGTCGTTTTGCTAAATCCAAGAAAGAAGCTCAAGACAAGGCGCTCATGGATATCTTCAAGAAGATTGAAATCAACATCCCATTCATTGAGGCTATTAAGACAATTCCAAGGTATGCCAAGTTCATGAAGGAATTATGCATCAAGAAGGATAGGTTGCTTGATAATGAAATTACTAAAGTTGGCGAGAGCGCGTCGGCTATGCTATTGAAGAAGATGCCTACAAAGTGCACGGATCCCGGTGGTTTCACGGTGCCAATTACTATTGGTAAGCAAAGGTTTGAACATGCTTTACTTGACTTGGGTGCTTCCATTAGTGTGATATCGGCCGAAATATATGACTCCTTGAATCTTGGACCTTTGAAAGAGACAAGAGTTATTATCCAATTAGCAAACAAGTCTAACATATATCCAAAGGGGCTTGTGGAAGACGTGCTAGTGCAAGTAAATGAGCTTATTTTTCCGGTGGACTTCTTCGTGGTGGATATGGACAACAATGAGAACCGAGCATCTACTTCTTTACTTCTTGGGAGGCCATTCATGAAGACCGCAAAGACGAAAATTGATGTTGATAAGGGTACACTCACTATGGAATTCGACAAGGAGATAATACACTTTAACATATTTGAAGCCATGCGTTACCCAAGTGATGGACATTCCGTTTACTCCATTGATGTGGTTGATTCATTAGCGCAACAAATGGTGGAATTGAACCAAGAGGATGAACTTGATGTGGTGTTGCAAAATAGCATTGAATTAGACGTCCATGGCTTGTCTAACTTGGATGTTGAAATATCCAAGGAATTGGTGGAGATATGTGGAGCTTTGGCGACATTGCAAGAAGCTAAAAAGGGTGATGTTTCATATATTTCTTTACCCGTGAATGATGAAATACTTGTACCATCTATTGTGAAGGCGCCCAAGCTAGAATTGAAGCCACTTCCGGACCATTTGAAGTATGCTTTATTGGGGGATGGAGATGAGCTTCCGGTGATTATTTCTAAGAACCTCACACCGGTACAAGAAGACCGTTTGCTTAGAGTCTTGCAAGAGCACAAAACGGCTATTGGGTGGACAATTGCGGACATCAAAGGCATTAGTCCATCCATGTGCATGCATAGGATTCTAATGGAAGAGAACGTGAAGCCGGTACGTGATGCTCAACGTCGGCTAAATCCTCCCATGATGGAGGTTGTGAAAAAAGAGATACTCAAATTGCTAAGTGTGGGGGTAATCTACCCAATTTCCGATAGCAAGTGGGTTAGCCCTTGGTTCAAGTGGTACCAAAGAAATCTGGGTCACGGTTGTTCGAAATCAAGACGATGAACTTGTTCCTACAAGAGTTCAAACCGGTTGGAGAGTGTGTATTGACTACGAAAGCTTAATTCCGAACCCGCAAGGATCACTTTCCTTTACCTTTCATTGATCAAATGTTGGAGCGGTTAGCGGGGCATTCTTATTATTGCTTTTTGGATGGTTATTCGGGATACAATCAAATTGTTATTGCAATCGGAGGACCAAGAGAAGACCACTTTCACTTGTCCATTTGGAACGTTTGCATATAGACGGATGCCGTTTGGCCTTTGCAATGCGCTACTACTTTTCAAAGATGCATGGTGAGTATATTCTCGGATTATGTGGAGCGCATCATCGAGGTATTTATGGATGACTTTAGTGTTTATGGCAATTCTTTTGATGGTTGTTTAAATAACCTTGAACTAATTCTTAAACGATGCATAGACACAAACCTTGTCCTTAATTGGGAGAAATGTCACTTTATGGTAAACCACGGCATAGTACTTGGTCACATTGTGTCCTCTCGAGGGCTCGAAGTGGACAAGTCAAAGATAGATTTAATAAGAAACTTACAATATCCCACTTCGGTGAGGGAAATCCGTTCTTTTCTTGGTCATGCGAGGTTTCTATAGGCGGTTTATCAAGGATTTCTCCAAAATCTCCATGCCGATGTGCAAGTTATTACAAAAGGAGGTACCTTTCGACTTCAACAAGGAATGCAAGGATGCTTTTGACAAATTAAAGGATATGTTGACAAGTGCGCCAATTATCAAATCACCGGATTGGAATCTTCCATTTGAATTAATGTGTGATGCTAGTGATTATGCGGTTGGATCCGTTTTGGTTCAAAGGGTGGACAAGTTGTCCCATGTTATCTATTATGCATCTAGGACCCTTAATGATGCACAAATCAATTATTCTACCACGGAAAAGGAGTTATTGGCTATAGTTTTTGCGTTGGAAAAATTTCGATCATACTTGGTGGGTACAAAGGTTATTGTGTATTCCGATCATGCCGCACTAAGACACTTAATAAAGAAGAAAGAAGCTAAGCCAAGATTAATCCGGTGGATCTTATTGTTACAAGAGTTCGACATAGAAATTCGTGATAAGAGGGGTGTGGAGAATACCGTTGCGGATCATCTTAGTAGTCTTGTTATGTCTCAAGAGGAACTTCCATTACATGACCGCTTTCTCAGGACGAACAACTTTTCTCCATGGAAGAATCAACACCTTGGTATGCGGATATAGTGAATTACTTGGTGACAAGGAAAGTACCTAGTACAATATCTAATTTCCAAAAGATGAAACTTAAGAAGGTCGCTAAGCAATATGTGTGGGATGAACCATACTTATGGAAATATGGCGTTGATCAAATAATGCGAAGGTGCGTGCCTAATTCAATTTCAATCCATTCTCTCCTTTTGCCACACTTTTGCATGTGGTGCCCACTTTGGATCTAAGCGTACCGCTCTCAAAGTTCTCGAGAGTGGATTTTATTGGCCCACCTTGTTTGAAGATTCATATGTTTTTGTAAATCGTGTGATAGATGTCAACGAACGGGCAATCTAGGTGCTCGAAATCAAATGCCACTCACACCAATTCTCACCGTTGAGATTTTTTGATGTGTGGGGAATTGATTTTATGGGCCCTTTTGTCAATTCGAATGGAAACTTTTATATACTTCTTGCCGTTGATTATGTTTCGAAATGGGTGGAAGCTAGAGCCACCAAGACTAATGACTCTCAAGTTGTTTGTGATTTTGTAAGGGAAAATATTTTCAATAGGCATGGAACACCAAGAGTGGTGATAAGTGATGGAGGCTCACATTTCAAGAAGGCTTTCCACGCTCTCCTCAAAAAGTACAACATAACACACAAAATTGGTACGCCTTATCATCCACAAACTAGTGGACAAGCGGAAATTTCAAATCGTGAGATCAAGTCCATTCTTGAGAAAACGGTGAATACTACAAGGAAAGATTGGAGCTTTAAGCTCAACGATGCACTTTGGGCGTATAGAACGGCGTATAAGATACCAATTGGTATGTCTCCATATAGGATGGTTTATGGTAAAGCTTGTCATCTTCCGGTTGAACTTGAACATAAGGCTTATTGGGCGATAAAGAAATTCAACATGGAGTATGATGAAGCGGGGAAGCAAAGGAAGTTACAACTACATGAGCTAGAGGAGATACGTAATGATGCTTACGAGAGTGCCCGGATTTACAAGGAAAAGACTAAGCTTTTTCATGACAAGATGATTTCGCGGAAAAGTTTTGTTGTGGGGCAAAAAGTTCTTTTATTTAATACTCGTTTACGTTTATTTCCGGGAAAGCTTAAGTCCCGTTGGGTGGGACCATTTGTTGTTACTAATGTTTATACTCATGGTGCAGTTGATATTGTTAGCGAAAAAACAGGACAACAATTGAAAGTCAACGGCCATAGGTTAAAGCCATATTATGAAAACTTTCCAACGGAGCATGTGGACGTAATTGGACTTCGAGATGCACTCCCTCTGGAGGAGTAATGTGCCGTAAGAGCTAAGTCGGGCCGTCGACTTTAAAACAAGCGCTTAATGGGAGGCAACCCATAGGTTTTGTATTTCTTATCCTTTTGCTTTTTGTTATTTCTTTTTCTTGTTTCTTATCATGTTAAAATTTCCCACCTTGACTTTACTAGGAGGATTCAATTACATTGAGGACAATGTAAGGTTTAAGTGTGGGGAGTGGTTAAGCATGTTTTAAAACAAAAATTACAAAAAAATTGAAAAATTTTGAAAAAAAAAAAAAAAAAAAAAGTTTTACTTAAAAATTCCAACTTTTAAAGATTTTAGAGTCACTAGCATACTTCTAGGTATGTTTACATAGAGATTTTGACCGACATAATTGAACTTGGAAATGTTAGAGAACTACATTCGGATTTCTTGTTTGTTTGAGTGTTAAATAATGGATTTAATCATGCCGGTGATGCGAATTTGGTGCAGGGAGAAGTGCGTTATTAGAATTGCTGATCAATCATTAGTGGAGACTACCCGTATTCATATCATGAGAGGCACCGACCAGAATTCTTCCATTTACTAAAGAGCTTTCTTTTGAGTGTGTGTCACCATACGTTAATTCCGGGTAGAATGGTGAGCTACCCAACCTCCCACCAATATAAGCACTACTCTTTGATCTCTTGAGTGCTAATTTTGTCAATCATGAGGGTGACGTCCATAGATGAAAGCCTCCTTCTTGTAGTTCGATTTGCAGTTAGCACCATTCTCTCTCGCGACAACAACGGATCCATAGAAACACATTCATCATCAACAATGAGCGACATTAAAATCTACAAGGAAAGTTGGAAAAGTTTAAGGTTTACAAGCAACGGAATGAGAAAAAGAGCAAATTTCAAATTCAAGTAAAGCAACATACAAAGAGCGGATTTTTACATATATGTTGAGGACTTACAATACAACGAGGTAATTTTATATCCAAGTATGAAGACTTATTCATGAAAGCGAAGAAAATTAAAAGGTGAGAATTTTTGAAGTTTATGATTTCAAGTTGTGAAAAATCAAGCGGTAAAATACTTATCCCACGGCCATGGTTTATTTTTGTATTTAATTTCTCTTGAATTTCAAAAAAAAAAAAAAAAAAAAAAAAAAAAAAAAAAAAAAAGAGAAAAACAAGAGAAATATTTGTTCTTATTTTTATTTAATGAGCCGTGGGGAAGGAAAATCTATAAGGTAGTTTCAAGCGACAAGGGTTTAAGGTAAAAAGAGTTATAAATTGTTAAGGATTTATGAAAATTCGAGGGTTTATCATCAATAGTTGAAACCGAAGACGAAGATCAAGAAGTTAAAGACGAGGAGCGGAAGACGTTTCTATTGGATGCCGTGAGAGTGGTGTTATCATAATTGGCGATCGGATGTGAAGGTAAGTAAGTAATCTCATCCTCGACAAAAAATGGTTGATTTCATTTCTTAGAGATCGTCAGAAAAATGGTTTTTCAAAATATTAAAAGATGTGGGTTTTTAAAAATATTTCGGAAGTTGTCCTTCCCACCATTCAACGTGTTGCAGGATTTCTCTTTTCATTCCTACCTGCACACATGTGAGAACCATAAAAAGCCGTCTTTTTGAGTGCAATTATCATAAAATCTTATTTGGTGAGGCAGAAGTCGAGGCGCAATGCTTATTGATCGTTTCTCAAACACGCGTTCTCTCATTATGGTGTGGTTATTTCTCACTCAACATTTAAGAATGAGAATATGTTCTTTAGTATTTCTAACTTCTTATTACTAGAATGCAGAAACTCTATGTCCTCATAACTTTTTGGATGCTTGTGACGCTTGAACGCTTTGAAGTTGTGAGTTTTTAGTCTGATTTGCTCGAGGACTAGCAAAGTCTAAGTGTGGGGGAATTTGATAGGTGTAGAATACACCTAATTACTATCTAGTAGTTTATGCTTTCTTTGCTATTTTTTCTTGTAAATTATGTATTTTACACTTGTTTTGAGTTTTGTAGCTACTCCGGAGTCGCACGGAGGAAAAGAAGAAGAAATCACTCAATTTGAGCAAAAGGGTAAAATTGTCATTTCACCAAGGAGGGAATACTATATGGAGCACAACCAAGGTTAAGGGGAGGTCAAAGAGGTGTCCCTTATCCAAAAGAAGGGAGTGAGAATAGCACATTTTGGGTGTACTTGTGGTGGGTGTCTGAATCCACCCGCACCCTAAACCATGAGACCCACACCCACACCCGTGCAAAATCCACCCCATTTAACCTTCACCCTAAATCGAGAGTTATCTTTACTCTCAATCATTCTACACCTCTTGAGACCCTGATGCTTGAGAAACACAGCCATGGGCTGCTGTTAATTTGCTTCAGAAATTGAGACAAAATTGAGAACACAGAGAGGAGCTGCTGATAAAGCTCGGTGAAATGGGTTTGCTGAGAGATGAATAGAGGATAGGGTTTTGCTGTACAGAGTTGGAGAAGCGAGATCTGT
Organism: Papaver armeniacum; assembly: GCA_023531295.1. Taxonomy (NCBI): domain Eukaryota; kingdom Viridiplantae; phylum Streptophyta; class Magnoliopsida; order Ranunculales; family Papaveraceae; genus Papaver; species Papaver armeniacum. The sequence goes on along the minus strand of JAJJWW010013858.1, from coordinate 106,578 downwards.
TGTCGCTGCTACCACTGAGAAAGACGGAAATGGTTGAAATACGTGAAGGTGGGTTTAGAGCAGAGATATTGAATCTTGGCAGAGTTGAGATGAAGATTATCATGGGATGAATTGGTTTGAATCTGTGAGTGATTGAATGGGTTAACTGAAGTTGGGTTGAACTCGATTTGGGATTTGAGTGAGTGAAGATGATACACTTGCTGCTCATTGTTCTTTGTCTCGGGGAGATAGGTGCGATTCGAGTCTCATGTTGAGGGTTGTAGGCGAGAAGAGCTCGAGAGATTGAAGCGAGTTGGGAGAAGAGATAGAGACCTCGGAATGAGAAGAGATTGATTGAAGATGAGTTTGTTTGTGGGGTTGATATTATTTTACGTGATTGAGTTGTTCTTTGTAATAGAAAGCAAATGGGTATCCGGTGGATTCAAGTATGGGTTTTGTATGTGTTGGTGCTGCAAGAATGAAGGTCATTGAAGTAGAATTGTGTTGAATTGTTGATGTTACGGGGATGGAATGTTGCAGTGTGGGCTAATTGAGATTTGAATGCCCGAATTACATTAGATGTATGCTTAGGCTTGATTACGGGGAAGGAGCTATGTTGTGTTGGTGTTGGGTTTCGAATCTTTGAGAGAGGGCAAAGCAATGACACCGGAAATCGAAAAGAGAAGCAAATGTTAGTGCGGGGAGATTGAGTGGTGGTGATATTGCGGGTAGTAGCACCGATGGGATGCTCTTGAGTTGCGGTGAAAGATGGGAGAGTGGCACGAGATGGAAATGTTGATAAGATCGAGATGGATGGAAGAATCGATGCAATTGAAGCTGCGATTTAGTATGATGTTGTGCAATTTATTATGGCGGAGCAGCGATGGAGTTCTGATCCAAAATGGTCAGTCTTTGGTGGTGTTGGTTGGCTTGACATTGTTTAATGCTATTGTCTTGAGGCGATGATGAGTGGCAAGGTGGTAGCCGTGTTGCTCTCCGGCTTTTTGGCGTTGTAGGTCTGCTAAGAATGGTGATTGCGTATGCTTGCGAATGGAAATGGAATGTTGAATTCAGTTGGTTGCGACAAAGCAAATGAGTTTGGTTCAGTGTAAGTTACAGGTTGTGATGAGTGTGCCGAAAAGGGAAGTGTTGGTGAGATTGCGAAGAGCAGGGAATGTATGTATTTGAATTACAGGTGCACTGGCTATGTTACAGATTGAAGTAGAGAATGGAAGAGCCAAGATGGCTGGATAAGGAGCTATGTAGCACAATCATGGTGCAGCACAGCTCTGGAATGTGCACAATGGCTTAGGCCATAGCAGCTCAGATGAATCAGCTTAGTTAGATCACCTGACTAGCTGATTCAGTTCTGACTCAACCTGACCCTATCCAACTCAGCTGACTAGACCCTAACTCGGTGCTTGACCGAGTTAACCCGCTGATCTGGACTGAGTTGACCCGCTGGTCCTGACCCGTTGACCCGGTGGCCGGTTTGACTTGGCCGGTCACCCGAGCTAGTTTTCCGGCGACTATTCCGGCCGGATTCCGGCCACAATCCCAGTTTTCCGGCGAGCCAAAAATTCCAGAATTTTCTATGGACTTCTCTCATGGGTGTGAAGACTTGGGCTAGGAATTGGATGGAGAATTGGACTCAAATTTGGAAAGAGAAGGTGGAAGAGTTGAGAAAAGCTTGGAATTGGAAATTGAATTGCAAAAGGAAAAGGATTCTACTCCTTAGAAGATTTGGAGAATATTGAAGCCTATAAATAGAGAAGTTTTCTACAACTTCTACACACCTCTCTACACACACAACACTTGTGTTTTTGCTTGCTTTTCTAAGATTTTTCTTTTTAATTACTTGTGTGAATTTGAAAATTCTTCTTTTAATTATTATTATTTGTGTGAATTTCAAAAACATGAGTAGCTAATTTTCTTATTGATTGAGGATGAATTCCTAGTTCTTAACATGAGTTGAGTTTTTGTTTTCAATTCTATCTTGAGATTTTTCACATGATTATCGATTGTTTTTACTAATAGGAGTGATCTTAAAGACATTCATGATTGATTGATAGATTGTTTGGAGTGCACGCTAAATTGATTTGTTAATTGATCTATATCTAGTATAAGTTAGGGAATACGTAATCGTTCTCGACACTTTACACAAGTAGAAAACACGAGACCTTGCGGAGGGATTCCGTGGAGCAATTGTGTGTAGAAACAACGCTAGAAAGTGGACCAAGCGAACCGAGTTTAACTACTAGTACTAAACCTAAATTCATAAATCTTAATGCATTCTGGGAATTACATCTTGTAAGCGGACCTCAAGTTGGTTCTTTTGAATAGAATCGATAACTAAGCGGACTGTTACTCGGTGAAATTAGGGATTTTGGGGCTAGCTAAGCGGACCTGCTATCCTACGGTTGGTGATAATCAGTGACTAACAACAAGTAGAAAAGAACATAACTTTAATCATTGTTTCGTAACGGGAAGGATTCCTTGATCTTGTCTCTCTTATTGCTTTCATCTTTCAACTTTCAACTTTCGATTTTAATTGCTTTGTTTATTTTTATTTTGCTTTTTACACCCCCCTTTCGTGACAACTTTTACAACTAAGATCTCTTGCTCCTCGTGGGAACGAACTTAACTTCCATTATATTATTTTTAATTGAGTGGAAATATTGAATTAATTTGATTGCACCTACAACACGCATCAGAAACCCAGAGAAACTTCCTTACGCACAGGCACGCCAGCTTTGTAACAAATGTCAGTGATTACATCACGAACAAAATCATGTCGAAACTTAGGGTTTATATCCTTAGCACAATGAAGCGCGTGGTCCCCAAAGATGTCCATGGATTTGTTACAACTTGGGCATAATCCATTCTCAATGAACAATGGGATACCAAGACGATAACACAACACGACTCTAAAATGTCTGGGTCCAAGGCACTGATTAATCACACTAATGGGAATAGCCAATAGATAATCTTGAGCATGCTTGATACGATTACACTGCCATAAGATGGAAACTCTTGCAGACATAGAAAATTGGTCTGAGATTCGCTTCTTAACTGCATCAAAATAAGTGACTGCCAGGGAGTGCATGTAAGGAGGGGCAGTATCATCGACACAATATGTAGAAGGTAAAACACATACCTGAATAAAATTCCGAAGTGCAAAGTGATAAGCGGAACCTTTGTCTGGGGAGAAAGAATTACCGAGAATCACCTTTTGCACCGATGTAGTCTGACTCGAGAAGCGAGGTAGCAATAGGCGCTGGTATCAGCCATAGTGTAAATGCCAAGTCCACCATCTTTGATAGGCAAGGTAGATAATTGCTACTGTAAAGGACCAAACCCCGTACCGTCACCAGTAATTAGAAGTCTCAAATACTTAAGTAGATGATCATCAAAGAGCGCAGTGGCAGATTGCGAGGCTCACAGATTGGTAGTACGCATAGCAAAATATAATCTAGACACACCAGTGAAATTACGAAGTAATAGCATCTCACTCTGAGGGTCTTTGAGTTTCTTGATTGCATACAATAATTGAACAGTCATATTTACCCTGCTCAACAACATATCACTAATAAAGTTCAAATCCAAACTCACTGGTCCACCGAAAAGTTTAACACTATTAGAGGGTCTACCAATATCAGCATGGAAAACACCTTCATCTGTGCTCCTTGGGTTAACAGAAGGCCAAAAGACTTCCGTCTTCTTTATATTAAGATGTAACCCCCTGTCAGGTCCTTCGGTTTCAATTATGCTCAAAGCCTTAGCTACCTCCAAGGTATCACCAATAATTATGCCATCATCGAGTTACCAAGCGTGCAGATCGAGTTTGCATTGAGAAGCAATAGTCTTCACTAGTGGGTGAAGTGTCAACGCAAATAGTAAGGGACCGAGGGAGTCACCTTGCTAAACTCCAAGTGCAGAAAACAGAATATAATGATCGTAATAGAGTTTAACAGGCCTTAAGTAACAAAATTCTACCCAGCGAGAAATACCTGGACAGTGAAGGCGAACTTCCTTGATGAGCTGCGATCTGCTCACCATGTTGAAAACATTAGAAAAGTCAATGAGCAACATTGACATTTTTTCAGAATGACTCTTCATCTCCAATAAGCGATTTACAGCATGTAAAATACTTTCCCCACCGGCAGGAATACCAACCCCGAATTGGTAATCGCCCAAATAAGACGACATATCCTTTCCAACAGAGAAATTAGGCACCTTGGAAACCAACCAACGCCATACCGCACCAACTGCAATGGGCCTAATTCCACCTCCAGGTTTAAGAAGTGGAGTTAAAGGTGCACTGGCGATAAACTCTCCTAAAAACGCAAGACATTTTCCAGCCAACCAAAGATTGACAACTCCAGTATTCGAAACGAGTAAATCGTATGCAACACCCGTCGCTGCCCCACTCATTGAATCTACTAAGTGTTATGCACGCAAACCATCACGGCCACACGAAGTGCCTTTTGGGAAGCTCTTGATAGCTCCTAAAATAGCCCGTGTGTCCACTGTGGTTGGATCAACCATGACCGCATCACCAAGAATAGTAGGAGAAGGCGCAAATAGATGCTTGTCTAATAATTCAAGGTATGTGTCCTCGTTACAAGAAGCCACCCCTGACGAAGACAACACACGGATGGCTGCTGCAAAATGTCTATAGCTTAACTTCTTCTGGAAGGGCAACAAAGTAGCAGCACCGTGTCTTTTCTCGTCTGTCTTCTTAAGCCCATTAGGTGCAGGATGATGTAAAAGTTTATATAACAATATGGAACAACCATTATTCTCTTTCCAAACATCCAGGGCTTGATGGATAGCTGCGACCTGCAACCGTTTCCTGTTGCCAGATTTCTTCTCGGCTGACTCCTCGGTTTGAACAAGGAGATAGTACAAACTGGGAGGAAAACCAGATGCAACCATGCTGACAGACTATCGGGATTAGCAATAACTCTGTCAAGGTAAGCCTTCAGCGTTCTCGCAAAGGCAAGCCTGCACTTGTGGGGAATGCTAGTGACCGTCGTGAATTGTCGTTGGAGTACGGCGTTGAGTAGGTCAGTAGACAAGCTTACAGCATCAGAACCATCGGTAACAACACTTACAACATCAGTTCCATCTGTGACAACAACAACACCATCCACTGTGACATCCTCACAAACCTCAGTAGTTGTAGACCCCAAGCAAACCGACGTATCCTCACCTGGTTTATCTAAACCATAAAGAAGAAACTCAACCCCCTGATCCTTGAAAGGTCCAGCAACGACATCTCTGTGTACAACTTCATCTCTTCCCTTGCAAGCTTTCTTCCAACCATGCAGACGCATATATCTGCTGCATAACCACATTCTCAAACATTGCATGACTCTCTCCCAAGCTAAGTATATGTGCAGGTTGTTAGCCGTTAATTCTCTGCAAATGTTTTTAGCATCCTCAGAGAATAAGTGCTTGTCATATAAGTGCTTCAAGAAGGATCCCTTTACATATCCTCTGTCGTTAACCCCATCCAGGCATCCATGGAAGTGCTTGAACGGACAATGGCAAAGGCAGTCGTCTGACGCGGCTTCGTCTATGGAAGGAGAAGACAGTGAAGAAGAAGATGCAGGCAATATCGAACGGGAAGAAGCCCTAGTGATACTAGGCATGGCGACAACAAAATCGAAAAAACCCTAAAAAGAAAAGGTTCGAACCCTAGAAATTCAAAGGGAAAGCAAGCAAAAAACCATGGAAAGACAAATGAAAAAGCAATGAAAAATCGTGGAAGATCAAAAGAAAGAAGTCCGGAAAATAAACGAAGAAGAAAAATCAACAGATTCATGGTGACAACGGAGAAAAAATCTGGCTTGGAATCACCAGAAATGGTCGTCGGAGCACCATGAGAGAAAAAATATTTTCTTGAATGATAAATGAGATAAATATAATTTATATTTTCATTATTAGATTTGATAAATGAGATAAATATAATGTATATTTTCTTTATTAGATTTGAAGATAATATCTAAAACTACTCTAAATATAGATAATAATACCAATTAAAAAAATAGTTTTATATAACTATATCATAGTTCTTCGGGTTGGGCGGGTTGCTTGGGTTAGAAATATTTGTGCCCATGCTTGACCAAATTTAACTCGGGTTTATAAAATTTATTCCCAAGTTTTCCCAAAGTTTTGGAATACGTTGTCCATGTCCGCCCAACATTCGGGTTGGGTGGGTTAACCCGACCCAAGTCCCACCCCTAGTAAATTCCTTCCGATAGTTATTGATTAACTTCTTAAAGGGGTCACTTCGCTTCATTTTATGTCCCATTGTTTTGTAAAAAAAAGAGCTCTCCCAAAAACAAAAGAAAACCTAGCCGCACTGAGTTTTTTCAGCCAAGATCTGCTCCTTTGGAGCGGATCTTTGCAGAAAAAACTCAAACCATCGCCCTCGTCGTCTCATTTGCCTTCTGTGATATGTTTTAATCGAATTTCTTCGCTAGTTTTTTTTATTTTGAATCTGAAAAGATAGATTCAAAATCAACTGGTTTTTATTTCTTCTTTCTTTCTCTTTAATCCTAGTTTTCTCTCTTTAATCTTAGTTCTTTAGTTTCTTATAAGTACTTGTTAGCTTTTAGATTTTTGAATCTGAAAAGATAGATTCAAAATCAACTGGTTTTTATTTCTTCTTTCTTTCTCTTTAATCCTAGTTTTCTCTCTTTGATCTTAGTTCTTTAGTTTCTTATAAGTACTTGTTAGCTTTTAGATTTGGGGTTTCTGATTTTTTTCAGTAATTTCTTGTCTTCTTTAATCTTCTAGGTTTTCGGTTCAGTCTTCTTTTTTTCTTCTGTTTTAATTTCGGGATTCCTAAGTATCGAAGCTTTAACATGAAGCTGACTTTAAGTTCTATAATCTTTTGTTAATCCATGGTGTTTCCTGATTAGGGTGGAAATTTCCTTTTAAGTTCTTGTTGTAGTTTATCAATCAAGCACAGGTTATCTTCACAACAATGGAATACTTATCATCTTCAAAACATATTCATCCAGCTACTGTCTTAAAGTTTCCATCAACAACATCTTCAGGCTCCTTGACTCATATACCAGTTAACACTCCAGCAAAAAAAAGATTTTCAAAGACACCGATACAAGCCACTAAAATGATACAGAAGACACCAACAACACAATATTCTAGACCGATGCAGATGAAGACCCATACTATTTCAGACCGATTTCCTTCTATGAAAATCGAGTTAAGGTATACCGGTTACTTATGTTACTGTTACTATGAAAAAATCAGTGATAAATGGTTGGATCTATGGATCCTTTTATACCTATGTCACATATTTCACTATGATTTTAGAAAAACCCTTGAGAAATGGTTGGATTTATGGATCCTAACAACTCTATTGATTGTAGTTTTGTTAAATGGTTTGGGTACGTTACTTTTGACCCAACCAAGACCATTTAAACCAGTTCTGTCACCTTGGAATTAGTTAGGAATGGTAGGAGCTCTTATTTAGACTTGGTCATGTAATGATAGGTGTAGAATACACCGTATTTACTATCTAGTAGTTTATGCTTTCTTTGCTATTTTTTCGTGTAAATTATGTATTTTACGCTTGTTTTGAGTTTTATAGCTACTATGGAGTCGCACGGAGGAAAAGAAGAAGAAATCACCCAATTTAAGTAAAAAGGGCAAAAAGGTCATTTTACGCGCGAACACTATCTGGAGCCCAGTCGAGGTTAAGGGGCATTTTTATTTTGGAGGATTATTAAAGGCAGCTCAGTCGAGGTTAAGGGGCTGGACACTTAGGCTAGCCCTTATCGGAAGTACCCACCTATTATAGGCACCCAAACTGGGGTGGTCTTATCCAGGGGTGTATCTAGCCATTTCGTTCCAGCCCTAAAAAGAATTCACTTTACATTCATTCTTCTCATTTTGATTCACCTGAGAAAACAGAAAAAAACAGCGACAGCCGCTGAGTAAATCGAGAGAAGCTTGTGAGGGATTTGAGTCAAATGGAGAGATCGAGAGAGGTAGGGGTTCGATTCATCGAGAAGGAGGAGGACGATACAACGATTGCTACTGATTTGTGTTTCTGTTTTTACACATGAGAAGAATGAGCAGAGGGTTTTAGCTGTGACGATGGGTTGGTGGTGGAATCAATCGATTCAATTCGACAGAGGAAGAAGATGGTGCTACTTTGATTAAACTCAGATATGAGATCGGGTGCTGTTGATTGACAGGATGAAGAGATTGAAAGAAAGCTGCAGAGATGGGTTCTGAGAAGAAATGAGGATGATTTCAAGACTCGGGGAGATGTTTATTGGATCGATTTGAAGAGAGAAATCAAGATGATATGTTCTTGAATGTATTGCTTAGATGAATGCTAGATCTCATTACGGAGAAGACCCAAGAACCGGCCTCAAAATCGGCCTGAGAAAGCTCAACAAACAGAGTAAACTCGTTGAAATTTCGCTTCTGACAGTCGACCAGGTGACTCATTGAACCGATCCTTACTCGCAACTCACCCGAGTAAGACCGAGTAAGAAGCTAACTCGAGTCCGACTCCTCCGACTTGACCCTACCGACTAACGCGGATTGACTGACGGTTGACCAGTTTGACCGTTAGTCCTAACGGAGGACCGGACGGAATATTCCGTCGAATATTCTCCCGACGACAGAAATTTTCAGGTGGCCGGCGGCGACGTTTTCCGGCCAAATTCCGGCCATAATCCCGTTTTCCTACGAGCAAAATTCCTAATTTTCTATGGACCTCTCTCATGGGTGTGAAGACTTTGGCTAGGAATTGGATGGAGAATTGGACTCAAATTTGGAAAGAGAAGGTGGAAGAGTTGAGAAAAGCTTGGATTTGGAAATTGAATTGCAAAAGAATAAGGATTCTATTCCTTGGAAGAATTGGAGAATATTGAAACCTATAAATAGAGAAGTTTTCTACAACTTCTACACACCTCTCTCTACATCTTTTTACACATCTCTACACACACAATTCTTTTCTTTTCTTATTTTCTTTGTGTGAACTCTTTTAACATGAGTAGTTAATTTTATTGATTGAGGATGAATTCCTAGTTTTTAAACATATGATTTGAGTTTTTGTTTCAATTCTATCTTGAAGTTTTTCACACGATTATCGATTGTTTTTACTAATAGGAGTGATCTTAAAGACACTTATGATTGATTGATAGATTGTTTGGAGTGCACGCTAAATTGATTTGTTAATTGATCTATATCTAGTATAAGTTAGGGAATACGTAATCGTTTCTCGACACTTTACACAAGTAGAAAACACGAGACCTTGCGGAGGGATTCCGTGGAGCAATTGTGTGTAGAAACAACGCTAGAAAGTGGACCAAGCGAACCGAGTTTAACTACTAGTACTAAACCTAAATTCATAAATCTTAATGCATTCTCGGGAATTACATCTTGTAAGCGGACCTCAAGGTGGTTCTTTTGAATAGAATCGATAACTAAGCGGACTGTTACTCGGTGAAATTAGGGATTTTGGGGCTAGCTAAGCGGACTGCTATCCTACGGTTGGTGATAATCTGTGACTAATAACAAGTAGAAAAGAACATAACTTTAATCATTGTTTTGCAACGAAGAAGGATTCCTTGATCTTCTCTCTCTTATTGCTTTCATCTTTCAACTTTACCTTTTAATTGTTTTGTTTATTTTCTTTTGCTTTTTACACCCCCCTTTCGTGACAATTTTTACAACTAGAATCTCGTGCTCCTCGTGGGATCGACCTTGACTACCCTATATTACTTGTTAATTAGGTAGTAAAGTATTAATTAATTTGTTGTGGTTACGACACGCATCATGTAACTTTGTTAAGTGTTTTGAATGTCTTAATTATCTGGTTGAAACCTTTGTAATCGTTGGAAATATCCAAGTCAGTCCTGTAAACACTATGATGTGGAATCGAAATATTGTGATCAACATATTCGAGGCTTGCCTCTTTTACGGAAAAAAAAGAAGATTTACATCACACCGAGCCACTAAGTGACAAATATAAACAAATAGAATCCCTGGGAATGTGTGTCTATCGGTTGACCCGAATTTGTATAGTCTTTACAGATCTAGCTACTTGCATAAAGTTCCATCACTATGTACATACATTGGATCAACAACCAAATGGAAAATGTCTCAAAGGTAACTTAGCTAGTGTTTAAGGGCCATTGATGCATCTATCTTGCTTGTTCCCAACATGGGAGGAGGACCAATTTTACCCTTTTAAATGTATCTTGAGTGAAGACACAATGCCTTCAAACCTAAGCTTACTTTACTAGTAACGAAGTAAATAAAATCCCCCTAGAAACCTAAACCTAAACCTTTTTGAGGGGTTGGAGATTTCTTAAGCAATGGCTAGTATTAGTCGTATTATTCATGTTCACGCTCATGAAAATGATGTTGAATTTTCTATCTTTCATGTAAATATATCTCTGATAATGAGATCTAAGTCGGGTCTAAGAAGTACTGTCTGGGAATTGGGATTTAGACTACCCATATCATAGTTTATGGCTTCCATTGTTGGATAAAACTACTAAAACATACAGGGTTTTGTGATTTATATAATTACATGTGCAATCTTCGTATTAACACCCACACCGCACATGACCAGCCTTTTGTTCGAAGGTCCATTCAAAAGTTGAGCTAATTAACTTTTTTCTAGTCATCTTTCTAGGCTCCCTAGCTACATCGATATGGATTTTGCTGATAGGTTGTTTGAAACAGTGTTTCAGTCTTTCTCATATCAACTGTGTCGGTTGTTAAGGGCCTTTAGTATTCTATCTCCAACAATGAGCAAGAGGAAGACTACCAACTATTACTGCATCCCATATTTTAAAAAGATATATGCTTGTTTCGCAGCAGCCATCCATGATCCATCTCCAATGCTGCCGCTAAACTAGTACGAGTAATTTATTATGAACAACACTGGATTAGACTGCGTACATCTATATTACGACGTATAAGTTCACGACAGTGTTTGCAGTAAACTTTGTACATCATTAATACGCCCTTAACCACCATGTGACAATGCCGAACTAGGAGTCTTGAGGCGATGAGTGGTTGTTGAGGGACCTAGGGAAAGAGAAAAGAGAGGCTGTTCGCATTTATTTCCCAACGGATATGTGCCCTTCCGGAGTACCATTAATTAGAAAATGAGAAACGCACTTGATCAATCTTGTGAAATGAGTTGAGGCTGAGCATTTGTAGAACACTTCATATGCTGTTTTCGTTTTAGTTAAAGGCTTAAGCTGTAAATTTTTGAAGACTGTCTAAAAGTCAGCTAGCTGTCAGCGATCATAGAGAACAAACACATTCCAAATGTCCACAAATAAGAAAAAAAAAAAAAAAACCTTCTACCTATTTGTCATCATCCTCACGCGCTTATCATTGTCTATATTCCCTTCCACCAAACACCTCACCATATGTTACTTTCTCTTCCCAAAAACTTGGTTTTTAGCCTTACTATGCCCATGTATTGTCTTTGTTAACAAGGCAGCAGCTAGGCTAATTCCCTAAGGTCGAAGTTACTTTGACATCTGATTTTGCTTCTAGAGAACAAAATATCGTAGAAGCCTTTTTGTTTTCCTTCTCGATGATTTCATGTGGACATTGCTATATTTACTTTCACTAACGGCAACTCATATGGTATGGATGGTTTAACATTCATAACATCTGGATAATCATTATATCTATGGAGTATCAGAATAATTGTGGAGACTCTTTCTACTATGGAAAAATCCATTTAAATCTCCACAAATCTATATGTGGGTCCCTTTTACCAATTAAAATATTTAAAACAGAGTTTATCCGGCCACCTAATGACCGGATAACAAAAAAATAATGTATCCGAACACTTTCGGGTAACATGGATGACCGGATGGACTACTCCACAACCTACTCTATACATCAGCGGAGTACCATCTAGATTTTAAAAAGATATGGACCTAAATTCTACCCATAGTGGCATTTTTATCCATAAAAAATGGACTATCACTAAGAGCAACTGCAGTGGGCGATTATACCCATTTTTTTGGTCTCAGAACCAGGCGTAGTGGGACGGACCATCGACCAAATACCGTGACTAAATGAACAATGGCGATTATATTTGGTCTGGGACCAAAGACTAAACCCAAATATAGTCGAGCGTGCATATAATGTTCGCCCCAAAACCAGGCGAACTTAAAGTTTCGCCCACACCCACAGCGGGGATATAGTTTACGCCCACACCAAGCGGGGTAAAATGTTCGCCCCCTTTTTTTTTTTTTTTTTTTTTTTTTTTTTTTTGTTCAAAGCGAACATTATATGTGATCCCTGGTGTGGGGCGAACATTATATGTGATCCCCACACCAGCGGACATTATATGTTCGCCCCCTTTTTTTTTTTTTTTTTTTTTTTTAGGCGGGATAAAGTTTACGCCCACACCGAAATGAACTTATACTCCCCGCTCGACTAAATTTACTCGCCACCCACTGCGTCACACGATGGACCAAACTAAAATTTGGTCTTTTTTTTTTGGTCTTTGATCTTTGGGTTTAGTCGCACCGGTGTGGATGCTCTAAGGTATGGATTTACTTTTAGTCCGTAGGAGTTGCCTAACAAGGTGATAAAAGTATAGTCTAGTCTTATCCGGTACTTGTAGCATATTTTGGTCATTTACAGACAATTCTCTGTCGATTAATGTAGTTTTCACTGTTTCTTGAAAATATATTGGCAATTGGCCGACAGTACAATCACCTAAAACAAGGTAGATAAGTATCCCGAGACTCAACTTTTTAAGCTTAAATATTACTTTTTCTTTTCCTTGGGCTGAGGTGTAGCGAAAAGTGAGAAATGGTGCGGGGTAGTGTGATAGTGTTGTTAAACATGAGGTTAAGTGATTGAGTAGTAACCATCTTCTTAACCTTAAACTCAGGAGTAAGTGTCATAATGGCTAGCATCATGCATAAGCCCTCTTTACTAATTTTTTTTGTTTTTTTCTTTTGATTCTGGTGACCCCTTGATGGTTGCAATACCAACCACGCCTCCTATCCGACCCCATTGACACTGCATCAGTTACGCGTTTCTTCGCGGCATATCAAGATTTGTTATGATAGCCTTAATAATGCACTCTGGTAGTGTTGTTGCATTATAATCAAGTATGTTTTAAAAGGAGACGATCTAATTCCCCAAATAATTCTGATTTTGATCACTTTGATATCAATTTGGGCATATCATTTGTTTTTTATGGAAATATCTAACATATATGATGTCAATGATCAAGATTTAAAATATCAATACACAAAATGGTTTGAAACCATCAGGATGTTGATCTCTTCATCAGAATGTAAAATCTTAGTACAAGTATCGTTTTTCGTTTCTTTGAGTTTCGGAATTTGTAAATTTAGTACTAATTATTATTTTCTGTTTTTACGAGGCATTGTTTTTCATTCGAAAATAAATAATTAATTAATTACGGGCTTCTACCTGAGTACAAGATAGACATCCTTTCCCAAGACTTAGAAAGCAAAACGACGGTTTTCAAGTTTTCCATAAGATATGTCTGATTTTATGGCCAAGTTTGGTCCCATATACGAGTATGCTTATCATTTTGTCCAAGAGTTAGGAAAATTATAACAAAATAGCACCCTAAAATTCAGCAAGATATACCTTTTGTAGGCCTCATAATATGTTTATGGCAGGTGTGAGACCTGTCGATTTTCTATCTTGTGTTGGATTTGTTTCCAGATCTTTTTAACCTATCATATTTCTATGGCAGATCTCGTCAGTAGTATGGCTCTACAGTTGCGTTTCGGTCAAGGTTTTTACTTTTTCCTCTAGAATGACAGAAATTGTCTGACTCCCTAATAATTTTGCCTCGTTTGATTGGGGCCAAATATATTAATTAGGAGCCTTGACATTTTATTTACATCCCAAATTTTTCAGGGGTGTATTAAACTGATTGTGAAAATACTATTTTACTCTTCACTAAAAATAAATCTTAAAAACCTATTAACCCTTAATCTTAAGCCCCAATTCATTTCTAGTTCTAAACAAAAAGATCACTCCCTCCCCTCTCACCCTCTCGACTCTTCTCTTCTCCTCCATTAACGACTCCAAGAAAAAAAAAAAAATCTTCACCCGAAAAATTTCAGTTACAGTAAAAGGGTCGTCAATTCGACAAGCCTAAACCCAAACGATTTTTCATATGCATGTAGAGACCGTAAAAAATCGTTAGGGTATATGATGATCAAGATAACGACCGTATGTATGGTTTTCATATTTTTTACCCTAGATTAGAGTCGTTAACATAGTATAGAAACCTATGACGATCCTCTATGGACGACCCTTTTTTAAAGGTCAACGACCCCAGGTGAAAAACAAACAACCTCTCTGTCCCAAAAAATTTCAGAGTCGTCTTGGTATAGACACACAAAATAAAGACTCTTTGTGACACAAGTTAAGAGTCGTCAGGGTATATCATATTACCCTGACGATTTTTCATAACCCGGAAAAGTTGCAGGTTTGAGTCGTCAGGGTATATCATATTACCCTGACGATTTTTCATAGCCTGGAAAAGTTGCAGGTTTGAGTCGTCATTTTTGGTGTCAATACATTGACGACTTTATAGACATTGACGACTCTTTCTCTGTGTTGTGAGATATATCCAATCCATGGGAGAATTTAAGATAATCTTACCATCAACACAATCATCTTTGTTACTTGAACCTTCTCCAACATCATTTCCCCTACTTGAATTACTCATTTCGAAAACCCCCAAGTTTTCCTCTAAAACCTCCTCTTCTTCTTCTCAACTCACAAAAAAAAAAAAAAAAAAAATCTAAAATCTGATTTTAATCTAACATAATCTAACCACACTAATTAAATTAACTTTATTAAGTTTTAATACTAATCATTCAGGGATAGTTTAGGTATTTAGAAAAAATTGCTAAGGGGTGACCCAAATTAGGTTTGGGTGACCTTTTTTGTCCTCTAGTGGGAGGCCCCCAATTAATATCTTTGGCCCCCAATCAAACGAGGTAATTTTGGTATACTCATTTAGAGGGAGGATTCATGGACCCTCTTAGATGGACACTATCGTATATGATTTGCATCATTTTCTCCACAAAACCCAAACAACAATGAATTTAAATCTAATTCTTTGATGATTCGTTCCTCTTATAAGACTCTACATTCTTACCAAAAATGTGCACAATTCGAGACGTATAATACCACCATCTACCCCTTTGAATATCAGTTGTTAAAAGTTAACGGTTGAAATTAAGATCGACAGATCGTGAGGTTTGGTATGTCGATCATTACTTTAATATTGTTATATTGAGCATAGCTCAAGACCGAATCTCATGAGCGTGATTCCAATCTACATGCTCATCAAATGGACTCGCAATAGATAATTCAGTCTCTGGAATCAATGCATGGACGACCACACAAGGTTGATAGTCAACCTCAGTTCCTTTGGTGCCTCACATACGATCCTCATGCCGTATGACTCGTATCATTTTATTTGTGCTCAAGTGAATTAGACTAGTCATAACGCGCAAATTATGGATACTCATCTACCTTATTAAACGTCAACTATAAAGAATATTGCCACCTTGCCAACACATCACGTATTTAAAGATGTTTGTGTTCTTGGTAAAACTATTCACAAAGGCCTGACTTATGTATTGTATGAATTTTATTAGTGAAACCGATCTTAAGTAATCACCTGAGATGGTATGATCGAGTTTGTGATTGTATATGACCGAATCTGGGTAAAGGCGAACCGATCCTATGAAGAGGTGCAACACATCACAAAGGGGAATCAATCCTTGTATGAGGTGCAGCAAGTTTGTAGCAGAAAGGGGAACCGATCCTATGGACATGTGCAACACGTTTTTAGGAAAAGGGGAGCCGATCCTATGGACATGGCAACACATATAAGTTAGATACCATATATATGTGGGGAACCGATCCTAGTACCTAGTCAACCGAATTTTGGGAAGCTAGTGTGACTATGCACAATACTCACATGGAGGTATAACCGAAACTTGTTTTGGTAGAACCGTTAAACCCATGATTTGTAATTGAGTGTTTCTTGATCAATCGCATAGTTCTTGAAAGTCGTGTGAACCAATTCTAAACTTGTTTGGAAGTGTTGAAAATCGGTTTCAATGTTGTAAGTATGAAAGAGGACTTACAAAGTAAGGATGTCCACACACTTTGAACGCAGGCAGTAATGTTTATCATTTATTGTTCAAAGTTATTCCTTAATAGCTACAGGAAGGAAATCCCATGATCGAAACATAAATAAGTTAAGAATATATTTTATTTAAGGTTTTTAATTTTATTTTAGGAAAACGAGAATTAATAATGTACATTTACTAGTTGAGATTTTCCAAAGAGATTTTCGGTTGTTATTTTGGGATGAGCATTTCCGGGAATTATGGAAACCGAATTTGGAATATATTGAATATCTTTGAGAATATTTTCGTTTTTGGAAATTCCTTGGTGTCCAAACTTCCTTGTCTATAAATACTTGAAGTTTGCATTTTTAGCAGACTAATCATTCATGACAACAAACTTCCTCGGTTGTGTTGTTACTGGTGAAGCCGCCTATTCGGAGAGGAGAGTAACCTAATTAGGCGAAATCTCTTACGGCCGCTCAGTTTAAAGTCTTCTATGGGATTGAGAAGCTCTACGAGTACTATTGGTGGGAAACTAGATAATTGCGGTTTATCTTGTGTTTTCGACTGATTTGATTGACTAACGGTGGTTGAACTTTGATTGCACCTAGTTTGTTTATTCTTGAGAATATTCTCTTCTGATATAAGATTCACTCAAACTAGATCGAAGTTTCGACATGGATCTTTAGACTGTTGTTAATGCTAAAGACGATCTTGTGATAATCCATTGTTAACAGACTCCGTTCTGTGCGTGATTGATGCGTGTCGTGGGTGCAACAAATTAGTGATCTTAATTTCACTCAATTAACAAGTAATATAATGAAAGTCAAGTTCGTTCCCACGAAAAGCGGTGAGATTTAGTTTTTCAAAAGGTCACAATGGGGTTTTGTTTTAGATTTGAAAGTAAATAAACAAAGTAATTGAAGGATTAAGTTGTAAACAATATGGAGAGAGATGATCGAGGAATCCTTCTTCGTTACTAAACCTTCAATGAGTTAATATATTCATCAATTCATCATTAATCATAGATTATTATCAACCGTGGAATAACAACTAGCGCAGTGCTATCCCCTAAAGTCCTTTGGTCACCGGATACCGAAGCGCTCGAATATCGATTCTATTCGTCCAAGCCACCAAGTAGTAGCGCACTCAAGATGTAACTTGGTCGAATGGTTTATATTTTATAGCTTAGGTTAATCTTAGTAGTTAAACTCTTAGCGCAAGGTACACTTTCTAATGTTGTTCTACACGCGATTGCCCCATATAATCCCTCTCGCAAGGTCTCACGTTTTCTACTTGTGTATGGGTTATTCAACAATTACACGGATATCCTAACCCTTTACTAGCAATAAATCAATCAATAAACTACTATAGTTGGCCACCTAGAGCAATCAATTAATCAATCATAGACAGTCATTAAAGTAGAAGCAAACAATAATCATATGAAGAACTCAAAATAGATGCATATATTAATCCAAATCAAGTCTAGAACTTAGAATTCATCCATCAATTGTGGGTTTAGCTACTCATGGATGTAGAAACACACATGTTAAATATACAAGAAATGAAAGAGAAATTGTTACGATGGTGAAATCGCTCAAAAACCCTAGCTTTCTTCCTTGTGTTCTTCTCTCCAAAGGCGTGATTCCAGATTTTAAAAGATATAAAACTCTCTTATATAGGTGTCCAAATTATAGCTGCGCCCGTGCTCCAAATCTCGGTTGAAATAGTTGCAAAGACTTGCCAAAACACCACACCAAAGCTCACGTCTATAGCATGGTCGTGTCAAGAAACTCATGCCCAGCTAATGGGCCCATGAACAATGTTGTTAAGGTCCAGCCCGTTTCGTCATTGGCTTGTCAATTCTAGGGAACTGACAAGCATATTTCCATCTTCTCTTTATTTTCCCACGGACAGAATCGAACATCCGTGAGAATTATTTTCCCTTGGATTTTTCTTTCTCTCCGTCGAAATCTCGGACACTCACATCGCCGTGAGAAATTAATTTCCCTAGATTTTTAGTTTCCTCCCGACCTTTGGTATGGTGGTCTACGACATCTCAGAGGATACTTTTATATAGTTCCCACCGCTAAAGAGAAAATGAAGGTGTGGAAGTTACGTGAATCAAGGGATAAACTCAACTCATCGATTTATTCCTATGATCACGGGTGAGATGCTTATCTTATCCCTCATCCTTATCCCACCTACTTGAGATCATGGGTTATGCAAACATAGATAGGTCATCAATCAACCATGCTAACCAAAACATTATCTATAACTACAATAGCACAGATAATTACTCTGACCTCTCTCTTTCTGCTTCCTTCTGAGACAAAGGTTGCTTCATCTTGTGACTAAAGCATTCTTCGAAAGACTAATAATATCGTGGTCTATGCGAGGATTGTTTGTCATCAACCTTTCGCAACTCACCATAAGACCTAAACCTCGCCTCAAATTACTTTATCTCGCTTTCGCACTAACAATGACCTAAAAAGATAGTTCTGAACTGTTTTCCCAACTCCATTGAAACTTTCAATACCCCACTGTAAAATCAGATCATGCGCTCGAAAAGGTCTAACCCAAACCTAACCCATGTTAGGGAGTTTATAAAACCAAACTTTATCAACCATTTTAAAGTAGAGAAAAAGATAATAGAAACTTTCGAACTCTGCCTATGGCATAAGCCGTACAGAAAAAGGTAATTGGTGCTTATATTCCTAATAACATCTCTTGTGGCTAACTTATTTAAGAAACTTCGTCGAATCACAAAACTATTTTTTGTTGTCAGGTACCTTGTTGACATATATTTATGTTGAATCACAAAGTCTTGGTTATATATATTTATGCTTTAGTAACTGTTGACGGTGGTTTTTAGTTCAGGGCTAAGATTGTAAAACCCTGTATTAAATGCATCACATGCTTACTCGCAAAGAAGCCGAGCCATTTAAGAGTGATGAGTGCCCAAGCCTCTTTACTTACATATGTATTGAGCAATTCGGTATATGTATATAAAATTTATCCGAATGGTGCATGTAGCAACAATCCCAAATATGCTATAAATTTTATAAACTCCCGCTTGCATTATTCACTAATGTAAAGCCTGGTTTAGTATTTTCCTATGCTATGTTCCCCAGCTGAACTCTTAATATTAGTATGATATGACAATTATTGTTCAATCGCAGCGTAGTAGCATGAATTTCTCGAAGTGTCAGTATTAAGATCTGCATGAAAATACTCAGGAACACGCAAGTTGTACCACTCTCTGATAAAGAGATTTCTTGTGCCTACGCACAAATAGCTTATCGAAAACTGTTTAATTTTGTGTCAGCTCACGAATTCAATTTTCTAACCTAATTTTACCTATTTGCAAAAATTAGGTCTTTTGCGCCTTGTGCAAATATCTTAACCCTATTGGTCGAGACCAAACCTAGGTAAACTAGGAAACTGATCCTTCATGGAGCTAGTAGGAGCAAAGTCCTACCAGAAAACAAGAAACAAAAGAGGAATTGTGGCAAATAAGAGCAGTGACAAAAAAGGCGTGGACACGCCACATAGCCGGCCAATCTGCTCCATTAGGCGCCGCTTGTGGCCGTTGGCCACGCTCCATGTTTCTCTTGCCGACCCCCTCTCCCATCAACAAATCAGGTCGCTCTAAACTCGCCACACACACTTCTAATAAAGTTAGTTGGTCGTTCTACAAAGAAGCTGAGCCATTTAAGAGTGATGAGTGCCCAAGCCTCTTTACTTACATATGTATTGAGCAATTGAGTATATGTATATAAAATTTATCCGAATGGTGCATGTAGCAACAATCCCAAATATTCTATAAATTTTATTAAACTCCTGCTTGCATTATTCACTAATGTACAGTCGGTCGAGTATTTTCCTATGCTATGTTCACCAGCTGAACTCTTAATATTTGTATGACATGACAATTATTGTTCACTCGCAGCGGAGTAGCATGAATTTCCCGAAGTGTCAGTATTAAGATCTGCATGAAAATACTCAGGAACACGCAAGTTGTACCGCTCTCTGATAAAGAGATTTCTTGTGCCTACGCACAAATAGTTCATCGAAAACTGTTTAATTTTGTGTCAGCTCACGAAATTCAATTTTCTAACCTAATTTTACCTATTTGCAAAAATTAGGTCCTTTGCGCCTTGTGCAAATATCTTAACCCTATTGGTCGAGACCAAGCCTAGGTAAACTAGGAAACTGATCCGCCATGGAGCTAGTAGGAGCAAAGTCCTACCAGAAAACAAGAAACAAAAGAGGAATTGTGGCAAATAAGAGCAATGACAAAAAAGGCGCGTACACGCCACATAGCCAGCCAATCCGCTCCAATAGGCGCCGCTTGTGGCCGTTGGCCACGCTCCATGTTTCTCTTGCCGACCCCTTCTCCCATCAACCACTCAGATCGCTCTAAACTCGCCACACACACTTCTAATAAAGTTGGAAGTTGGTTGGTCGATGCGCCTAATTCCATTAGGAATATAATCTAGACGGCCCAAGCCAGTCTCAAAAACAATCACGGCCGTACGATTTGGCCAAACGATTTATTAAGTTTAGCCGCTCCTAACGCTACCAAATAGGCATCATCATGCCACCGCAAGCAGCGCGCCTGTAATCCGCACCAAAATAATGGGATTGCCTACAAGCCATTCCAAACTACGCCTAGCAATCACCGTAGGCGCCATGCAAATTGGCTAGCCAACCTGCCAAATCGCGCCAGTATGCCAATTGGCAGGCCATGCCATTCCGCGACAGCAATATGCCAATGTGCCATAACAGCTCAGTCGCGTGCTATCTCACTCTTTATTCATGGCCAACGTCCTAACAAATCCCTGTATGATGTTTTAGGATCTTGGAAACCCATGCTCAAATCCTAGCATGGCCAAGATATTTTATAGCTAAAGCTAATCGGCCTAAAAAGAGTTCAATTTGGATCATACTCTCCTCACCATATATTAATGGAGTCATATTCAAACTCTAACCAGGCTATCCTGATCAGAATATAGTTCCTGTTTTAATGGCTTTGGTCAAACCAAAGGGAAACCCTATTTTCTAGTCATGGCCCAATTATGCCACGTTGGGCTACAACATGCCACAATCCATGTGGGACCCAGGAGACTCTAAAGAATGGCGCACGCGCCATATTATGATCACCCATGATCGTCCATGGACATCCCCACATTATGGCCTTGCCATGATTTCTTTGTTCAAACGGCCAAAGCAGTATTTGCCAAATTCCGCCGTGCCGCGCCACTTAGGGTTTTGACATGCCAAACCATAATTTGGCCAGGGGCATTATGTCGACCCATGCCAAATAACATCACCTAGGCATTAAGTTCAATGTGGCAACTCAAGCTAATATCATTGAGCCTTATTTGGATCTAATACTAATATGCCAAGATATAGCAGGCGCCACCTTGCCTCTACGCCATTGGCAGGCACCAGTTTGCCACCTTACCACTACGCCATTGGCAGACATCACCTCGCCACTTAGCAACTGACAGGCGCCACATTGTTATTGTGCCACTAGCAGATGCCACTTTGCCACTGTGCCACTATGCAGACGCCATTATGCCGCCTAGCTTGCGTGCGATTGGTCATAACTAGGTCTTGCACATTAGACCCACTTAACAACTTGTTGCACATTTTTCCACGAAACACTCGAGACATCAAACATGTCACAAACTGGGGGATACTCATCAGGGCATTGGTCTGGCGGTTTACAGCGTACGGCGTGCAACGCGCCCATTACAAGAAAGTGTTAGGAAAGCGCAGATGGTTAAATAGCAGTAAGAGAATGGTGGGTGTAAGGCTGACCAGTTTCCCCTCACAATGGGAACGTGATGGTGAACCGGTTCTACACAACCCCACTTCTACACTACTTAATTGTCTCCACTTCCTACGAGATCAAAGATGCTCAATGACTTTTATAAATAGGTTTTCAACCCATTCCTACCAACAACCGAGTTTTGGTTAACAACAAAAGTATCTAGAAAAACACCAAGAACTGATAGCTAACATTCCGCAAGCCAGTTCCAAATTCTGATACAAGTCATAGAACAGTCAAACCCTCAAAATTCACTTTGTGACCGAAGCAAGTCTGGAACGACCACTCCAATTCTGGCCCAAGTCCAGTTTCTAAATACAAAATAATGATTATGTTTTGGAAGCTAACTTACATTTTATGATCCTTAGATTCGAAGCTGCTACCCATCTACCAGATTTTCCCCCCACATTTTTACACCCCTATATGTCAGCTATATTAACAGTACATTTCATCCTCACCCTACCGCACCAGGGAAAAACATGGGGTCCGCTTTAAAAGTGAATCAATAAAAAATTGACACATAGGGGTGTAAAATCTTTGGTGTATAAAACCAGTAAATTTTTAGCATTTTCGTCCTTAGATTGGCATTTGATAAGGATCGAGCAAGAGAGAGGAGAGCATAAACGCGCGGAAGCAATAGACTACATTGAGAATAGCTTGGTGTGTCTTTCTCATTAATTCTTCAAGCTATTTATACAATCACAAGACTTGGTTCTTACGACACAAGACTTGATTCTCAAGATATTCAATTTCCTAATATAACTCACAACTTAAAGTGCATATCTCCTAAATATAGACTCTCATATATTATTTCCTATTACCCTCCCTCAAGATGGAGCATGTAGAACACGAATGCCCATCTTGGACAAAGAAAATTTAAACTAAGCTTTCCCTAAAACTTTTCGGTCCTCCGTAGTTTCAGGACATTTCGGTCCCATCGTCGTAGTTTTGGGACATTACGGTCCTCTTCATAGTTTAAGGACGTTACGGTCCCCTTCATAGTTTTTGGACATTACGGTCCCAATGGAAGTTTAATGACATTACGGTCCCAATCATAGTTTTTGGACATTGCGGTCCCAATGGAAGTTTAAGGACATTCCGGTCCCAATCGTAGTTTTTGGACATTTCGGTCCCCTTCGGAAGTTTAAGGACATTACGGTCCCAATGAAAGTTTAGGGACATTACGGTCCTCTTCGTAGTTTTAGGACATCTCGGTCCCATCTTCGTAGTTTTAGGACATCTCGGTCCTCTTCGTAGTTTAGAGACATTTCGGTCCTCTTCGTAGTTTTAGGACATCTCGGTCCCATCTTCGTAGTTTTAGGACATCTCGGTCCTCTTCGTAGTTTAGGGACATTTCGGTCCTCTTCGTAGTTTAAGGAAATTCCGGTCCCAATTACTTCAGTAGAATACTTCTTGTACTCTTTAGACAACTCATAGGATTTTAACCTACTTTTGTTGTTCTCTGACAATGTTCACTTTCTCAGCAAATTTCTTCTCTTTTTCCGTATTTACGTACGATGGTAAAACCTCACCATAGCTTCGCCTGTGTTTGGCTACGGATGAAAAGCTCTATCGTAAGCCTCCCTGTCGGTTGGGAACACTACGTAGATTTCCTTGTTGTTTTGTACGGTTTGGAAATATCCCCGTAGCTATCACAGCTTCCCTGGCTTGCAACTGCCATTAATCACTTCTATGACCTCATCACGATCTCTTGCTTCTATCCTCCACGGCTTCAAAAATCAACTCAAATACTTACCATATCCGGCTTTCTTCTTTGTTTTGCATGTTAACACAAAATCCAAAACTGTATATAGTGGTTCCAAGTTTGGCACCACCGTCTCACAGCATCAGGATCAGTATTGCACTCAAGCTTCTTGTTCGTCTCGACTTCTAAATTAAGCCCTTAATCTTTCGCAAATACTAACATCAATCATCGCAGCAACCACTTTGAAACACACAACCAAGAAAATCATTCATTATCTCCACGGCATCATTTTTTTTTTTTTTTTTTTTTGACCTAAACTTATGAACATTCTTTAACTCTTTCTACCTCTCCTCTCTCCCTCTCACCTTGCTCTGATACCATGTTAAGGATCAAGCAAGAGAGAGGAGAGCATAAACGCGCGAAAGCAATAGACTACATTGAGAATAACTTGGTGTGTATTTCTCATTAATTCTTCAAGCTATTTATACAATCACAAGACTTGGTTCTTACGACACAAGACTTGATTCTCAAGATATTCAATTTCCTAATATAACTCACAACTTAAAGTGCATATCTCCTAAATATAGACTCTCATATATTATTTCCTATTAGCATTCATTTGGGTAAAATGAGTTTTCTCTTCCTGCGAACCTAGTAATATTCTCTAGGTAAAATTAAGATATGTAATTCTAAAATTTCAACAAGATACCTCTTAGTATCTTGTAATTTTCAGGTAATTGGATAAGTATCTAAATTTCTAAACAAAAATCTCCATCTTTGAGTTTTTCCTTCCTTCCTGTAAGGGGAAAAAACAACAACCTAAGTTTTGGACGATTGTTTATGTTCAAATCATTAAGCTTCCCCTTTGCATCACTCTTAAACCGAAGAAAAGCTGACACCGACAAGAACGGCAAATGTTCACCTAGATACCGACAGGAGCCGGCCAAGACATCGACCCAGTCATAGTGCTACAGTAGAAAAAGAACGACGAGCACAAAAAAACTACCAGCACAATCCTCGGATTAAATGAGCTTGCCTGAAATTGACTACGATAAGTGTCACTTGCACGATCACGTGAGTAGTGGCCCATAACTGATTCCATTAAATTGAGTAATAAACTTCGGTATCCCGTCTGTATTTTTCTCACGGTAAGAAAATTATTCTCTTACTTGAAACTTTTTTACCGTAAAGTAAAAATTAACCCTTATCCCTCTTTTTTGTCTCAATAAATCCGAATTTCCCAACCATTATTTACAACTACAGAGAACCGACAAAAACCAACTCCCAACTAGAAAAACGTCACCGGAATCAATCAACCGTGCAAGTACCTGAGCCTAAATGCAGTATCAAGTGACCCATAAAAAAAATTGCCTTTTAACTTTTTTCATCTAAATGGTTGACCAAGGCTTGGCAATGTGCTTTTGGCCAGTTTTGGGTTGCTTTCTCTTTTTTATGATTCGGTAACTTCAAAGTTGCTTTTCATTGGAAAGACTACTTACCTACAAGTCTACTAGACTATTTAATTTCCATAGTTTCTGGCCAAGTTAAATGCGTGGAAGTCCCTTGGGGTACAAAGTACCTTTTGCTTGTGCTTATAAGCAAATTAGCGAGGGCGATGCATGAAGTGGGCCTCTAGCTGCTCAAGTCTCACAGCCTTGATGGTAGTAGGTTCAACCACAGTTTAATTTTGAATGATCGACGAGGACTGATGTATATATTGTGTACCTTTGATAATTAAATGGTTCCTTATTTGGATTTACGATCTGTTTTTCCCGAAAATGTTTGATTTATGATTGATAATTGAAAAGGAAATCTAGTCTAGGGTGGTATCACCACTTTCCTCTCTTTCTCTCTTTCACTCTTCTCTACTATAACAGAAACTCCTAAACCCTAGAGCACCGCGGCTCCGATCTGTTCCCATGGGAACGGATCGGAGCAGATTTCCTTAGATTTTATACTCTCTCAACACTTCCTATCCTCTGTTAGAAAAATTTCTGGTTTTAGTTTTATTAATTTCCCTTTCAAGAACTTGTCTGTGTTTTCCTTTTCTTTTGGTTCTTAGAGACTTCATCTTCAATGATAACATCACCAACCCCAACTACAAAATCAAGATCTCTGGCAGTGACTAAAACCCCAGCAACAATGGAGGAAACAACTACATACATCAAGACACTAAGAGCAACAACAGACACTGAGACATCAACACCAATAACAACCACAAAGACTCCGATATAGATGCGGCTTCAGGGCCGATTTAAGCCTTTTCACACCGATTCCAACCGATCCAGCAAGCCTATGTTACTTTAGATTGATTAGTTTAGTTATTTACCTTTGGATTAAAAACCTTGAGAAATGGTTGGATCATTTGATGATCCCTACGCTTCTGCAATTTGCAACTTTGTGTAGTTGGATTTTGTTTCATACAAAACAAGTAAGGCCATTTAACCTGTTACTTTGCTCTTGGGTTCTAGGAATGGTAGAGTTGGTAGTAAAGGTTGATTCTTATGATCAATATTTGTGGAGCAATTCTTGTGACAATGTTGGTACTTTGATCTTTGATGCTTTGTTAATTGATAGGAATTGTATTGGCTCTTGTAGTGATATGTACTGCAATGATTTCTGTAATGACTCTGACCTTGAATTGGTTTGTTTAATGAATGTACGAGGCTTGCCTCTTTTATGAAAATAAAAAATAAAAAAAGTGATTGATAATTGAAAGTTTCCTATTATCGTAGTCTATGTTCCTAACTAATTTCCAAAACTGGCTTATAAGAGAAGTATAGGATCATAAGTTGCCGATACAAGTAGGAAACCATGCATGGGTCTAATGTGTCATAAGTCTAATGCAGATTACAAGTTTTCTTTAATTTTTGAAAATTGTTACAAATTTGATGAAGCACAGAAAATAGTAGAGTAAAATGACCCTTAATGCGTCCACAATGGACGAATAATAAGCGGACTAAAATCATATTTGGTCAAAATTCCAATCATACTGGGCTGAAGTAAAACTAAATTTGGTCAGATTTTTCTGGGTTTCAGAGTATATTTGGTCTAGTGGGGCGGACATCAAAAATGCGATCGATGACAAAGTAAACACTATCTACGTTTGAAGTGGGGCGTAAGTTGAATGTAAGTTTAATGTTCGTTCATGGTCGGGCGTTAATTAAAAATTCGCTTCCTCCACGGGACGTAAGTTTAATGTCCGCTACATAATCCTATCAAAGCGTAACTTAAAAATGCGTCCCATCAAAGCGCAAATTAAAGATGCTCCCCATCATCACGCGTGACTTAAAGTTGCTCCCCATCATTCACTCAGTTTCTCGCGAATATTAAAAACAACTCCTGTAACTACTAAAAATCCAAAGAGTACACCCAAATAAACAATAAGACAAGATCTAAGACATGATAACCTGTTTTGAAATTAGAAAATATTTATTTATTAATCACCAAGGAGTGAAAATACAAGTTCTTGAATACAAGGAAACCCTAATCTCACTCTCTAAGCTAAGCTCTCCCCTCTCTCTCCAAAATCCGATCCCTCATGCCTAGCCCAAGGACCTCTATTTATAGGCTAGTCAACCCTAATAGTGTAAAACTCATTTTACTTCGTTACGTTCTCGTGGAGGTGCTTTATACTTCGCCCATGCCATTTTCCATAAATTTTTCCCCCTTCTTTCCCCGACAACTTTTCCATTTACTCGGGACAGCCGTCTCTTTTCTTGCTCAATAATTTACTTACTTCGCAGTTACCTTTCTATCCAAGTAACCTTACTTCGCCCGTCCTTATTTCGTGGTTGATATCTTGTTGGGTACTCTAATTGATCTTTCGTAGTTCAGACTCTCCTAGTGAGTTACTTCATCGAGAAGATGTTATCTCGCACACGGCTTTTATTTCGCTCGCTTAGTCAATAATGGCGACCCCGACTTGATTTGACAAGTCACCGACGAGGGTTCTCGGGGCATGGTACAAGATCTTTCTACAGATTCTCGCATCTTCCCTATGTCCACGTGGCGAATCGTATTTTAATATCTACATTTTGCCTTTCCTTATTCTACTCGAACGAGGTGAAAGTGGAATAAGAACCGTCTCAAGTTAAATAACCGTCATTTCTCCCCATCGCTTGCTCTCCACGTGGTCTCTTTCCTCGTATAATCGTTGATCACCGGTTCATATTATTCGATCATGGGTTGCCTGGTTTGACCAGTCATCTCTATAAATACCCCTATCCTTTTGATTTCTGCTTTTTTCTTTTAACCTTTCTTCTTTCTTCCTTTTTACCGTCTTCTGTTAGTTCAGGTCTTTACTTCAATGGCTCCCAAGAAAGTCCATAGTCCTACCACATCTACGACTTATGAGGAATTCAAAGTCGACTTCGAGAAGTTGGGTATCTCTCTTGTCTCCTCCAATTGATTCTACTATTTCTCCTCCTATTACCGCAACCAAATCCATGAAACTAAACTACCAATGGATTCAACGGAATTCGGACTCCTACGAAGATGATGATCACCTTCGGTCAACCGAAAGCGAGCCTTTCTTTTCCCCGTATGATCCAAAGAACCCTCTTTTATGAGATCCTAACTAAGCTTCAACGAGGTGTTTATAAATTGAGTGGAAACACTATTCATCTTGCTAATGAGTTCGTCAGGAGGTATAATGGCGGTCCTTCCCAGATTCCACTATTGGTGCAAGAATTTGATCATGCGGATTATAACATTGATTCTTTCTCCGCGAATTACGTTGGTAAGGACATGACCACGAGCCTACTCCGACCCGCCCCAAGGCCCTTCTTTTTTGATGTTGATCCTTCTTTTGGTTACGAAGCAACGAAACAGATATCTTTCGTCTTTCTAATGACGAGATTGGATGATGTTTCCTTTGGTAGCCGAGGGCTCTTCAGTGTGGGGTTTTGACGAATGGTACCGCTCGGACTGGTCCTCTCCCGGAGCATGCTCATCTCGTATTGTACGAACCTATTAGACTTCGCTGGCCTAAGATTCCCAACGGGGTCAGTTTAATTTTCTTTTGGCTTCCTTGCCTTTTACTTATATCGTTCCCTAACGTCCTTGTTCATGTTTCAGTATCCGCTTCCCCCACTTGGTATGTTGAATGATCGCTCTAGAAACCAAACGCACACGGGTTTGCATTTTGTGGCCCCTCTTTTGGTCGTTATCCTCGTCAATCTCTAACTTTCCATTTTGCAGGATAATGAGCTTCCAGCCACGGATGGCCCTGCTAAGAATTGAGGAAACGCCAACGTCCTGGTGTTCCTTCTGCCACAGCCTAGGTACCTCTTTCCTTCTTGGCTTTGCTTTCTTCTTCTCGCGTCATTCTCTAACTTTGTGAATTTTAGGCGATTCTTCCGTATCTCCTCCTATTCAAGAACCCCAAACTCGTCGTCGCGAGCTCTTAATATGAACCGCTTTGACTCGGGTCAATCCATCCGAGTCGGCTCTCCTACAACCTGATCTTCCTCATCACCAAAGAACCTAGTCCTCTTCACGGTTATTCGTCAATCTCGCTCCGGTACTTCGTCGACGAGCCCTCCTTAGATAAGGGTAAACAGAGGGCTTACGAAGTAGAAGACCTCTACGATATTCCCGACATGGAGTTCTTGAGGCAGATTTTCATCTTGACTCGTGAAAACCTTCTCTAAGGTTTGTTTGCCGAGTCATTGGCTTCTTTCAGCTCCGACGCTTTCTTGCTCAAGATCAATCTTTCATTGTAAATGTTTTCCCCGAACCTCTCCTTGCAACAAAGATGCCGCTATAATGGGTTTGGTGAGTTCAATAGGTCAAGCCCAAGCTTCCTTTCCTTTCTCTTTGTAAGTTTTAGAGGGCTTTTAGGAACACAATTGTAACATGGCCCATCTCGTGGAATTACGGTTATCTCGGGAGCAATTGGAGAAGTCAGTGTTCATATCTCCCAGCTCAAGGAGAAACTCACGGAAGAGAAAAAGATCACATCTAACCAGGAGAAACAAATCAGCGAACTTCGTAGTAAGTTTCATTCCTTTGATTTCTCTAATGCTACTTTATTCTTCTAAGAGAAGCACACATGTTCTCCCATTTGATTCGTTTCTTCCTTTGCTTTATCAGGGTCAGAACAAAGGTTTAAGGATCAAATTTCTCTTCTATCTCGTGAGAAGGACGATCTCGCCAAGAAGGTATCTACTCTTCAAGAGGACGTTAAATGTTTGAATGAAGATTGCGATGTCATGGAAAAGCAAGCAGCAACGATCGCCAAACGTATTCGCAGAAACGCCCAAGATGATAAGGTCAAACTATTCAATGAGTTCTGTGATTCTCGCGGCATTGCTCGTGTTCCCCTTGAGCTTGAGGTATTTTCTGATGACGATCCTCAACCTACTGTTAACGAGCAACCAGCTTCTACTGACGAGGATACCGAAACATATAAGGATCTCCACTCAGAAGGCGAGGTTCCCTGAATTCCTGAGGTTGATAATGTTGGGATTTCTCTTCACTTATAATGTCTTAACTTATCTATCTTGACTTGGCTGGGCGCTCCCAAGCTTGGGGGGGCAAGATATTTTCTTTGTAAATAATGTAATTGGCTTTTCTTCGTGTTTTCATTGTGTTATTATTGATGGTGCTACTATCTTTACTTAGTTTTCCTTATGTGCCAAGTATGTACTTGAGAAATGTCGAGTCTTGTGAGGATAATGCTAAATAAGAACACAAAATATAAAAGTATATACTTGCCTCTTGTTCTTGTTGAGCATTAGCCGGCTAAGACGGATTCATATCAGCCTGAATCATGTATCAGCTGATCTTGGTAGTTTTGCCTTTGCTTATCAATTTACTTTCCTCGTCGGGTATTTTCTTGCGAATTGTCTTAGGTAAAGATCTGTTGTTTATTACTCTACGAGGTCGTATTGTGCCTCCTAGTTAAGGTCTTATTTTGCCCCATCCTTTTTGAAGGATCTTAGTTCGACGAAATATCAGGCGCTTATTACCCTTTCAAGTAATAATCCATCAACCTCGCCTTAACAGTTGTTTTGAACCCCATTTCGCGACAATACGACAGGCCTAGCCATTCCCATGAATGTTAGCCCCATGGTATTTCCGTCTTTTTTGGTCACTCAGCTCCCTAATCTGGAGGGTGCCATCCCTTTATATTCCCCCTGATTGCCAATTCAAGGAGGTTAACCCTAAAATACATGTTGGTCTCCTCCCATCCAGTTATTACGACATTCAGATGTTTTTGTAACTTCTTATCCCCTTCGCCTATATGGCTTTGGGTTACGAAGTCACACCCTAAGTGGGGTTTCTTTGGGATCGAGTGCATTTGTATCCAAGGCTTGCCATACGGTCATGGATGGCAACGCTCCGTACGTCCCAAATACCCGCACTCAACCGAATATGTCGGCGTCTTGGTCGTACCTCTCGCACCCCTTACCGAAGGCCATCATAAAAGGGACCCTCAGCGGATAGGTCTTATCATTGCCCCTAACTTCCTTTTTGAGAGTTGTTCACGACATGCGTTAGGTCTTGCCTCTTGCATTTTCATGCGAACTAGGGTGCATGTCGTGGATTCACAGCCTTGCTAGGCGAAGGGTTTAAGTTTCCCTAGAAACGTTTCATTTCGTGGATCTTATTCGCCTCCTAATATGAGGTCTTACCTGTTGGTGTTGTGGTTCATTTCGTTCTAAATGTCTTAGAGATATGAAAATCCGTATCTTTGAATCGATTCATCAAACTTCAAAATATCATTGCTATTATTTTGTAAATCTAATACATTGCCAAATGATAATTCAAAAGTACATTTTATCGTCTCTATGATTCTTTCTTGATATCAGCGTTCCTCTTCTAGGCAGATGTGCTCGAACTGGTACTTTTTTCAATTCCTTCATCTTTACCTCATTCCCGATCTTGAACAATGTTGAAAACAAGGGGTGTCTGGTCAACAGCGCATAGATGAACGATCGTACTAAATCATCTTCTGATAGCCTTCCCTTTAGTTCTCTGCAAATCACATCCCATCTTGCCACAATACTTCGTAAGCTTTCATTTTCCCTTTGCTTTAATGAGAATAGTGCTGCTATTTCTGATTTGCATGGCTCGTTTCTTGCACATTTGTTCATCATCTATGGCTGCTCCATCAATCCTGAATTTTTTCCTTTTGCTAGGTCATTGCTTGTCATTCTTTTCTTTTGGTTGTCATCAATTGCTGTATTCGATATTCCTTCTCTCGGAACTCTCTCCTGCTTCTTTCTACAAATTTCTTTAGATCTTCTCGCTCATTTCGTTCCCCTTGTCCTCTTATTTCTCGCCAATTTTCATGGTGCCCTTCAGTCACCAATTTTCTCCCAGATGCATTTTCCTGTCTTTGCATGTTGTATTCCGCTTGTTTTATTTTTAAATGATTGTTCTTGACCAGAAGTTTTTCGTTCTGCCTTTCTAACCTTATCCGTTCTCTCACCAATTCTTCCTTCCTTCGCCTTTCTTGGTAGAGTTCTTCTTTTAGTTGCTCCATCTCCTTTTCTTCGTCACACGTCTCATTTCCCTTATCAACAGGACTAAGCAGCTCAACACTTCCTCCAGTTTCTTGTATTGATACTTTTTTTTGCGTATGGGAATGTTTGCCTTGGCTCCTCCTCACGGAGTTCGTTTTTCTCCTTGCGACGGGAGTTTCTTTCTCACTTCGCGTTACTTCGTTTCCTTCTGATGTTTTCTCTTTCCTCGTTTTTCCACTCAACTTGGCTTTCCTTCTCCGGAGTTTTATCACGATCCCTTTCGTTAATAACCGTCATCTTGTCTGTTTCTTCTATGCCTTTTTTCGTCATAGTCTGCTCCTCGCTACCCCAATCGTGAATACCATCAATCGCTCTCTGCTCTTTTGTCTTCGCACGCCTTCTTCTTTTTGTTCTATCTTTCTTCTCAGTATTTACTCATAGTTGCGAACATCCTTCTCGATACAATCTCGCGCATCCTTTAGATCTCCTTTAATCTCTCCTATTGCGCTTGGCATAGGGTATGGCTTGATGATAT
This sequence comes from Papaver armeniacum, assembly GCA_023531295.1. Lineage (NCBI taxonomy): Eukaryota > Viridiplantae > Streptophyta > Magnoliopsida > Ranunculales > Papaveraceae > Papaver > Papaver armeniacum. The sequence continues at coordinate 73,865 of JAJJWW010013858.1, read as the reverse complement.
GTAGATGCAACCCCTTTTATCCCATGTATCCAAGGTTGGCCTATGAGAGCATTATAGGGTGAATCAATATCCACCACACAAACAGAGGGCCGTGCTTTCCACTCCGCCCACGAAAATCTTTACGACTAATTCTCCCTTTGGCTTGGATGCGACCCCATTAAATCCATATATGTTATATGTCGAGGGTACCAGGTCGGAATCCTTGTACCCTATTGTTTTAAATGTATGATAGAAGAGTATGTCGACTCGCATCCCCGTATCCACCAAGATTCCGTCTATTGCCCATTTTCTCTTTCTTGACTTCGTCGTCATCCCACTTTGAGTATTTCCCAAAGTTCAAGGTTATGACAAATGGGTTAGTGTGCGAAGCTCCTCGTTCCGTGCATCCCTTGCGGAAAACGTTATCTCCTTCTTTTGCCACTCTTCTAATGGCTCCTTTTTCGCTACGCTAAATATCTCTCGTCCTTCGAGATCCTCTTATCCACTCTCTTGAGTATGTTATCATGGAAATTCTCGAATGTTCTTGGCCGAATGTATTATCGAATTACAATTCAACTTTTGGGGTTCCTAGATCTATTTCGATTCGGTACACTTGTTGATTGTCATGAGGTGGGGGTGGTGGTAGCGTTACATAACCTTCCAGAAAATGGGCGAGCTTCCCTTGATCCAGTAAGGCTAAGTATAATCCTTCGGATGTTTCGGCAGTCGTTCGTGTGATGTCCATGAAACCGATGATACCTATAGAACTCGTGACTTCTTACACTTGACGGTGGTTCCCTTCCCAAATTTGGTGGGGGCGGGATCTCTTCGGTCAACACTATAGCTTCCCATACTTTTTCCAAAGTTGTATTGAGTCTAAGAAGATTTACATCTTCAAAAGTCAGTGCATTTGGTCTTTGTTCTCCAAACCTGGGCCCTTGATTGTTTCTTATGTTGATATCCCGTGTTATGATTTCGTGGGCTCATAACTCCTTCGTATTGACTCTTCATATCTCTGCTGATCGATCCGTTCCTGATCTCCACTGGATACATATACAAGTTTCGCCGGAACTGGAGTTGACGGTTCCCCTTTCTCATATTTCGGATCATCCTCCACGACATGTACTGTCCTCGGTAATAGCCTTGAATTTCCTTCCTTCGCTGGAATTGGTGTTACTTCGCTGGCTTGCCTCTGCTTCTCTTCCAATGCTATGTATTCCTCTTGGTATTCCCTTAATTCATTCATCGTCAGGATTTCGATTATGAATATTTGTGTGTATAACAAATCGGTCGGAATAAGGCGTCTCTTTTCTATAAAGTTTTCCATAAAGTTTTTCCCCTTATTTCGCTAACAACTTTCGTTTTTCACGGATGCTTGTCTCTTTTCTTGCTCAATAATTTACTTACTTCGGCAGTTACCTTTCTAGCCAAGTAACCTTACTTCGTCGTCTTTATTTCGTGGTCGATATCTTGTTGGGTACTCCAATTGATCTTTCGTAGTTCAGACTCTCCTAGTGAGTTACTTCGTCAGAAGATGTTATCTCGCACACCGGCTTTTATTTCGCCGGTTAGTCAATAATGGCGACCCCCGACTTGATTTGACAAGTCACCGACGAGGGTTCTCGGGGCATGGTACAAGATCTTTCTAGCAGATTCTCGCATCTTCCCTATGTGCACGTGACGTCGTATTTTGGTATCTACAACGCCTGACTATAATTTGCTCCACCATCGTTGTGTTCAAACACCCCCAAAACCAAATGTTTTTAGTTTTTGGTCTGGTTTTTGGTTTTAGTATAGTCTTACCATTGTTGACACTCTTAGAGAACTTTTCACGCATCAATAATTTAAATTCACCATGAGTTTGACAGTGGACTGAGCTAAACAGTATGATTGATCAATAATACCTGAAATGCGATTTAAGGAACTAGATGACAATTGTAGACGTCGAATCGAAAGTGATACCTAATGTCTATTAATTATGAACATTTTTTTCTTAATACAATAATGATTTTTCTAATCTTAGTTGCAACTAACATGGCAAAAGATTCATTATTAGGTGAGCATGCTTAGCTTACTTGCTGGTTGACCTACTTTCCTTAGAAAAATTAAAGCAGCAAGTGAGTGAGTGATCTCTTAAACTCCCCTGCAATCTCTCTGTCTCGATGTCTCACTCTAATTTTATGATTACTGTTTAGAGCTTTCTTATAATCTAAGACTAGGGCTTAACCCGTGCCGTAACGGCACGGGCCTTTTCTTTTCTTCGTGATATTCTTTTTTTGCCAAATCATGCTTCCACATAACGTACACAATATCATTATTAGTCATTGCCGTGTACTTAAAATGTTGCACGGTACAACATTATTAATATTAATACTAAATTACTTAAAGGGTACCAAATTTCATATAAAACAAAATATTTTTCACCTTGTTTTTTATGGAAATTGGTACACTTCTTAATAATTTGGCACCCCTATTAGCACTCATGGGTAAGTAACATCATTTTTAATCGGTAAAACTGAAATAAACACCCAAAATCACGATTCTAACAAATACTCCGACGTGACAAACACTAAATCTGGAATTTAAAGTTGGTGAAATACTCTCGGCATAAATTTTAGCCCAAAACAGAAGGGTTGAAGCTGGAACATATATGAAAAACAATATAACAAATGTGCAACTTTTCATTATGGCAAAAAAAAAAAAAACGAATAAAAGATTTCGGATTTTCAAATGGGGGAGCTAAATACGATTAGGATCTCAAAAAATATAAAAACTTCGCCATCAAAACCAAGTATCGCACTTGTCAACGAATGATAAACCATCGTCGCTACCCTCTATATGCTTACTGAATCAGCAGTGAACAACCTAGTATGAGAACCCATTCTGCTCCACATGAGATATCTAATTAGGTTCCTCACCATGCAGTCTTTTACGATCTTGACATCCGAAAGGTAGGTTATTCGCTGCATCAAAAAATTCAAAACCATGATTAATTAATCAATAAAACAGTTAAGTAACCTAACAATAAATGATACTGCCGATCAAGAAAAAAAACAACTAATGATGGTAACCATCAAACAAAAATAGGGAGAAAGTTATTTCCTTTATCAAGCAATGATGATGTGCCAAATGCATTGAAAATGGTCTAGGCTTTGATAATTTTTGTACCCAAATACTGTGAAGCAACTAAAGTTTGTAGATTATATATTTTCACCCTTAGTGATTTTGATTCTTTTTGTATGCATTTCACACGGATTGTTTAATCATGTAACTTAGCATTCCAAACACAAAAATAAGAAGATTTTAAGAAGCCAGATGAATATATATGAAAGTCAAGCCACTACTCCAAATTCCTCGCGTCTTTATCACTCGCGCGGTACCATATTCCCACTCATAAATAATACCAGCACTAAGAATCGCCGGTACCAAGCACTACCGCAACATTTAAAAATCAGAGTCTCTTCATGTCGTCTCTCTATGTCATATGACTTGTGAAGTTCTGTCAGATCAAAACTAAAGACGTTGGTTACGAATCCTATTAGTTGAGATACATATTAGGACACAGTTCAAGTGCACATTGAGTAATACAGGAACCTTAATTTTAGCTAAAATTAAAATTAGCTAAAAAATCAAAGGGGATGAACAATGTTTAAACAGCCTTGTATCCGCACCTTAGTGCTCTTATTGAGCTCAAAGTTCTCTTCCTAAATACTTCCAACCGCCACCCGTTAAACTTGCTTATTTTGTTATTACTCATGGGGAATGGCCAAAATCACAGGTAGTTGTTGAACAAACACAAAAGGAAAATTAAATTTCTGCATTAATATTCAAAACACAAACTTTTCACAAAAAGAATAAGAGACTCATTGTGTACCTCTAGGTTTGACAAATTTTGTGTTGAGGAAGTCTGGTTACTTGATATCACATCCTGGCTATGGAAGGCCTCACAATCTGTCTGCTAGACTCATAAAGTTTCTTCGGTACGTTAAATAATTGAACCTGAAATAAACACAATAATTTGAACAATCAGTAAAATGTTGGAAGCTTACCCGCTCCATCATCCATTTATTAACAACATTGACATAGTTATTGCACATTGACATAGTTATTTACTCACACCTTTGCAGTCATATATTTTTTTCCATTACATCTTCGAAAACAGGAGGTGGTCCAAGCATTAAGAAAGATTGTGAAGATGCACATAGCGAGGACCATATTGATACTTCTCTCAAGTTGATTATTGTTGTTCCGTAAAGGCAAATCCTCATATTAGAGTAGATAGTACACTGATGATCCCATTTTTAAGAAAAATGCACTAAAATTTATTACATTCAGCAAGATATTTCTATACAAATTACCAATTACTGTAGAAGCTCCATCACCAGGTGTATTGATTCCACTCATTCGTCATCTAAGTCCAAGTCCTTCAAGTTCCTATCAAAAACATCAAAATCAATAAATCAATGCATTTCTCCAACCATTTTCCCCGTTTCTTCATCAAATTTCGACTTCAAATTGATTTTTCGAACCCTGACAAATTGATATGCAAAGAAGAAAAACATTACAATGAAAACAGTGAACTCTATACCTTGACTATGAACTCATATATTTTTTACAACGAAAACCAAAACCACCAAATTCAGTAAAACCGAAAAATCAAACAGTGAAACACTAAAAGTAGTTGAACGTTTCCATCAAATTATCAAGCATAAAATTAAACCTAGTTTGAATTAACTAATATAGTACCTTTTTCAGATAGCAATGAGAAGATAGTTAAAAATGAAGAATCCATTGAGATTCCGCTTGCTTCTTTCCTTTTTTTTTTTTTTTTTTAATTTTTGTAATTGATGCAGAAATGCAACCACAATGAAGAATCAATTGAGATATTTTATTGGGAGATAAAAAAACTATAGCAAAAAATATTCAGAAGCGATTGGGATGGAAAGTCTCTAGAGTTTATTTTCCTTTAAGTTTCTCGGTTTTTCACATCTCATCTTCAAGCCCTAGATCAAGGCGTCAGTATTCAATGGACTAATGCTAAGAGGTTAATAATTAAAAACAACTAATTGATTTGAAAATCAAACTGAACTGTAAATTCTAACTTCTATCTAAATAAATCACTCACATCCAATCCTTTGATGACCATAAAACGCACATGAATCAAAATTACTTTAAGATTTTACCCTAACCTGAAAATAAAATTCAAATTAAGCGATTAAAGAAACATAGGATTTATACCTGCAAGCAGGGGTAAAAGCACCGGGGACACCAAAGATGATAACCTTTTTTACCGGCAGCAAGTGAGTGAATTGAAAGTTGCTAGAGTTGATCCTCAGATTCGAAGTGACCTAAAGTTCCGTCAGGGATAACATCACCAACTTTGATTGGGGCCATTGATTTGATTTCAAGAAAGAACAAAGATGGAGGGCTATGAAAAAGGAGACGAAGAAGAAGATTCACTCACTTGGTTTCCAATGCTTTGAATGGAAGAGAAATCAATGGCGAGTTAATGACAGTCAAATTAATGAGAATTTTGATCGTTGCCAAACGCCGATAAAATAAAAGCGTAAGCTAAAGTGACATGCAACACGTAGTCTGCACAACCACGACCGTAGATTTATCTTTGCCCAGAATAAATCCTGGCCACCACTCAGAAACAAATTGTGCTTTATATTGTTGACTAGATATGACCCCAAAATATGGGGTCAAGGTCGGCCAGTGAGACGATGGGGGATAAGCTTCATCGTCGAGAGGGAAATGTTCCGATCACCAGTAAGGCCCCTAAATGACCGCTCAAAGATAAAGGAGGTAGGGGTGCAGAGACAAACCAGAGGTTTGCCTAGAAGCGGCCACCCTTGAAAGAGTGCGTAATAGCTCACCGATCGAGCGCTCTTGCGCCAAGATGAACGGGGCTAAGCGATCCGCCGAAGCCGTGGATGTAAAAATGCATCGGTAGGGGAGCGTTCCGCCTTAGAGGGAAGGCATCTTGAAAGTGAATATAAAATAAACCTATTATGTATTGTATTAATGAAAATATATTTATTTGATTAATTGGAGAAATTTTTATTATGAAATATCAATAGAATATTTATTAATGAAACTTAATTAAACCGATCATTTTACGACAAGTAGATTTAACTTTCCCAAGAATGAATCCGGAGCGTCCTTTATCTTGGCTAAGTTTTCTAAACTCGTTTTTATAAGTCGGTTTATAATTTCACTTGTGTCATAATTCAAGACCGCCTCCATAATACGTAAAAGAAGAATTATGCAAATTTTGACCCTTGTCATTTCTTTGTTGGCTCTATCTAGGTATAATTTGTTCCTATGTTTTTTTTTTTTTTTTTTTTTTTTTTTTTTTTTTTTTGAGAATTGCTAGGTTGACCGTAATAGGTGTCTTGAAGAAACCACCGAGTGAAACATGTAGTGGGACCAACTGAAAACCTTTACTATCCTAATAGCAAATACATTACCCTATCATCGTTAAATTTTTCTTGGGTTTTTTTATGGCAAATTGATGTTAGCCTGTACAATTTTTTTTTAAATGTATTATAACCATCTTATTTTCACATAGAGCAAGAATTCCCCGCTACCTGACTACCACACTGACCACCTACACTACCACCACCAGAACCGCCCATCACCACTACCTCATCACCATCATCACTTGCTCCATGGACCACCACCCATAAATATTACCCAATTGCTATGAGTATTAGCAAATTTATTATTTATTGAATGAAAGTATTTATTAGAATAATCGTAAGACATTTATAATGAAAGACTAATAAAATATTTAATGAAAGTTCAATTATGAAAATAATTATAAGATATTTATGTAAGAAGATACTTATAATGAAAAATTAATAAAAATTTAATGAAAGTATATTTATTAAGATATAAGACATTTATAATGAGAGATTAATAAAACATTCATTATAAAAAATTAATGATACAATAATGATGTAAACAACCACAACCATCGATTTAGCTTTCCCGAGAACGAATCCAGAGCGTCCTTTATATAAGCTAAGTTGTCCACGCTCTGCTTTATAAGGGAGATTACACACACAACTACAACTATGACCCCAAAAAAGAATTACAATTGAAAATTGAAAGTGAAATGCTTATCTTTCTTTATAACTAGTAAGGACACATGTGCGATGCACATGCTTGAGTTTTACTTATCCAACAATATTAAATTTGAAAGTCATTAAAAAAAATTCCTAAAACAAAAATTTACTATTCTTATTTGTACTCGTTACGTAGATAATTGAAAGAGCTTTTCAAATATATAAATTTTACAAAAATCCGGTGTATATTTTGAAAAATATTAAGGTTTTAAAATTTTTGATCTATTTTTAAAACAATGGTATTTATGTAAATATGTAAAAAATGGGGACAATTAAGTAATTTAGGGGGTCTCCTACCAAAAGAGCTCTTTTCTTTATATTAGTATAAGATAAGGGACCCCAAAAACGCCACATGGCGTAACTACAATTATTCTGCTATGTAGTGAAGCCATGTCAGCATAAATATACATGTCATTGCCATGTCATAACACACCTTTTCACCCTAATAGGCACTAACGGACAGTTGCATAATCATAACAGACTAGATATGACACTCTTTGGGTGAACAAATAGGAGCGAAGAAGTGTCCCTTAGTTGTTTTTTTTTTCTTTTTTGAAGCAGTGTCCCTTTGTTAAACAACGTATACAAATTAATTCGCACCCATGGTTGTTTTATACTATTTTGGAGATCAATCCGGACCTTCGAGACTACTACAATATTGCCAACAAGTAGCTCCTTTCCACTTAAAATGAAGAGACTCATCTCGTGTATACAAAGAGACACTTTTCAAGTTAAGATGAATCTGAAAAGATACAAGTTTAAACGTTTTTTGACCATGAAAGCAAAAAATACCTTTTCAGATTTCATTTTTTGACTTTGATAAGACATGTCATCATTGCCAACACATCCCAAAAGATGTATCTTCATTCCGAACGTTGCTTTCTACAGGAAATCCTAACCGGCACTAATTAGTTTGAAATAACAATTTAATGAAGCATTTCGGTTTCCAAGTTCTCCAAAGGCCAAACGACGCATCTCCTCTTGGTTACTTTTCCGACACTACAAATATAGGAGATAGGGGATTTACCTTCATCTGCCTCAATAAAATATCTTCACGAAAACCTCTTTTAGAAAGACATTCATCAGTTCACCATCTATTGATATTAAGATTTGAGTTCTTCACCGCAATCTTTTTATGCCCCTCCGATATTAGGAGACAAATCTGGAAAAAGAACTCAATATTTTCAAAGAAAATGATAATAATAGGCATCGTTAAGATCTCATTTGGAAAGAAGCAATTGGGATTTCCATTATGTATCCAGAAGTTTTTCAGTCTATAACCAATATCAATGAGAATAACCTGTTACCAGAAATGTTTTGACATGGCAAGAGTAGACAGGTTTTAGAGATCCCAGATTGTCACAATACTTGAACAGCGTGTTATGAGTCGGGAGACTCGGGACACCCACCAGAATGGCAAAGCTTATCTGATGCCAATGAGATTGAGAATTGATGGAACCAGAAATATATGTGCATATATATATCACCCCGACTTACCATTTATAGTTACATATTGAAAGAAGGAAGAGCTAATATATAATAGTAGCAACAACAGAAATTAATTGTAAATCCTATTTCAGTAAGAGAGATTATCCAAGAAAAGATGCAGAAGTCATTATAGGAAGTAACCACTGAAGGCTGTACCCATGGGATGATTAGAGTTCTAAAATACACACCAATCTGAAATGAATTCATGGCCTTCTTTCTTCAATATTTTTTTTTTTTTTTCGCGCACCATAGCATTACTGTCCCAAACTCTCCTATGTACCAGGACGTTAGATGCCTTTCAAAGACCAGTTGGTAACAAGGAGAAAGAGGGTGTAGGATGCGAAGGGATGTAGGATGACAGTTGCAGTCCGTACCCGCTGCTTGCAAAAGGGAAAGAAACAAGTTGACGAGTGGAGTTCACTTATTTTCAAACACGTCGCGTGACTACTAACCAAGTGAAAGAAAAACTTCTATGGAAATCCAGCATTTAATCAACGGTCGACAATCACAACTCACAAGGTAACGCAATAGAAGATACTTACGTATTGAATGACCATTGTTTTAATTGTTTAGTTTTTCTTTGGAAAATGAGATACATTAAAAAAGAAAAATGTGTACAAATTGTAATCAGGACGACAAGAAATCGAACGTGGAAGCAACGGCCAAGAGGGAATGAAATCGCAGAGAAAAGAAGAAAGGGGAAAGAAGGAAAAGAGAAACTTTAAGGGGGGGTCTCCACTCTAACAAGGTGGTTTTCAGAGTTTGGTAGTGCTCACGGAAGAAACTAATAATAGTTGCAACACCATCGTTATGATAAAATGTGCAGGCTACAGATTCAGTAAATGGAGCTTACGTCTACAGAACTTAAAAAGAACATCAATTGTACACGGTTGTAGAGAGTTTCAATGACAAACTTCATGGGTGAGACGTTTCTTTCTCGACTTAAATTGATGAACCTTATTAATCACAATTATATCAAAGTAATTAAGGATTGATCGTATTTTTAACTGCACTAGAAGTAGGAGTCTATAAATAATGCAAGTGTCAATGCCAGTGGAGTCATTTTTTTCGCCTTATGAACACCATCACGCTCACAAATAATTGTTAAATATACTTTGATTTTATTATAGTGAAATGTTTCATGCAGTGGTCTTAGCAACAAATTTTGTTAAGATGATAGAGAGCAGTACATTTCAACATAAAAGTTTGTTGCCGTCTACGTCCAAGCCCACTACAGGAATTGGTAAGAAATTAAGCATGAAATCCAAAGGTACAGGTATGTTTCCTAGTGGTACTCTTTCAAGTTTAAAAAGAAAAAGGTTCCTAATTCAAAAGATCTTAACAAAGTCTCGGCAGATAAATTCTTAGATTTTGGTTCTTCATGGGGCTTAGATTTCCCAACTCTTAAGTCCGATCGTGAAGAAATGTTTAAAGATCTTGCAAAAATCACAATGATTTAACTATAGAAGATGTTGAGGAGTCTCAAGCAATTGACAATAGGAAGAGGTCTACCTGCTTTGTAAGTTGTTTTTGTATTCTAGGCTTCACAAGTGTCTTCTTCGGGTGAAACTCGTTGTTTCCTTAGGAACATCTTTACTTTAGCTTCGTTCTTCTATTGTTGTTTTTTGTGTGGGCTGTTTCGCTCCTTGTCAGCTTGTTTTCCGCCAAAGACACGGCTTGTGTGCCTATCAATCTATTCTCTTTGACCGATCAAAAAAAAAAAAAAAAAAAAAAAAATAAAAGTTTGTTGTTACTATTGGTCTTCAAAACAATGAGTTGAAAGGGACACAACTGTTCACTCACGGAAGTTAAGGGTCACACCGTTGGTAGTTCTCTTTCAACGTGGTCGTTTAACGGTTGGGGAAGCTAATATTATTGGAGTTCTTAGAAGGTGAGCATCATGCTTCCTTCTGATATTACTTAGAATTACACGACACAAAATAAGATTCGGAGGCTGCAAATAAACTTCCACTGTTATACATCCGGTGCGTAAGCACCGGGTTAGAGGCTTGTCTTAAATAAAATGATTAGAGTAGGTAAGCATGCACAAACAATATACTTATACATTATTGCATGTGGACACTTAAATGGTCACCCAATAATAACCTGATATAGACTATAGTTCTGAATCTTCTGATACATGATAGGGAGGTATTCATGAGTCATGACAAAGAAAAGGGTGACCACCGCCCTTTTTACTATTTTACTGAACCACCAATGATCGAATTAGATTAGAAGAAGATGTTTTCCTCCCCTTTACCTAAGATCTCCCCTTTAGATCCTTATATAATAGTTAGTTGCTTGGAGCAAATCCTATGGGTAGTGTCACTCTTCATTTGAAGGAGTGAGTGAACTACCAATTTGCTCTAATTAGAAGTCTGCTATGGGTAGTTTTTACTCCACTTCCACCCCAACACGTTCATACACTCGTTCGTATGAACAAGTGGTGGGTAGTGTCACTTAGGCAGACGGGGACTCGTTTGAGAAAGAAAAAAGCTATACGGGGGACTGTCCCCCGTATATTAAAAAAAAAATGGGTTGGACGGGGGACTGTCCCCCGTCTATAATGCTTTTCACTATCTTACGGGGGACCGTCCCCGTGAATGCTTGAAAATCAGTTTTTAAAAACAAATTTTTCCCTCCAACCATTATTTTATTACTAAATTTTGAAAATAATTCCTAAACGGGAGATGATTACCCGTGTAGTGCCCTCTTTCAATTTTGGCCATAGTAGCTTCACCCTTTCTATTGGACGAGTACTCTTTCATATGAAAGAGATAGTCTTCATTTGGGGACTACCCATATGATTCACTCTTAAGAAACAACTCTATTGGATTAAATTTCATAGCCCACGAATGACCCACCCCATACGTACCTTTTTATCTTTGAGCTCGTAATAGAACAGTGCAATCCTAACAACTGCATTTAGAGGTGTAAAATGCTAAGATTTTTTTTTAACTTACCATTTGAATAGGAAATTCAACAGCAGTTTTCTTTGGGGAAACTAGCTCCTGAACGAGCTACATATGATCTCTTTCACTTCATGGAAATGTCATAATACCAAGGGTCCTTAATGATTAACTTCTTAAAGGGGGTCACTACACTTCATTTTATGTCTTATTGTCGTTGTAGTTACATGCATGGTCTAGATTTAAGTACACTTACTGACAAACTATAAACAAATAGAATTCCTGGCCTGGGAATGTGTGTCGGTTGGACCCTATACTCTTTACAGATCTAGCTGCTTACATTCAGATACATCTGGATCAACAATCAAATAAAAAATAAAGTCCCAAATGTGACTTAGCTAGTGTTTTAAAGGTGGTCATTGATGCATGTATCCTCTTGTTTGTTCCCAACATGGAAGGCCAGTTTTACCTTTTGAACTATTTCTTTTTAACACAGTGCCTTCAAACCTAAGGTTGCTTACTAGTAACTAACAAAGTAAATAAAATCCCCCTAGAAACCTAAACTTAAACTTTTTGAGGGGTTGGAAACTTGTTAAGAAAGAGCTAGTGTTAGTAGTATTCAAATTCACGTTCATGAAAATGATGTTGAATTTGTTATTTTTCATGTAAAAATAGGTATATATCAAGTGAATCCCTAACAATGAGATCTAAGTCGGTGGTCTAAGAAGTAGGAATTGGAATTTAGACTACCCATATTAATGGAATGGGATCCATCATAGTTTATGGCTTCGATTGTTGAGTAATTGTGTTTTATAATTACATGTGCAATCTTGATAAGAACATCCACACATGATCGTAGGGTGAGCATGGGCCGGTATGGACAGGTTTTCACCCCATCCGCATCTAATCCAATACATTACAGATTTCAAATTTGGCATCCGTATCCAACCCATTAACGAAAAGTCCGGACATCTATCCGCAAATAAACGGTTGGTCCTTAAATCCTGACACGGGCCAAATGCTCACCTTTACATGACCGGCCTTTTGTTCAAAGGTCCATTCAAAAGTTAAGCTAATTAGCTTTTTCTAATCACCTTTCTAGGTTCCCTAGCTACATCGATAAGGATTTTGCTGCTACATCTATTTAAAACAGCGTTTCAGTCCTTCTCATGTCAACTGTGTTGGTTGTTAAGAGCCTTTTCCTCCCTAAAAGTGATTTATCTCCAACAATGAGCTAAAGGAAGACTACAACATTTCTAAAAGATATAGTCATGACAGTAACCCGTGTAATTGATGAAAATACATTTAAATCACGCTGCATCCATCTCTAATACAGCCGGTAACCTAGCACGCAGTAATTTATTATGAACAACACTGGATTAATCAGACTGCAAACATCTTTAATATGACGTATAATTTTATGACAGTGTTTGTACATCATTAATACAACCTTAACCACCATGTGACAATGCCGAACTAGGAGTCTTGAGGCAATGAATGGTTGTTAAGGGGACCTAGGGAAAGAGAAAAGAGTGGCTGTCCGCATTTATTTCCTCAGCGGATATGTGTGCCCAGTGCCCTTCTCGAGTTTTGCTTTCACATGCATAATACTAGCATCAATTAGAAAATGAGAAAACGGAAGCACCGTGGTATGGTTTCCAGATTGTCTCTCCAACTTAAAATTTTCAAAACATAACTGAATTAAAATGTCCAAGTCCGGTTCGATAAATTACTGAATACTTTTAATCTGGTAGCATTACAACCAACCACTGCGGAATATGAGTGGGACTTAATCAAATGCAAGTGAATACGAAAACGCTTATTATTTCTAGTTTGAAATCGAATGTAAACATAACTTAATTTTCTGTCTTGTGAAGATGATTTGTAGATTAAGTTGAGCATTTATACAACCATATGCTGTTTTCGTTCTAATTCTGTAAAATATCACCGAGTAAAATGGAAAACGGACCACATTCCAAATGTCCAATTGACCCAAACAAACAAACAAACCCCGTCTTCTTATCCGTCTCTTTCATTTCTATCGCTACACATATTGTCAGATACCAATCTTGTCTTGGTATGTGAACACGTCTCGCACACTGCCAATCGGATCAAAACTCATGCACTGCATCTATCTACATATGGTTTCCAATGATCTTTTCTTTCTTAACTTTTATAGAAATCTGTTATTGACTTGTTGTACACTTGTATCGTCTCTCCCAATAGCCCCATGGCCCATCCCTGTTTGTCATCATCCTCACGTGCTTATCATTTTCTATTTTCCCTTCTATCAAAAACCTCATCACATGTTACTTTCTTCTTCCCAAAGACTTGGTTTTAGGCTTACTATTCCTATGGCTTTGGTAACAAAGGGAGCAGGTAACCAGTAATTTTAGTACTGTGGTAAAATTATTGTGTAATGATATTAATAACCTGAAATTAAAACTTGTCGGTGTTTTTTACATCAAAAAGAAAACAAGGGAGCCGTTAGGCTGATTCTTAGGGTCAAAGTTGACTTCAATTTGATATATTTTGTTCTAAAATGGCGCAGAAGATACAAGTGCGTGGTTTCTATTCCTCCTCTATCATGTGTATGGAGTCACAAACTGTATGCATATGGCTGGAGGCTAGTTTGTAAACTTTCAGACTAATTTTTAAAAGCAAAATAGTTCATTTTTTGGCATGGGAAAAAATATTGTTTCCGACTTTTGAAAACTAAGTCCGGCTTGCGAACCAAGTATGTTATTAGCCATTTATATTCACGAAGCCTTTTGCACTGTGAGAAAAACCCTAGTTTGTTTAGTCTTATCCACTTGTACCATATTTTGGTCATTACGAATAAATAATGTAAATCCCTGTCGATTAATGTAGTTTTCATTGTTTCTTGAAAATATATTGGCAATTGGCCGACAATATAACAACCACAAAAAAGGTAGAACAAGTATCCCGACCCCGAGACTTAACTTTATAAGCTTAGATATTACTTTTGCTTTTCCTTGGTTTGAGGTCGAGCGAAAAGTGAGAAATGGTGCCGTGTAACGATGGTGGTAAGCATGAGGTAAAGTGATTGAGTACTACCACCACGGCACCATCTTCTAAAACCTTAAATTCAGGGAGAAGTGTCATAATGGGTAGCATTTGCCATCATGCATATTCGATTTTCCTTTTCGGAAAATGGGTCATTTGTCCAAAAAAATTAAAACACGGTTCAAATGGACGAGTAAAAAATTTTATGGGTGAAATGGAAAAAAAAATAAGAAGGATGAAACTGGATTCATCCCGGCTTAAACTTAAAAATAAAGAAGGATGAAACCTGGATGCATCCTCGTAAAATAAAAATAAGAAAAAATATTTGAAAATGGACAGGATGAAACCAAGTTACATCCTCGCCTATTTTTAAATTTTTGCCTATTTAAACAATATCTAAATCTGACTGTCCTTTTCACCCAGGAAATTTTGATTTTGGTTTTTTTAACCAATTTTGTTTTTACTTTTCTTCTCTTTTTTGCTTATAGCGACCCCTTTGGTGGTTGCGAGACCAACCACGCCTTCTATCGTACCATATCTTAATTGCTGGAGCAATAACGGGCTTCTTCCAGAGTACAAGCCAAACATCCTTTCAAGTCTTAGAAGACAAGACGACGATTTTGATTTTAAGTTGTCCGTAATATATGTCAGATTTTATGGTCAAATTTGGTCCTATATACGACTGAGATTATCATTTTGTCCAACGGTCCAAAATCATAACAAATTTCCTTTCGGAAAATGGGTCATTTGTTCAAATATTTTTAAAACCTGGTACAAATGGACGAGTAAAAATTAGTATAGGTGAAATAGACAAAAAAATAATAATAAGGATGAAACTGGATACATCCTGAGTTAAACTTAAAAAATAGCAAGGATGAAACTGGATGCATCCTGATATAAATTAAAAAAATAAAAAAGTATTTGAAAATGGGTAGGATGAAATCATTTACATCCCTGGTTATTTTTGTATTTTTGTCCATTTAAACAGTATCAAAATCTAGATGTCTTTTTCACCCAGGATTTGTTGATTTTGGTCTTTTTAACCAATTTTGTGATTTTCTTTTTGCCCCATAATACGGCAGTATGATAGACTAAGGGTATATATTTTGGTCGAGGCCTTTTAACTTTTCCGTCAGAAGCAAGGAAAATTATCTACATTCGCGGTAATTCACATTTATAGGCACCAAAATCAATCCTTATATTTTCATTTTTCGTACTATCTCATATTCTGGATACTAATTATTTTTCTTTGAAAAATCAAACTTTACGTGAAGCTAATATTTTGGTGATATATTCGTCTTACAAAGCTTTACGTATCGACAAAAAATGGGCACATCCCGAAAACTGACGGATTTTTAACCGTTACAATTAAGATGAGTAGATGGTGAGGTTTGGTATTTCAGAATGCGCTCATTTTTTATACGTAGAGCGTTGTATCACAAGCATATCCTTAATCTCCAAATATGATGTTGTTCAAGTTTTATTAAAAAAAAAGATCTCTCGAAATGTGAAATAGTGTGAACTTAAAAGTGTGAGGGATCCTACCACTTCGTCCGTCCAGCCATTTAAAGACAAAAAGGGTTATATGTATCCAACAAAATGCGGTAACTTTCAAGTTGCTTTTGATTGGAAACACTGCTGACCTACAAGTCTATTAGACTATTAATTTCCATGGTTTCTGGCTAAGTTAAATGCGTGGAAGTCCGTTGGGGTACCAAGTACCTTTTGCTTGTGCTTATAAGCAAATTAGCGAGGGTGATGCTGATGCATGAAAAGAAGTGGACCTCTAGCTGCTCAAGTCTCACAGCCTTGATGGTAGTAGGTTCAACCACAGCTTATTTTGAATGATGGATTGTGACTGATGTATATATTGTGTACATTTGATAATTAAATGCTTCCTTATTTGGATTTACGATCTGTTTTTCCCGAAAATGTTTGGTATATGATTGATAATTGAAAGTTTCCGATTATCGTAGTCTATGATCCTAACTAATTTCCAAAACTGGCTTACAAGATTAGGATTATCCAAAATTTATTAAGTATAGGATCATAAGTTGCCGATACAAGTAGGAAACCATGCATGGGTCTTAATGTGTCGTAAGTCTAATGCAGATTACAAGTTTTCTTTAATTTTTAAAAATTGTTACAAATTTGAGGAAAAAAGTTTGATCTAGCAGCGCTAGATCATTTTTGATCTAGCGCTGCTAGCGTCGTTGGATGGGTCAATCCAATGGTGGTGGTTGTCAGTGGAGTTTTTCACTCCAAGGGCAAAAATGCAATTTTCATTAAAAACCACCACCACCATTGGATTCACCTATCCAACGGCTCTAGCAGCGCTAGATCAAAAATGATCTAGCGCTGCTAGATCAAAATCGTTTGAACCATAAAAAGTAGTAGAGTAAAATGACCCTTGGAGAACTTTTCACGCACCAATAATTATATATTTTTTTTTGATCAGACGCATCAATAATTATATTCACGATGAGTTTGACAGTCGACTAAGCTAAATAGTATGATTGATCTCTTTTAGGAGCAACTCTGAACCCACTCTGCTGCTGTTAGTTCGAATAGGCCAGAAAATAAAGATATCGGATTAACAACACAAAATTTCACATCAACTTTTTAGCTCAAGATTTTACCTTAATTAGGATAACCCAAATGATTTGGGCAGCTAGATTTTCTGTTTTTTGTAACAAGTATGCCATCACTCATAATTGACTAGACAATAGTTTAAGAGCTATGCAAATTTATTTAAATATTCAAATTTGGAATGAAGATGTAACAATGTACTGTAATTCTCTTAGTGGAATTTATGGTACTTTTGTATCAATGGCATGAGGGAAACCTCTTTTTCAAAAAAAAAAAAAAAAAAAAGTATGATTGATCAATAATACCTGAAAAGCGATCAAAGAAACTAAACGACAATCGTAGTCGTCGAATTGAAACCGATACCTAAGGTCAATTAATTAGGAACACTTTTTTCTTAATACTATAATGATTTTTTTCTAATCTTAGTTGCAACTAACATGTCAAAAGATGCATTAGGAGTAGGTGAGCATGGTTACTAACCAGTTGACCTACTTTCTTTAGAAAAATAAAAGCAGTTAAGTGAGTGATCTCTTAAACTCTCCTGCAATCTCTTTGTCTCACTCTAATTTCATGATTACTGTTTAGAGCTTTCTTATAATCTAAGATTACACACACAACAGCAACTCTGACCCCAAAAAAGAAATGAAATTGAAATGCTTATCTTAAATAAAATGATTAGCGTAGGTAAGCATTCACAAACAATATATACAGTATTGCATGTGGACACTTGAATGGTCACCCAATAATAACCTGATATAGACTATAGTTCTGAATCTTCTGATACATAAGAGCAAATCCTATGGGTAGTGTCACTCTTTCAAATGAGGGAGTGCACTACCAATTAGACCAAATTATAATCTTTTATGGGTAGTGTTTAGCCTCCTTTTCACCCAAACACGTTCAAGCACTCGTTCAATTGAACGAGTGGTTGGTAGTGACACATTAGATGGGGAACAGTCCCCCGTCAAAAAAAATTTGCTTTTTTAATAGTAAACGGGGACACCCCGTTTAATTTTTTTTTTTTGTGTTTGTTTTTTTGGACGGGGGAGTATCCCCGTTTTTTTTTTTTTTTTTTTGGTTTGACTTTCCCGTCTATGTAGTTTTTTTTTTTTTTTTTGGTTTTTTTGTTGGACGGGAGACTGTCCCCCGTCTAAAAGTTTTTTTTTGCTTTTTTTTTTGGACGGGGGACTGTCCCCTGTCAATTTCGAAATGTTTTTACTTTACGGGAGATTGTTTCCCGTGTAGTGTCATTTTCTTATTTTCCCATAATGGGTTCACTCGTTCATATGAGCGAGCGGTCCTTCATATGGGCAAGTTAGTCTCTATTTGGGCAAGGAGGTATTCATGAGGCATGACAAAGAAAAGGGTGATGATCACCACCCCTTTTTAAAATTCTACTGAACCACCACATGGTCACCACCAATGATCGAATTAGATTAGAAGAAAGTTGTTTTCCTCCCCTTTACCTAAGATCTCTTAAGATTCTTATATAGTAAGTAGTTAGTTACTTAAGAGCAACTGCAGTGGTGCGACCATAACCAAAGAGCAAAGAGCAAAAAAAAAACTAAAATTTGGGTTTAGTCCGTGTTGTAACGCAGTGGATGGCGACTAAAATTTGGTCAGGCGCAACTTTGAGTTACGCCCCAACCAAAGCGCAAATTCCAAATCTCGTTCCATTTCTTTTTTCTTTTTTTTTTTTTTTTTATAATATTGTTGGGGCGCAACTCAAAGTTGCGCCCAATTTTTTTTTTTTTTTTTTATTATTGATGGGGCGCAACTCAAAGTTGCGCCCAATTTTTTTTTTTTTTTTTTTTATTGTTGGGGCGCAACTCAAAGTTGCGCCCCATTTATTTTTATTTTTTTTTTAATTGTTGGGGCGCAACTTCAATTTACGCCCGACTAAAGACCAGACTAAAGACTAAATATGGTCTGGGTTTTGGTTATAGTCCGGTCTTTGGTCTTTACTCCGTCTCCACTGCGTCTGTTTTTTACCAAAAAATTTGGTTATACTCCACGACTGTGGATGCTCTAAGAAATGTTCCTAATCCTATTGGATTAAATTTCATAGCCCACCAATGACCCACCCCATACATACCTTTTTATTTTTTCGCTTTTGCACTTTTGAGCTCGTATAATAATAACAAAATGCAATCCAAACCCTAGTTAGTAATTCTCCGAATCATTCCCGAATGATTCACGAACGTATCCGAACTGACCGTATCCGAATGATACTTCCGAACTATTTGAACTCCGAACCTAGTTCCCGGATTATATGGACCTCACGAATGATTCGCGAATGTATCCGAACTGGCCGAATCCGAATGATACTTCTGAATTAGATTCGAACGCCCAACCTCGCTCTCCCGTAGGTAACTCTCTGACCAGAGTTCTGTTGATTGGTTTTTGTTTGATTTTGTATATACTTTATATTTAAATACAATTATTTAGTTAAAATTTTCTATTAGTAGTTGTTTAACCAGTGTTTTATGTGTTGATTTTTGTTTAAAAGTCTATAAACTCGTTGTGTAATACATTTATGCGATTAAATTGTTTACTTCTTGTTAAATAATCACGCTAAAATGTTTTTTTCCATCTTATAAATCATATCAAATAAAGTTAGTCTCGTAATAAAGTCATAATACTTATCAATTTGTCATATATGTAAGCCGAATTTTAAGTGCCGAACTCACATTTATAAAACGAATTTGCACGTACGTTATGCCGTATCAACTACTATCCGAACAACGAACCGCTGACCGGATTTTTGACCGAATCCAACATATCTCAATCCGTATAATTCCCGTGACGATATCGTCCCGAACTACTACCCGTACCCCGAATTGCTAACTAGGATCCAAACCACTGCATTTAGAGGGGGTACAGTGTGTCGTGCCAGGGCGTTTGTGCACTGTAAAACACAACACATGATCCATCACGGTACGAGTACAACACGTTATCTTAATGTGTTGTGCTATGTCAGGCACATCGACAATTCAACACGCAAGACAGGTAAGCACTGGATGCATCACAACATGTCAAGTGAAGAAAACACGTCATCACATACATAAAAATATTACACCGTACATCATATTTCATGTATATTTCACAAAACAATTGTTATTTTTCAACTTTTGACAATTTACTTTTGTTTTTTTTTTTCTTATTTTTTTTTGATCGGTAAAGAAGAAGATTTATTGATCAAAAAAAGGAGAGGGTACAAAAGATTTGTACCACCCTCAAAGCGTACAAAGAAAACGAAGAAAGGAACAAAAAAACAAGGGAGTAATAGACTACCCCTTGATCAACTAGAATCAAAATACATTCTTGGCCAATTTAACATCACATCACTATAACTTGGAGATTCCAAAGTTTTTGAACACCAGACACCAAGTGAAGAGAGTGTATTTGATCCTATTCTGAATAGCTACCACTGTACTTGCCTTGTTCTGAAAATCCCTTGCATTCCTTTCAAGACATATGCACCAAATTATGGCAACAAATATCATACATCAAATTTAGGATTCCTGTTAGTAGGCATGTTTGTTTCCCAAGACAGTAACATGGTGAAGACATCATCTGGCATTGTAAATTCCCAGTGCGGTTTAGATTTAAAGTAAGACCAAATTTTACCTGCAAAATCACAGTGAAGGAACAAATGATTGGCAGATTCATTGTTGGAGCAAAACTGGCAGCTTTGAGAAACATCCATGCCTCTCCTGATTAGCATGTCCTTAGTTTTGAGGCTGTTATGAGCAAGAGACCACAAAAAGAAACAAATCTTTGGAGGAAATTTTTGAGCCCAGATATACTTGAAGTAATGTAATATTTTTTGATCACCTGAACTACTTGAAGTAATGTAAATTTATTTTTGTGATGTTGATTTATTATTATTATTTTTATAATAATGATAAAAAATATCTGAAAAATAATTTCTTTGGAAAATATAAAATAAGTGTACCAACGCAACACTGCACGATACGATTATTTTTTTAATACATCACATCACACCACGCCTTTAGCACTACATGCCACAATACACCTGAATCTCTGGCACAACACAACATGCATCACATGACTTCATTGGTTGGGATGTGCTAAACAGTATTACGTTTATACATTGCATTTGCTAGCTGGGTAACTCTCTGTGGATCTAGTTTCCTTCTATCAATTTTGTAAGAGCAAGTCTTATGGTGGAAGAATTCCATCTTCCAGGCCACCTCAGCATTTGGAATCGTTCATGGAAGCTCAAGTCTTATAGTAGAATCATAGAAAGTTAAAAAGAATACCGTTTGAATGGAATATATTTACATGGTTAAATTAAAAGTGGCTTTTCTGTGTTTGACTTATGCTAAAGCTATTCAGAATAGCGTTTTTTTGTCTTTTAGCAGGCTATTAAGAATAACGTTTATTTGGATTTCATACACCATTCCACTATACCATGGAACATGGCTTGGAAAAAATGTAAATGACACAAGTTTTTAGTCCATTAGACTTGACACTCCATACTTTTTCCAAGATTGGAATAGGTTGGATTCCATCATAAGACTTGCTCTAATACGAAGTTGCACACACATTGTGAAGGTAATTTAAAATTAGATTTTTTTCTTCTTCTTTTACTTATTATTTCGATACGAAATTCAACGGTAGTTTTCTTTCGGGAAATTAGCACCTGAACGTGATACATATGATCTCTCTCATCTCATGGAAATGTCGTAATTTTTCAGATAAATGAAAATACTTTAATATATATAGTTAGACCGACCGAGCGAAGCGAGGGAGGACTCTATATATGGTGACTTTGTGTCAATATGAAGCGTGACAATCTTTTCAATTGAACACAAAAAGATTGGATTTGGTTCAACGATGAAAGGACAACACTGCCCTACTTGATTTTTCTCCTTCCTTAAACAAACGTAAATAATTACAATGTTGAGGACATTTTTGTAAAATGAAATAAACAAAAAAACGGAATAGAGTTAGAGGTCCTGGGGTCGAATCCCGGCCACCTCCAAAATTTTCATTTTTCCTCCCTTTTTCTTCTTCTCTTCTTCCCAGTTCCCATCCCTAATCCATTCCTTCTACCAAACAGGATTCGAACAGCAGCAGAAATCTCTCTCGAATCCTTTCTTCTTCGTCGAAATGGAAATCCAGTTTCATCTTCATCAATTTCACACCCTAAATCTCCATTAATCTTTTCTCAATTTCGACTTTAGAGTACAACGTTTGGATTTGGTTGATTGAATATTCAAGCTTCTCTAACATGTAACCCTAAATTCAAAATTGGATGAATTGATTGAACCACCACCACCGCCACCAACTTTGTCCTCGGATTTCTACACCACTAACATAAAATCACCATTAACGGTATGAGTTTCATCAACTGTAAATCTATGCTTTCAATCCGATTCTTCATTTTGTATAAAACTTAGAGTTAAATTATGTATACGGTTGAAGATTTAATTATGGGTATGTGTTGATGATCGCTGTCGTAAGCGTCAAAAATAATTTACACTTTCTTACTACTCAAAATATAAATATAGCAAGGGCAAGAAAGGATCGTTCCCACAGAGAGGTCTAGGTTGTCAAATTGTTATGGTTTCCTATATAAAACACCCGGAAGAATTTCTGATTGTGTAAATAAAAATAAACAAAAAGCAAATAAATTACGCAAATCAAGGATGTGAAAATATTGGATAAAGGTTTCATCTTCAATTGTAAACAAGTTTATGAATAGAATTCGTATTTAATCTCGCTATCATCAAAAGCCATAGAATACCTTATTGCAAGAATACTCCGTAAATTTCTTAAGTTATCAACACACACATTAGAGCTGCGTATGTGAAATCTACCTAAAGAATAACCTAACGCCTTGCGCTAATCAAGTTCAATTCCTAGGAGCATTAAGTTTCGAAATAGGCTAATCAATGCAATTGTAATACATTGCGCAAACAATTCGAACAAAGGTCAATTTCTACATATGACTACGAGGATGTATCTCTACAACCTAGAATCATATCATGCTACTCGTATTCAAGGTTATCGCTCGATGAAAACCCTAAAATAGCTATAGATATGGATGTGAGTTCAATCAATTCTAGACTTAACTAAACAAACATTCAATCATATTGCAATCCATCAATCATGCAATTATTGTAACCCGTAGAAATCATACGATAATATTGAGAGAAAACTAATTCATAAAAATCATAACTTGGTTGCAAAATCCAACTACATCTTCAACCAATAATAAAAACTTAGTTACTTGTGTTTTTGGAAATCATCATAGAAAGCAAAGAAGAAAACTATCATGTGAAACCCTAGACAACAAGTAGAAGTCTCCCTAATGGAGATATCTCTAGGTTTAGAGAAAAAGTTCTATTTATATGCCTCTCCCAAAAGGATACCCAAAAGTAGGTCAAGTCTTCTCAAACCCGTCTCAAATTCATCCACCAAGCCCATGTGTGAAAATAAGTCTCTGGAATTTTTGGGTCCTAAAGCGTCACGGATTGATGACGGCATCGCTGAATCCGTCCTTAGAAAATTATCTCTCGCCGCCTTTGTCATCGGGTACTATCACCAAGCGATTCTACACTTCTAGTAGTTCAACTTTGCTTCTCTGCCAGTCCACACATTCACAAAAACCATTTTAGCCAATTCCTTGTTTCTTGCGAAAACGCGCCTAAAAGCGTGACTCGTAGCCCATATGTCCTACCATCAATTATCGCATCCGACTCATACCCCCCTCGCGATTCACTCAAATATTGCGATTCATGCTTCAAGTTCAAATCCGCTCACTGGAACTATGCTCACCGCGCGCCATTTTCACCCCACTTTACACCACAGTTCTAGACTCCAAATCTGGTTAAAGCATTTCCCACCTCGATTTTGAACTTCTCTCATTCCACCAAAGATGCCCAAACCCTGCCTAATGCTCATCTACCTGCAATGCCAACCATTTCTACTTTGCGCCACCAAACCACCGCGCAACTTAACCTCATTCCATCACCAAGTCATTGCAAATTATGAACAAAAGCACCAACACTTGCTCAACTTCATACCCGAGCCAACAAAGACACGGCTCTACATTGTTTATCTTGCCACCTTCAACCTTGTTATCAATCAGGTAACCGATTAGCGGTTCGACAATGCCCACCAATAGCTCAACCTTGTTTCTCGTTCTCTCTTCCCGGGGTCTTCTCGGCCAAACCCAACACAAAATCAACAGTTCATAATCACCCTATAACAAGAAAGATCATTGCGCATCTTGCTAATACTCCAGCCACTCAGAACTCCAACTCTTCCTTAATGCCACCAATGCCTACGACTTCGTTGCACACTGTAACCCAAGATCCTTGCATTGTTGCCACCGTAATGCATTATCTACTCGAGTCCACCTCGCTTATAGTCTCCAAACTCGAGCTCTTTCTCCATCTATGATCAACGAACAGCCATAGCCACAAGTACCATCGGGCCGGCGTAAGCTCCATGCATATTCTCTCGTAAACTCGATAACCGCTAATGGCAACAACCTTCACTTCACAAAGACTCGTCCATGCTCATTGATCACCGTACACTTCCATGCACGATCAACAATAGCAACGCCCGTGCATTCTATCTCAAGTTCTCTTCACGTACCGATCATCCTCACTACCATAGTATGCAACATCAGCAACCATCGAACTCCAACTCCATCTTCAGTTGCGACCCAACTTGAGTTGTTATCCTCTCTGCCTCTCTCACTTCGGCAAGATCCGGCATCGGTTCATGAGCTCGGCTCCTTCTTCATTGATGCCGCGAGTATCGATCATCATCCCAAGTCATAGCAAATTCTATTCCATCAGTCGCTGGCAGCTCCAGTTCATTCATCTCCCGAACCTGTTATATTAAGACCAAACTGCTGCTCATTTGCTTTTATTCGAACCCAACCATCATCACTTCTGTCAATATATCATCACAAATACCGCCAAAGAAACTCCACTCTTTCCTTGCTACCAATTACAGCCGCCTTGTGCACCCTCTCGTCTCATTGCAGCCCGCACTTTTGGCTATGCATGCACCAGCCTTGCATCTGTTTCTCCGCACTCCAAAGATCTCCATAATCCATGAAATGCATAGCTCAGTCCCTCCAACCAACTCACCAAGCAACTTCGGTCAACCTTAGACAAGCTAGAACTACAACCTCATTGTAGTCTCGGACTGCAATTTCATCATTATGTTCCTCACAATTTCAAAGGTGGCACAACGCCGTAGCCGCATACTCACACCCGCCAATCCCATTTGTAACTTCACAAACTCGCTTTATCTCATCGGCAAATGGCAGCACCAATGCAACCCCATTTCTCTCCAAACTTCCTATCACCTCATTCATCCATCGAAACTTCAGCTCAATTGTCGCGGCTCAAATCATTCAACTTCCTTTCTTAAAGACTCTCACATAACAACAACAACTACTATCTGTTGATTGCTTCGGCCAACAAACTAATCTGTGGTTCGGGCCTTCAAACAAACACTCTATGTGCCATGAATCGACAATTCAAAGTCAGCCATTCTGCTACTCGGCCGAGCTCTCATTCAACCTGCAAAATCGAATTGAAGACAAACCCACTTTCCTGAACTTCTGTAATTTCTCAAATACCCAGTATCCTCTCTATTCACTCGGGATTCAATGGCAGCAACACTGTTTTCTCATCTGATTTTCTCAGTTTACAGTACCACCCAGAACTCTAACAAGTTCGTACCCAAGTCAGTATTTCCAACTAGTCTTCGCTTCTCGAACCATAACCGGACAATCGAAACCAACTCTTTAGCCTAATAAGAAAAACTTGTTGCGGAGGCGTTTGCACCTCAAACAATAGCAGCCACTCCTCTTCTCTCCATTTGATAAGAATATGATTGAGACTCGAATTCTAGGTCTCATGTATGAATGAATGTGGTTATAACCACCCTAGTAGAGTGGATAAGGGCCAACCAACCCATACAATGCTTGTCGGTTTCAAATAATCGACAAATCAATTCTTCGACTCAACTGTCATTTATGCGAAACCGATCGAGTTCATTCTTCAACTCCGTCTCGCACACCTTAACCCGCTCCAAGTGTAGCTCGCTTTGTGAATTTACCACTTTGCCCTTTATGCTCCAAATGGCTAATTTCTCCTTCTTTTGCTCCATATGACTCCAAAGCACCTAATAACTCAAATTCACACATAAGATACATAATTCACACGAAAAATAGCAAAGAAAGCATAAATACTAAATAATAAATACGGTGTATTCTACACCTATCAGTTGATGAAACTCTTAATCTGTTTCATCAACCCTTAATTTGATTCAATTCTTCGTTTTAAATTTCATTTAAAACTTAGAAATCAAATCCCTTAATTTTCATTTTGGGATTAACTGTTAAATTTGTTTTCTTCCATAATTCTAATTGGTTGTTTATTTTTGCTTTGGGTTCTTGAAGGAGCCATGTGTTTTTACAAAACTAACTAATGTCTGACTTTCAGGTGTTGAACCTAGAGTGTATGGCAATGGAGTTTACTCAAGGTTGAGGAGTTCAAGTGAGGGTTACATGACTTTCTAGACTGAATTTCTTAATCTCAGCTTACAAATTAAAGGGAAAGGGGCTTTTTTCTGTATGTAAATTTTGTTGCTGTTATATCCATTTTCTTCTAAAATGTAGTGGCGAAATTTGAATTTAGATACTATGTTTTGGAATTTCAGACATGGGATTCATGCATTGAATTGTTCTGGAATTTGATTGTTGTTCTATTCCATAAGTACTAGCTAAATCAAACTTTGAGTCTCATAGGTGCACAGATGCACATTTGTCTTGTCAGTTATGATAATACTAGTTTAGTCTGGTAAGTGTTGGGATATCACGTCTTATGGACCCTAACAGTGCAGGTGTGCCCTTATCAAATAGGGGGATCTACATAGCAGCATTCTATGTTAGGTTATAAGAAAAGGCATCAGGAGATGTTTCTTTTCTTCACGAGTTTATCTTCTTCACATGTCGTTAAGAAAAGAGAGGGAGGCAGTAGAGAAAGAGAGTGAGCGAGAGAGTAAGGTAAATCCACCGTTTGGTGAGATTTGAAGTTATCTTGAAGAGAAGAAGAAAGGGTTCTTGTCAAAGATCCGTTTAATTCGTTGTGGTGAAGATTGTTCCATCAATTTCCACATCTCTTCAAAGGGGGAAAATCTAGGGTTTTCTCAAACTCTAGTAGTAAGTAATCTTACTCTTGTTATTGTCAAATTGATAGTGAATCTCTTATTGGTGAATGAATTGTTGATCCATCCTTAGGGGTGAGTGTAATTTAGGCAAATAGTTATCCAAGTGCCATATGCACCTTGAAGTTGTTGTTATCCCCAAATTGGGAGGATTGTGTGTAACCCATTGTTTGATTATAGTGGAAGATTTGCCCGTGGTTTTTTACCCTTCACCTTGGAGGGGTTTTTCCACGTAATTGCTGGTGTTGTGTGATTGCTTCCATATCGTCATAGTTGTGTATTTTCCGCATTTGTGTTTCATTGCTTATGTAGGTTTCGTATTGCGCATAACGGCTCGGATTTATAAGTCTCCCCCAACAGTAAGGTCGGCCATATCC
This sequence comes from Papaver armeniacum, assembly GCA_023531295.1. Lineage (NCBI taxonomy): Eukaryota > Viridiplantae > Streptophyta > Magnoliopsida > Ranunculales > Papaveraceae > Papaver > Papaver armeniacum. Next base: position 46,136 of record JAJJWW010013858.1, on the reverse strand, counting down.
GTTACGGGAAGTATGTGTCCTAGCATGTCTGTTTATTTGTATGAGAGATGTTTGTGCTCTCTTTCGGCTACAAAGATCTGAAGAAAACATATCGGCGGATTGGTTGTTCCATTATAGTGATGCACTCAGGTATGGTTTGGCATCTCTGCACTTTTCTTTGTTTATAGAAACTGGATGCACATTAAGCTTTATAATTGAATTGGTACTATTCAGTAGCTAAGTAAGTATAAGCTCCAATAGGCGAATAAGCGATTGAAACGATCTGCACATATTAAGGTGACATGTTGGATATAATATATGAAGTTATGTGCAGTTGTCGTCGTAAATTCGTGATTAGTACAATGTCATAAATTTTTTTTGAAAAAACATCCAGGTTTACATTTTTATGCTACCTAATTTCATTTGCTTAAGCTTCCACTTGTTCTGCTTCCGTATCTTGTTCTGTCGTGATATATGTACATCCTAATAAGTCCCTGACCTGCTCAATTTTATAAACCTGATGACTTGTTCTTTTTTTGGTTAAAATGTTGCACTGCCAAATGATACGGTTCAGTTTGGTTTTAAAACTTGAATTGCTAAACTAAATTAAATGAATCAACATTTGAATCTTTTCACGGTTTTTCATTTTCATGTACATCTCACTTGAACTGTTATCTACCATAACAGGGGTAGTACACTCGTCGAGTTTCTTATGGATGGGGAACGCAGAGGTGACCTAAAGAAGACTGTGTAGGAGTTGGATGTATTCGACGCCAAAGCTCGTGAAGACTGCAAAGGTTGGCTAAAAGCTACTCGAAGTAGTTATTCAGATCTACCAACAAAGAAGATCCTTTATTTCCATCCTAGTTAACTGCCATACCTTGAGATCAAGCTGCAAACACTATGTAGTGTTAGTTTCCTTCACCTTTTTCACTAGTAGACATTTAAAACTTGGTCTCATTTTAAATTTCTTCATACGTTATATATATGCAAACATGCTTGTGGCATACTTGCCCCGCCAAACATTCACGTGAGTCATACTTTCTTAAGTTCACCCAAACAGATCCATTAATGTCCGAATAAAATCGCAACCACACCTAATCATCAAAATGGGACCATGAGCAAGGTAGTTAATATCGCGTATCGGTATCGTATCGGTCGGGTCCAATACACCTATACAAATGATAATATCTGTTTTTACAGGCGATACATCATTTAATATAGAATTTCAAATAATTATAAAACCATAGTAAAAATTAATAAGAATCATACACATATCTCAAATTTCCTAAATACAATGTGGTTTATTAGCCAACGTTGTGATTGTTGTCGCATTATACCAGTAAATCTTTTTTATTATCCTTCATACTTATCTTTTATATTTCTATGCCTTGCAATCGAAATATAGTTTCCATATTATATCCTACCATATAGTCATTGATTTTATATTATAAATATATTAGGGCTTTTTACCTTCTCCAATTGACAGTGTACTTGTCTATAAAGACTAGATGCATGTTGATGAAAAGTTCATTCACGAAACCGATATTATCGGTGTACAAGTAAAATCGATATATCGGTGCATGGCACTGCCTGCATAACCGATAATATCATTTCGTCTTTGTATCGCTGATATTTTCGATAACGTATAGGTATTTTCCGATATCCGATAAAAACCTGTAATATCGGCCTGTACAACCGATATTGACTACCTTGACCATGAGACCAAGGTAGTTAAAATTGCGTATCGATTTCGTATCGGCCGGGTCCGATACACCTATACAAAAGATATTACCGGTTTTTATCGGTGATACATCATTAAAATTAGAATTTTAAATATTTATAAGACCTTAGAAAAAATAATAAGAATCATACACGTAACTCAAATTTCTAAAACATAAGGTGGCAAAATATTATGCGTTGTCACTGTTGTCCAATTTTTCCGGTAAAATCTTTCTTGTTATCCTTGCTTTATAATCGAAACAATCACAAATACAACTACGTAGTCAATAACAACCGCTCAAATTCTCCACTATCTTACTCGTCATTCAAAGCAAAACCCAAATCCATTCAAATTCCTCATCGAGTATATATGATGTCCATCTTATATCCTACGTATAGTCATTGATTTTATATCTTAAATATATTAGGGTTTTTTACATTCTCTAATTGACGCTGTGCTTGTATTTAAAGACTATATGCATGTTGCTCGAAAAACCTATTCACTTTATTTGGTAGTGATTTTGATAATTGATTATACTTGATGGTGCCTAGTTTTCCCTTTATAGAATTCATCTTTACCACATATGATATTTGAATGCCTAATTTCCCTTCATAGGTTTCATCTTAACCAAAGATGATATTGGAGCCGATATTATCGGTGTATAGGTAAAACCGATATATCGGCCTGTAGCGGCCTGTACGAACGTTTTTATCGTTTCATCTTTGTATCGCCGATATTTTCGATATCGTATAGCTATTTTCCGATACCCGATAAAAACCTGTAATATCGGCCTGTACAACCGATATTAACTACCTTGCATGAGACCATCACATTTTTAGGCTACGTATATCCAACTAAAACGAGTATTGAACACATCACACGATAGAATGAAATGATAAAACTGTGCACCAATCCATAGTTCAGGATGATTTAACTAATGAATCCAATTTCCTTCTGTCCACATATAACTTCCTCGCGGACGAGTAGTTTTTTTCGAAATAAAAAGAAAACATCAAGTGTCGTCGCTCTTTGTACATTAATGTTTTGATAACGTAAAGAACCATGTGTGCAGAAAATGACGTTTGTTCGTTTTTCGGTCGGCCGTCCCACCATGGCAGCGGTCATCTGGTATTTTCCTTCCATTGGTCCTTAAATGATTAACTTCTTAAAGGGGTTACTTCACATCATATTATGTCTTCTTGTTGTTGTAGTTATATGCATAATTTAGATTTACAGCACACTCACTAAGCCACTTAGTGACAAATATAAACAAATAGAATCCTGGGAATGTATGTCGGTTGGACCCAAATTTATGTAGTCTTACTTACAGTTACAGTTACAGATCTAGCTACTTGCATAAAGTTTCATCGCTATATAAAAAATGTCCCAAAAGTGAGTTAGCTAGTGTTTTAAGGGTCATTCATGCATGTACGTTCTTGTATTTTCCAAACATGGAAGGCCAGTTTTACCTTTCTAACTATTTCTTGACACAAAGCCTTCAAACAAACCTAAGCTTACTTACTAAGTAGTAATTAACAAAGTTAACAAAATCCCCCTAGGAACGTAAACTCAAACTTTTTGAGGGGTTGGAAACTTGTTAAGCAAGAGCTAATAGTAGTCATATTCATATTCATGGAAATGATGCTGAATATCAAGTGAATCCCTGATAATGAGATCTAAGTCGGGTCTAAGAAGTACTATATGGGAATTGGGATCTAGACTACCCATAATGTAGAATGGGATTGATCATAGTTTATATATGCTTCGATTGTTGGGTAATTATATAATTACATGTGCAATCTTGATAAGAACATCCACACATGACCGGCCTTTTGTTCAAAGGTTGTCCATTCATTCAAAAGTTGAGCTAATTAACTTTTTTTTCTAATCACCTTTCTTGGCTATTGCTGCTAGATTGCTAGTACTATACTGTTTCAAACAGTTTCGGTCTTTCATATACATATAAACTATGTTGGTTGTTCAGGGGCCTTCTCCTTTGAAAATGCGGAAAATGAGTCATTTGTCCAAATATTTTTAAAACATGGTTCAAATGGACGAGTAAAAATTATTATGGGTGAAATGGACACTAAAAACATAGCAAAGATGAAATTGGATTCATCCTGACTTAAACTTAAAAAATAGTAAGGATGAAGCATCCTGATATAAATTAAAAATAAGAAAAAGTATTTGAAAATGGATAGAATGAAACTGTTTACATCCCGGCTATTTTTACATTTTTGTCCATTTAAACAGTATCAAAATCTAAATATCCTTTTCACCCAGGAATTGTTGATTTCGGTCTTTTTAACCAATTTTGTGTTGAAAATGATTCTATCACCAATAATGACCAACTATGACTGTTTTTTCCATTTCAAATAAGATAGTCTTGATCCGTTATAGGAATGACATCAGAGGAGACACAACAGTAACCTGTGAATAGTGTTGCACTAGACTGTGTGTACATATTTAATACGATCTATGATTTTATGACGGTATTTACATTAAATTGTGCACATCATTAATACGACCGTAACCACCATGTGACAATGCCGAACTAGGAGTCTTGAGGCAATGAATGGTTGTTAAGGGACCTGGTCAACTAGGAAAAGAGAAAGGGGAGGCTGGTCGCATTTATTTCCTCAACGGATACGTGCCCTTCTAAAGTTTTGCTTTCAGACGCGTAATACCATTGATTTCAAATTGTCTTCCAACTTAAAATTTCAAAGCATAACTGAATGAAAATGTCCCATTCGGAAAATTACAGTACGAATACTTTTAATCCAGCAACATTGCACCCAACCATTACAGAATATGAATAAAACTGAATCAACGTAACTACGTGAGTGAACATGAGAATGCTTTTATTTCTAGTCGGAAATCGAATATAAACATATCTTGATTTTCTGTCTTGTGTAGATGACTCGTAAAATAAGTTGAGCATTTGTACTGTAGATGTAGAAAATCCTACCTCTACATCCAAAGGTAACTAAACACATACACAAAGAAACAAGACAAACAAGAGAAGTAATAGAACACGAGGTGTACGTGGTTCTACATGATTACCTACGTCCACGGGGGTATAAAGAAGATCTTATTACTCGATTCAAGGTTACAAGACGGATTTATCTCTCTCAATGCCTTTAGTATGCTCTCTTTCCTCACTTCTTGCCTGGGTTCTTCCTCTCTACATGGTCTCTATTTATAGTTACAAGTGATGATACATCAAGATTACGGTGTTAGCCCCCGCGTAGCTTCCTCGATGTTCCTCTCGGGTGATCACCGATGTCTCACCGATTGTTCTTATTTGTTCGGGCCAAAAGGTCAAGCCGAGTGATGTCTGCCTCTTCGCTATCTCGTCCGCTCGATGTCGTCCGTTTGGTGGGGGTAATCGATGTCGCCCTTGGGATCCTTGGCCGAGTCTTCCTTGACCGAGTCCTTCTTATCTCTTCAACAACCTTGTCGCATTTATGGCTCCAAAGACCCGATGTCCATCGCATCACAACTTTTCCCCTTTCGCCGACTTTTCAAACTGTCTCGGCTCCTCTTTTCTTGCGCCTGGACTCCTGAGAGGTGATCCAGGTACTCTTGGTACATTCTTTTTCCGGGTACGCCACGGCCTAGGATCATTCCACCTGTCCCTGTGGATTATTTACACCTACATTTATGCCCCTTCTTTCACTCGTGTGGTCAACACGTGGGGGAAGAATAAACGCCTCGTCTTCCCACGTCCTCGGTCATGCCGGTTTTCACGCATGCTGTCCCCACTCGCTTCGATTCTTTGCGACCGGTTCACCTTCTCTGCCGGTCACCACAGGGGGGGTTTATAAGCCCGGGGCTTAAACCTTGCTTCCCTCTTATTTCCTTCTCTGCAATTTCATTCTTCCTCTGTTCTCTCCGCAACTTCATTCTTCCTCTGTTCTCTCCGCAACTTTGTTCCTTCTCCGTCTTCTTTTTGTTGCTGCTGACTCCTCCTTCGACAAATCTTTTCCCTCTGTTCTCCGTTTATCCGTCGTCTTCTCCGTCTCCGTTGCCGCTGCAACTTCCGGTCGTGTTTCGCTTCTCTTGCCGTTTTCTCATCAGTTTTATGGCGTCTTCAACTCCTCAGATGACAGAAAGAAGGTGTGTGAGTTATGTGTTTTCTGATGAAGACGGCGTATCACTTGATTCCCTGTTCGTCATGGAGAGTCCTTCCAAGTATGATTCTCGCGCTCTAGATTCTATCTTTCCTGATAACCCATCTTCGTTTCTTTGTAGGGCTGACAAGAGGACCGCTAAGGACTTAACGGACGAGCAATATGTTCAACAGCTGAAGGATGAGTTTGGTCTTCACGGGTATGACATCAGGCTCTTGTCATGCCAGAGGGGTGTTCTAAAGAAAGAGGATGTTTTGAGGTTTCCCCATTCAGCCGAGGCGACCATTGTCACCAGGGGCCAGCTAGAGCTCGGGCTGCGTTTCCCTCTATATGATCCTAGTCGCCCATTCTCGCACGAGGCTCTCTCCAAGATTCGTCCATGTCGTGCCTTGGCCCAATGGAACTGTAACACTTTCCGCATCCCGTCCGGAGTGGGAGAGGCGTAGTCGAGGCGAGTGTGCTCCTGCCGCCCTGGTCTACCTTCAATCCTTCTCGGGCAGTGATTATACCCCTGCCAGCTTCGCCGATAATTATAGGAGCGGGACCACCACAAATGGCGATCTCGCCGGGTTTGCTGCCAGTCCTCACCGTCATAAGACTCTTCCCGAGGGAGTTAGGAGGCTTCTTTTGGATGAAGACCCCGAGGGAAAGAGTTCCAACAAGCACGCCTGTCATACCAATGACACGGCTTGGGACCGGTTCCGCCGGTTATTTCCTACTCTTTTGAGTGGCAAGCTCCTCCTCCGGCCGAATTTTATCCTTTTTCGGGTAGTCAACGTTGATCGGCCGGTACATTTCTCTGTCTCTCTAGTTTGGTTGATCGGCTCAGAGACTTACGGGGTAGTATTTTGTTTTGGTGGTGTTTTTCGACTAAGTCCCGTGGTACTCCTTTCCGAGGTTTCCGTTCATCGGAGAGGGATAGGATTGGCGGAGCCGAGGAGGATACAGGAAGGTAACAAATATACTTATTGTTTTTTATTTAACGTACATGTACGTGCCCCTATTTGTTGCCTTGCATGGATCCGACGTCGGGCCGATACGCGAAGTTGAAGGTTGACAAGGCCGCCGGTACCTCGGCGAAGGATGGTGAGGATCCCGATGATCGACTACCCTTGTCACATTTCTGGGAGGTCGCCTCTTAAATCGTCCGACGATTCATCCGCCTTTGTAGGTGGGAAGTCTAAGGGTAGGGTAAAGAACCTAAGGAGGATGTGCTCGCCTTGAGAAGGATGTGCCTCTTAAGTGACCGGTGAAGGGATTGTGCTTGCCGATGGCACTTGTGTATGTTGTTTCGATGGTGATGATGAAGAAGACCTTTTTGACGACGAGGACGATGCTCTTGATAAGGAGGGGGAAGTGGGTCAAAGGGAAATCGGGTGGTGGTGGGGGCGATTTGATTGACCGTGATGTGGAGAATGTCGATGGTCAACCGAAGACTTTCCCTACCGTGGTTCCTAATCCCAAAGAGTGCGACACCTCCTTCACTATCTCGGGCCCTATGTGCAACTCGCTTGGGGCACTCATCTCTCCCGATTTCGCTTCTTTGTCCGATGAAGAGAAGGTCAATGCCGCCGCCTTGTATGAGGCCGGCACTAAAAGTACCTTCACCTCCTGGGTGAGTTGAGCTGTTCCGGGCGCTTGCTTTTGTACTTGTTTAGGGCGACTATGTTGGTATTGTTTTTAGGATGTCAACCGCGCGCTATTGAAAGCGCCGCTATCCAACGCTCGGAGGCCGTCGAAAGGGAGAATCTTCGTCTTTTGTTGCAGCAGGAGCGCGAACGGTCTCGAGGTTGGAGAGGAGTTGGCCAAAACCCAAGGTATTCGTTTTACTTGCAACTAGTTATGATTGATCTTGTAGTGCCAATATCCCGAGCTTAGTATTCCCCGCTGGCAAATCCTCTATTGCGGAGGCCGAAGCCGCCACAAGGTATCGTCTGTTGAAGAGGGAAGCGAACATAGAACGGGATCACGTTTAACTTACAAGAGAAATAGTCAATAAGGATGCCAAAATTGATCGTCTAAACCGATATTGAAGATCTTCAATCCAAACTTTATCGATGAGAGACGTTTGAGTATGTTCCCGAGGAAATAGATAACTTAAGGGCGGACTTAGCTCACTTCCAAGGTATAGCAAACGAGAAAACATTATTAGTCGATAACTTAGAGGATCAATGTGGTCGGCTAAGACTTCGTGTTCGGGATCCGCATGCGAGATCGCCTCCGGATCTTGGGGGAGAGAGACACTACGAGAAGCGTAGCCGAGAGGCTCATGAGAAGCTTAAGGAGTTCGTAAGGTTTCCGGTGAGTTGGATTGGGTGCGTGCTCAATTGTCGGGTTTGCGGGCTGCCCACTCTCGTCGAGGGAGGAATGGAGTGATCACAAGAAGTATTGCCCCACTAATGAGTTTAATGAACAGCGATACTTAGAACTTTCTTCGAAGGTGTCCGCCCTCGAGTGTAGCCTAACTGAGTCCGAAGAGTCGATTAGAATAATTGCCCCTTTGTTAGAAGGTGGTATGCATTGTGGTCGTGCTTTTCATGTTGTTATCTTGTTGCCTTTGTTGTGTGACTGACTGTTCTTGTTGTCTTGGCAGCCGAAGCGAGAAGAAGGTGGCCTCGTTGGAGGAGGAGAACATTCGTTTGAAGGGGAAGGAGGCTCATCTCGCTCGATCGAGTGGCCACCGCCTTTGAGCGGCGTCGGAGCAATGGCGCGGGATCTTCTTTGAAAGCGAAGTTCGATGAGGAGCTCGTCTTGCAGTGTCAAAGTCGGTGTGAAGGCGGTGCTTGATAAGAAGCGAGCCGATGCTTAGCCAAGAAGGCTGTCCCCGGTTCTACTCCTTCCAAAGAGTGATCATGTCTTTTGTAGCGCTGCGTCGCTGTCTTGCCCTTTTCCTCGGGTTGTAATTCGTTTGAACACTTTGTTAACTTCTTGCATAACTTGTTATGGGGTGCTGCGTCGCCGATTTATTTTCTCTTCTTGCTACTGATGTTTTTATCTGCCGACGTCATTATTCTTATTTATGTTGGGTTGCCGTATGTGGCTTTTCTATCGTAGCCTCGTTATTGTCCTTTCTTATGCCTGCATGGATAGACAAAGTTAGTCACAAATGCCGTTTCCGTCGAACACACTCAACAAGGAGGATCATCGGGCCCGATGCCATGTCCCACCGAGGCATCTCATCACCGTCTTTCGAGATCCGGTGGAAGGGGAGTTGGTCTTGCCTAGTTTCTATGGGGATCGATACCCCAAGAAGTTATCGATTAATCTTCTTGGGCAAGTGATTCGGCCACTTGCGAGAGAGCAATGTTGTTCCGCTTTCATCAAGTCGAGTACTCATGCCTCGACAATCGCCACCGGTTTCCAACCGCGGGGGCCTCGAACTACCTCGGCACTTGCACAATGCCATCGCCCGAGTTCGAATAGTCCGTGTTAGTGTAAGTCGCCCGCACTTGCACAATGCCATCGCCCGGGTTCGAAACGACCATTCGACGCACTTGTCATATTTCCAACCCCACGCGGCTTTTCACGGAAATAGATGACAAGATATCTTACCCGATCTCACGGATGGTAGATCTTTAGTCGTGTCGCGTTCCACGGCCGTGGCTCGGGTTTTTCCGTCCGGCTGAGATCTTGTATGCCCCTTCTCCGGCTTTCTCAACTATCGTGTAGGGTCCTCCCCGAGCCGTGGTGCCGGTTACCGCCCTTCTTGTCACGCTCATAGCTAGGTAGAGCTTTAGTACCAGCTGCCCTGGTTGGAATTCTCTTGGTCGGACCCGTTTGTTATATTCCCGTTGGATTCTTCGTTGGTAATTTTCCATCTTTTGTAGGGCCATCTTTCTCGTTTCTTCCAAATCGTCAAGTTTAGCCAAGATAAGGTCCGCCGAGATGTTTCGCCTCCACGCCTCGGTCCTTGTGGTAGGTATCATCGCCTCCGTAGGTAAGATGGATTCGGTCCCGTATGTTAGCATGAAGGGTGACAGTCCCGTTGCCTCCCTGCGAGTTGTCCTATATGCCCACAAGACATTGTAGAGTTCTTCACACCATTCCCCATATTCTCCGTCGAGTTTCTTCTTCATGTTATCGGCGATGGTCTTGTTTGTGATCTCGGCCTGTCCGTTGCTTTGGGGGTATAGAGGCGTGGACTTGCTCTTTCGGATGTTGTACGTGTTGAATAATAGGTCGATGTTTTTGCCTTGCAATTGTTTCCCGTTGTCAGAGACGATTGCTGCCGGGACCCCAAAGCGGCATATGATGTGTTCCCAGATGAACCGAAAAACATCCTTATCCCGTATGTGCCTTAGCGGAGCGGCCTCAACCCACTTGGTGAAATAATCGGTGGCCACAATTAAATACTTTCTTTGTCCCGATCCGACGTGTAGTGGTCCCACGATATCGATTCCCCAATTTAGCAAAGGGCCGGGGCGATGACGGAGTTTAATGTTACAACCCACGCATGTATCTTCTTTTCCCACTTCTGCACTCCGCAAACGGTGGCCATGTGCTTCGCGTCCTCGTTCATATACGGCCGAATATCCCATGGTTTTAGCTCGTGCCGCTAGGTCGGCCCGAGCCGTGGTTTCCTGCACCCCATAGTGTAATTTGTTAAGGATCATCTCGCCCTCTTCCTTACTTAGGCATTTTAGCAATGGTCCTAGGTATGATTTTCGGTATAGGGTGCCATCCCTAAGTTCGTGACGCGACGGCTTTGCTCTTGATCTTGTTGATCTCAGGCCTCCCCTTGGGCAACCTCCCGTTTCGAGGTATTCATGAATTGGCTTTCTCCAATCATCGGCCCGGTATTGATCGGTAGTGGTTGCCGCGACTTGTGCGCCGATATCCACGTTCTCGGGTACTGAGGGCGTTAGGATTCTCATGATTCGGATACCCTCGATGCTTGAGTCAGTCAACATGGAAGCGATATATGCCAGGGCATCCGAGTGCCGATTGTCTTTTCTGCAGATGTGTCGGAATTTGATGCTTGGTATTTGCCCGATGTAGATTGGGCGAGCTCCCAAGACTTTTTGCAAAGAAAGGGTCATGTATGGCATATTGCCTTATGATTTGCCGCACAACTAGCCGGGAGTCGCTTGTCGGTCGTACTTCCCGGATGCCCATCTCCACAATCAAGCGCAGGTCATGTATTACCGTCAGTCTCCGTGACATTGTTGGTTGCTTTGAACTCAAGCCTAAAAGAGTGGACCATTTTCTTGCCCTTTGGTGTCGTGAAGACCAGTCCTAAACCCGATCCGTCTTTGTTGGATGACCCGTCTACAAAGACCTCCCATCGTGTCGGGCCGCAGGTCTCGAGTAAATCGGGTGAGTCCTCTCGGTCTTCCTCCATTCCGGGATGTCTTCTACCTCGTCCTCGTCACCGAGAGGGAAGTCTCGCAAAAAATCAAGAATCGCTGCGCTTTCACCGCTTGTCCTCATTTCATAAAAGATATCGAATTGCTTTATCTCGTGCGCTCCATTTGGAGATCCGCCCCGACTGGCCGCGTTGTCGAGTACCGACTCTATAGAGGATTTGGTGAGCACTCGGATCTTGTGAGTTTGGAAGTATGTCCGAAGCTTTTGGGTCGCAAATACTAACGCTAGTATGAGTTGTTCGATTCTGGTGTAGTTCTTTTCCGCCGGGTTCATGGTTTTGCTTATGAAATATACCGGTTTTTCCTCTGCTCCCTCGTTCTTGACCAACACGGCACTGATGGCATGACTGGTTGCCCCGAGATACAGTGTTAGTATGTCTTCGCCTCGGGTCTCTCGTAACACCCCGAGGCCCGCCAGATGTTGCTTGATTTTCTGGAATGCCTCCTCACACTCCTCGGTCCATTTAAACTTCTCTCCCTTCCTTAACGTCCCGAAGAAATGCTTGCACTTGTCTGACGATCGAGAGATGAATCGTCCTAGAGCCGCTAAGTTTCCGTTCACCAAGCACGTCCAATCAAGTTACAGTGCGAAGGCATTTCTGCATCGCTTTGATTTTATCTCGGATCTGCTTCGATCCCCTTATCGGTGATTATGTATCCTAGGAACTTGCTCGAGGTGACCCAAAAGGTGCATTTGGACGGATTTGCCCTCATCTTGTACCTCCTCATGGTCCTGGAAGATGTCTCTAAGGTCGTCGATGTGGGTATCGGCTACCTTACTCTTGACTAGCATATCGTCCACGTATACTTCGATGGTGTCGTGTTTTTGTCTTCAAACATGTCCTCCACTAGCCTCGATATGTAGCGCCTGCATTTCTCAGTCCGAATGGCATTTTGGTGTAACAACACAGTCCTCTTGGCGTGAAAAAAAATGTATGCTCCTGGTCTTCGGGGGCCAGGGGGATTTGGTTATATCCCGAGTACCCGCCCATGAGTGTTATCGCTTTATACCCGACAATGGATTCCACCACCGGTCGATGCCGGGAGAGGGAAGCCGTCCTTTGGGCATGCCTTATTCAGTCGCCAGTAGTCGACGCAAATTGGACGCCCCATTCCTCTTGGGAACTATCACCATATTAGATATCCATTGCGGATATTGGGCTTTTCGGATGATTCTCGCTTGCGTACGTTTCTTCAACTCGCCTCTACCGTTTGTAGCTCGGGTGCGATTCTTCTCATCTTTTGTCTAATCGGCTTGAACTTGGGGTCTATCCGCAGATGGTGTGAGCAAACCTCTGGGTCGATTCCTTCCATGTCATGCATTTGCCAAGCGAATACATCCATGTGTTCCTTCAGGAGGGTTATCAGTTGCTGGGACTGTTCGTTCGTTAAGCGTGACCCTATCCTCACCAATCTCGGCTCCTCTCGGTGCCAGTTGACTTGCCGGGTTGGTTCTAGGCCGAGAAGTTTTGCTTTGGCTCGCCGACGGTTGCCGGCTCCTGTGATTGCTATAAGACGTCTGTCTCGCCTGCTTCGTAGGTGGCGATGGCTTGTGTCATCACCTTTTCCAATTCCTCTCCCGCTTCCATTTCCTTAGACTTCTTCTTTTCTTGGCGTTTCCTCGACTGTCTTTCCTCGTTCTGTTGGATGTCTATCTGCACACATTGTCTCGCCGCTTGGGGGTCGCCTAGCACCTCTACTACTCCGCGATAAGAAGGGAAGCGCAGTTTATGGTGGTAGGCCGAGGCGACTCCTTTGATCCCCGCGATCCAAGGTCGTCCTGGATCGCCTCATATGGTGATGCGACATCGACTACGCAAAAGGTGGTCAATGTGTCAAGGAATCCTTCCCCGTCCGAGACTCGAGAGTGACTTCTCCCTTTGGCACCGCCACCGCACCGTTGAAGCCGTAAATTCGATAAGTCGATGGGATCGGATGTCATCGACAATTCCATCCTCTTGAAAGTGTCATAGAACAAAACTTCGACCGAACTACCACCGTCCATTAATATTCATGACGCCCATTCCTCAATCATCGGGGTTATTACTAAGGGATCTCCATGTGCTTGTCCGTTCAATGGGACATCTTTCGCACGAAAACGTAATCGGTTGCATCATCCACGGCTCCATAGGGAGGGTTTTGGCCACGCTAAAGATTTCTCTGCCGATCTGTCCCTCTTGTGTATTCTCGAGGTGATACCCTGGTCCCTAAATCGTATCCTTGTGTTGCTGAGTGTGATATGGTGTTACAGTGAACCGAGCGCCGCGATTGATTCTTATTTGATGTAACGGGACCTCGGGCTGGGCCGGTGTCGATGGTGTTTTGACGAAATGCCGTAGGTACCCATCGCGGATCGTGTGTTGGACGATGTCCTTCACTTCTCTACAATCGTTGGTTGAGTGGCCGCGAACCGATGATAATGGCGTAACTCGGGTGGTTCCTCGTCCCGCGAATTGGATTCCCGAGTCTTGGGGTAACGGATATCATTCCTCTTTTCCACTTCCTTGAACACTTCTTCCAAGGGCGCATTGAGCGGGTGTATGACCTTGGCTCGTGGCGAGGCTTCTTTCCCTCTCGACCTGACTTTCTTGTTTTCACCTTGGGGCTGGGCGCCGGGGCGTTTCTCGGATCGTTTCGTGGCTTCTCTCGGGGTAGCCTCCTCCGTGGTGCTCGCCTCTTGTATTCCCCTGTCTTGCGCTCCTTCTTGGATCTCCTCCAAGGCGATATAGTGCTCCTGCATCTTCCGGATCTCCCTTAGCGTCTTGGGCTTTTCTGTGTACATCGCCACCCAGATGGGGTCCGATTTTCTTAGCGAGTTCTCGAAGCCGAATATCTCGGTTGGTCGACCGTGCCTTCCCCCATATCCGTGCATAACTTCCTCCATCTATCCGTTAAGGAACGCAGTGGTTCCCTCGCCTCTCTAAGTGCCGGGGTAAATAACTTATCGACTGCGGGCCGAGCTATGTCAGCATGCATATACGTCTCGAGAAAGGTTTCTACCAAAACCGCATAGCTCCCAACGGATTTATCGGGCAGGGTGTAGAACCAACTCTTCGCTTCTCCTTCTAGACTAGCAGGGAAGAATTTGCACATGACCACATCGTGATTTTTCCATTGTAGTAAGGACATGCCGTACATCTTGATGTGTTCTCCCATCGCCTTTTGTGTCGGTCGAACCTAGATGGGAAGATTGGCAACGTGCACTTTGGTGGGAATGGTGTTCGGTCCAGCTCCCTGGTAAACGGTGTCTTCTGAGCTTCATTGATTACTTCTGCTAACTTGTCATCCTCGTTGTCTCCAGTGAGTTTCTTTATTATCCGCTCGAGTCGTTCGATCTTTTGCTTGGTGGACGCGTCCGTACTCTCGTTGGTTGCTTCCTCGTCGGCCAAGAATCCCCGGACGGCCCATATCCTTCTCTTGGTCGATTAGGATCGGGTACTCGTCCTCGGCTCGGTGAAGGGGGTGGGTCGTCCCTTGGCGGAGTGTGGTTGCTAGAGGCGCCTCGGCTTGATGATCCCTCGATCCCGTCCTCCTATTTCGGAGTCGGTGATTCTCGTATTCTAGCGCCAAGTTTCTCCTCTGCAATTCTCTCATCGGGTCCTCTTGTCTTCTTTTGGCTGGCCAAGATGGCGAGTAACATCGGGTCGGTGCTCGTGACTAGAGTGGCCGTTCACTTGGTGTCCCGTTGTGTTAGGGGGTGCGGTTGGGGGTCCGTGGTGAGAGCGATAGGAGGGACGATCGGGGCCGTTGGGTGATCGACCGCTACCGGGAATAACCGGTCGGGGGCGGTTAGCCGTTATTGGGGGACGTTTCGATTAGGGTTCCCTCCTCCAAGTGTACTTGCCTAAGTCTTTCGGCTCTCGTTCCAAATCTCTTTGGTGTTCCGTAGGGCCGTCTTTCTCTTCTTCGTTCTTCGTGTATTGTTTGGACTTCCTCATCCTCCTCCGTATCCGATGCGTTCTCCGTCTTCCATGCCGCCTTCGTTCCTCGGCCCCATCTCGACTTGGGTTAATCCTCAACCTCCCGTGGGGGTCGTCATCTCGGCCCGGATCGACTTCCTCGTCGACCGTAGTTATGCCTTTGGTCAATGCCGGAGTCTCGCCTCGGTCGTTAGGTCGACGATCTCCGTGCTGGGAGTCCGTAAGTCCTTCTTGCCCGCTGGATCCCGCCGCGACTCGGTTCCTCGGGATCCCGCTCGTCCCGGAGGTACTTGCCATTGCCTTTGCTATCGTCCTCGTTCCTCGGCTCGCCTATCCGCTCGTTCCTACGTCAAGAAAGTAGACAAAGACTTACTTCGAACCGCTTTCGAAAAGGTTAAAGGTGGAGTACAAAGAGTCAGCAGAGTGAAAGAGATTTTTATAGTACGATTCCCTTTACGCTAGTGTGTTGGTCTCAAGAAGTCAAATCGGTTTTGCCGCAAAAGGACAAATTTTGAAAAGTCAGTCTTGACATATCGCTTTCTGTACCCTTCCTAAGCATTAATCATTATTTGTCCTAACATTCCCCGCGGCTTTAAATCATTAACCATTCGTGCGTTGAATCGGAAGGTTTCTTTCACGGCGGTGATGGGCGGCCACGACGCCCCTAACGACCGGCCGTGTTGATGGCCTAAGATTCCTATAATTTTTTTCACGATGCTGTGAGGCTTTCCGCGTAGGATTACGGTGAGATTCAGGCCGCTCACCATAATCCCGCCGCCATGGTTTCCAAGATCTAGACTCAACGATTCTTTGAGGCTAGCCTGTTTCCACCATTATCATGCTTCGTTTACCTTGCTAAAATGAAGACAGTGTGAAATGGAGATAGATGCGACAATATCTCTCCTAGAAGATAGTCCTAGTAACCTCACGCGTTGCTCCTCGTTAGAGCTTTTCGTTTAGCATCAACTATCCTTACCGGATGTCGATAGAGCTGTCGAATCTCTCTTGCAACGGGGTTGGAAGCCACGTATCACGGTCAAAGAGATGGAATCCCCTTCTAGCTTCTACCAACATCGAAAGATGCTATTTAGGAGCTCATGGGTCATTCGATAACTCTTCGAGGTGTCTCAAACATACAGACCTATCTTGACGGAGCGGTCTTCGACTTACTTCGCTTAAAGCGGAAAACTTGTTTTGCTTGGAAAATGAAGACTATCAAGTTAAAACACGAAAACGAACTTATACCAATTCGACACGAAAATAACAAAACGAAGATAACTAGCAAGAACGCAAGGCTAACTTTTATCGACTCGACAAGATGTTGCCAAGAAAACAAAAATAACAAAGAAAACGAAGATAACAAAACAAGAACACAAAGGTAACCTCTATCGACTCAACAAGACGTTATCAAGGAAACAAAGATAGCAGATCAAGGGGTTTCTCCTTAGCATCAACCAAGACACAAGGTGGCTTAGAGCTCGGAGTTTTCCTTTCTAGCGTCCGAGTTCAAGGTATCCTGAGATGTTATACGGTCCCCTTAGTTTGCGCCAAAATGTAGATGTAGAAAATCCTACCTCTACATCCAAAGGTAACTAAACACATACACAAAGAAACAAGACAAACAAGAGAAGTAATAGAACACGAGGTGTACGTGGTTCGGCATGATTACCTACGTCCACGGGGGTATAAAGAAGATCTTATTACTCGATTCAAGGTTACAAGACGGATTTATCTCTCTCAATGCCTTTAGTATGCTCTCTTTCCTCACTTCTTGCCTCGGGTTCTTCCTCTCTACATGGTCTCTATTTATAGTTACAAGTGATGATACATCGGACTACGGTGTTAGGCCTGGCGTAGCTTCCTCGATGTTCCTCTCGGGTGATCGGTCGATGTCTCGGCCGATTGTTCTTATTTGTTCGGGCCAGGGTGCGTCCAAGCCGAGTGATGTCTCGCCTCGCTATCTCTAGCTACTCGATGTCGTCCCGTTTGCGGGGTAATCGATGTCGCCCTTGGGATCCTTGGCCGAGTCTTCCTTGACCGAGTCCTTCTTATCTCTTCACCAACCTTGTCGAGGCGCATTTATGGCTCCAAAGACCATGTCCATCGCATCACAACTTTTCCCTTTTCGCCGACTTTTCAAACTGCCTCGGCTCCTCTTTTCTTGCGCCCGGACTCGGAGAGGTGATCCTGACTCTTGGTACATTCTTTTTCTGGTACGCCACGGCCTAGGATCATTCCACCTGTCCCTGTGGATTATTTACACCTACATGTACAACACACCTAATGCTGTTTTCGTTTTATTTAAAAGACTTTACCTGTAAAATTTCACCGAGTACTAAGACTGTTAGAAAGTCGGCAAGCATATTTAATTGGGCCCCAAAAAACAATTAGGGGCCTCACACTGATTAGAGGCAAAAAAGGTCACCCATACCTAAATTAATAACCCTTATCCAAATATTTTAGGTAATGACTAATCTACCCTTATTTAATTAGTAATAATTTTATTTAATCTTACTTAATTAGAGTTTAATCATTTTTTTTTTTAACTTTTTCAAAAAATTTGTTCGCAACTTTTCTTTTCCTTTTTTGCCCAAATTTATATGAAAAAGTCGTCATGATATTATAGAGTGGTTATTGTTGCAATGACGACTCCAAAGGGTCGTTATTGTAGGGTCGTCATTGAAACAATAACGACTCTCATTACTGTTAGGTCGTTATTTAAAAAAAAATACAACAAAAAAACACGTGTCACCATCCTAAAGGTTGTGGTAATCTAATCTTTACATTATATTTAGACACCCCTTATCCACCTCCTATGGGTGGGGATAAAAATTTAGGGCCCCTAATTGTTTTTTTAGGGGGCCCAATTAAACGGTGATATTACCAAATGTCCAATTGACCCAAACAAACAAACAAACAAACAAAACCGCTCTTCTTATCCGTCTCTTTCGGGTCTGTTTGGCAGCTTGGATATGAAAAACGTTGTCCAGGTTAGGATATTCCTTGGTTTATCCAAGACTATCATGGCAATGGTTATTTCAAATGGTGTTTGTTTTCCACGATGTGTTAATTTAGTATGTTGTTTGTTAACAAGCTTGTATACAAGCTAAATTAATTAATTAAAAATAAAATAAAAAACTAAACCATATAAATTTATGGTTTTGAGCATAAGAAAAAGGGATAATTTGCGTTACCTCCCCGAGCCAAGATCATAATTAGCGTTACCTCCCCTACAAAAATTTAATTAGTGAAACCTCCCCTCGTTACATTTTCCCCAGTCCAAAGTCAAGTTATCCCAGCCAATAGTTTTGTACACGTGGACTTTGACTTTCCCACGTGTAAAAATCTGTAGGGGAGGTAACGCTAATTATGATCTTGGTCAGGGGAGGTAACGCTAATTATGATCTTGGTCAGGGGAGGTATTCTGGGAAAGTCAAAGTCCAAGTGTAAAAACCGGTCCACGTGTACAAAGTCACGGGATCGGGATAACCAGTTTTGGACTAAATGTAACGAGGGGGAGGTTTCACTAATTTAATTTTTGTAGGGGAGGTAACGCTATTTATGATCTTGGCCGGGGGAGGTAACGCAAATTAACCCTAAGAAAAATTTAAATAAAAAAGTAGTTATAAAAATAACTGTATGACCAGAAAAGGATTAAGGTATTCCAGATTTTACATGGAATTCCAAAACCCCACCTTTTTAGCCTCTTAAAATTTAGATAGGATACATTATTCTTATCTTGACATGGAATAAGCACCCACATAAACACAATATACGGTTATTTAAGGGATAACCCAACCTAGGTTAGGATATCAAGACTGCCAAACACGACCTTCATTTCTATCGCTAAACATACCGTGAGATACCATGGTATCCTGGTATGAGAAAACCTTTCGCACACTGCCAATCGGATCAAAACTCATGCACCGTATCTAGCTACATATGGTTCCCAATGATCTATTTTTTCTTAACTTTTATAGAAATCATTACACTTGTATTCTCTCTGCCAATAGCCCCATGGCCCATCCCTGTTTGTCATCATCCTCGCGTGCTTATCATTTTCTATTTTCCCTTCTATCAAAAAAAAACCTGGCGAGATTGGGGTATACTCAAACTAATTGGGGTATACCCAATTTTATAGGGACTCTTTTTTAAGGGCAAAGGGGGAGGTCAATGGGTAAAGTTACAAAATTACCCTTTTTCATTATAACTCTAATTACTACCAAAATCAGTTTTCTTTCTTCATTACATCTTCTTCTCTTCTTTCTCCTCCACAACCTTACCTTACCGGCTCCATCACCCCACCACCACCAAAACTCGTCGATCAATTCGTTAAAATCGTCGATTCAAAACTCCGATTAATCTTCATCAATGGATCCACCACGGAAGGAGGCAACTCCTTGAAACAATCTAATCGAAAACCCAATGAGTATAACCACTGGAATTGCAAATTTGGTTGCTAAGAAAGTGAAGAGAAAAATCAGTTGAAGAAGAAGGAATTGAACTCCAAAAACACGTGAAATGGTGCGCTTAAGAAAGTAAGGGCACACTTAAACTCACTCTAGTACTTCAATTTCATGTTTGCATGTCAAATTAGGTCGAAAAATCAATTTGTGAATTGGTAGTTACTACTACGGCAAGGTTTTTGGTTATCGACCTTTCCGGGATTTCATAGTTAGGGTCTGGCCGGAAGGGTATAAGGTTGAAGAACTTGCCGGCTTTATGGTTTCTGTAACTGCTACTAGCAGGGCGACAGTTATTCAACCGTATACATTGTCAAGCGTC
Organism: Papaver armeniacum; assembly: GCA_023531295.1. Taxonomy (NCBI): domain Eukaryota; kingdom Viridiplantae; phylum Streptophyta; class Magnoliopsida; order Ranunculales; family Papaveraceae; genus Papaver; species Papaver armeniacum. Next base: position 26,230 of record JAJJWW010013858.1, on the reverse strand, counting down.
TGTTGTCTTTAATGAAGCCAAATGGCAAGTTTTTGTTTTTTACCCTTCCTACTACTTCTGTTGAATGTTTCCGATGCCTAGAGTTTTTAAACCCGAAGGGTAGTTATATAAAAACATGCGTAGTTTTTTTCAAGGAAATGTATGTGTAATGGACCTTCTTGCCCTGTATAGTTAAAATTTCTTGTTTTTTTGGCGTAGGAAGGCTATTTTGATGATACAATGCTTGCGTTGTTTGGCCGGCACTCATTTTTTGGGTCGACCTTACCGGCTATTGTTCCACCGGATATGTTGAATATATCTAACCCTGCCGCATGTAATGTTTTTTTCCCGAATTGTTCTTGTTCGGATTGCGAATGGCAAAGAAGAAAGCAGCTCTTAGTCCTCCTTTCAAACCCTCCTCGTGTTGGTGATAAACTATTGTCTTCAAAACATCGAGGGGTGTATGTTGTGCCTTAACGACAAAGGTCTTAGAACCATTATCCGAACCCAATGATTCGACGAGACTCCGGATGAAGACCAATCAATTCCATCTGGTAGAAGAGGTGATGATGATGATGTTGATGAAACCAATCCGGGCTGCTGGAGGAGGTAACCATGATGATGATGATAATGGTGGTGATCAAGACATGCATGAGGCTGGGAGGAGGTAATGATGATGGTGATGATGATGATGGTAATGGAGATAAAGGTAAGAATATCATCGAAGATGAAATTGTTGAAGAGGAAGAGGAACAAGAAGAAGAAGGAGATGGAGATGGAGAAGGAGAACAAACTCTAGCTTCGTTGTTCAAGCCACCGAAGCTTCGGATTCAACTTCAACCTAACGAAGAAGAGGGTGATCACTAAACCATTTGATTCTCACATGCCTTCCAAACACTTGATGGTTGCACTTTGAAAGAAGGTGAGCCTCCAAAAGGGACCCCAAGAGATGGTGGAGATGTTCTTTTTGGATACAAAGACTCATGGGCATGTACGGTCCATAATACTATCGTAAGTAATCTTAATTCGTCTTTGTTATTTATTCAAGTGTGTAACTATCCTAATTAAATTTGCATAAAGTGTTTGTATTAATCTTGACTTTTTTTTGGTATTTAGGATCACAAGCATGCCATCCGTCTCATGAGGCGCCAAGCTTCGTGTTCATGACGCATACTTGGAATCTTGGCTTGGAATGTGAGGAGGTGAAATTGTGTGAGAACTCGATTGTTGCTGCGGTGGAGAGTTCGAATATTAATCATGATAGAGTTACCATCTCTCGCATTACGTGAGCGGTTCTATGGAGAGACCGATACTATGTTATTCCCATTCGGTGAGATGGCGATAACTCCGATGATGCTCAACAAATTCTAGGCCTCGAGGTTGATGGAAAAAGAACCACCGAGGGATTCGATAATGCCATTTCTTTCGAGAAGATTTACGAATTGAGCAAGAAACTGCTTCGGTTGGAGTCGAGTTCGAACGGATGATGTTCTTGACAAGAAGGATGGTCGACTAATTAAGAAGTTTAATGTGAAGAAGTTGAGGGACAAACTATGGAAGACTCGGAAATCCTTGATAGTGAAGGAATGGTGCACCTTGCGAATCAATGCTACCGCTGCCGCTTATTTGCTATACACCCCAGGCGTGATGTATCTTCCCGATGTAGTTCGGAAACCAAGTCGAGGCCATTACTTGCAACTATTGGATCCCTTACATGAGATGCGTGGGTATTCTTGGGGTACTGCGGTGGTTGCCTTCTTGAATAATGAGTTGACAAAATCTTCTAGGGCACTCACTAAGCAAGTTAACTAAACACATGTCTCTTCCAGGTAATTTTATTGTTTAAAACATTTATATTTGCAAATCTCAAAGATCAGTGGTTCTTACTAAACTTTTTTTTCTTTTTGCAAAGGTTTGGATATATGAACGCTTTCCTTCTTTGTTCAAAGACAACTCTTACGTCAAAGTGGATAACGATTGTTCCTTACATTTGCCAAGAGCTCAAAGGTACGCTTTTAAGGGTACTCGAGGATAAGGAAATGCCGCAAAATCTTATGAAACTCCGAGCCGCCATCGACAATTTGATCACGGAAGAGGTGATATTTGATCCGTATCGGGAGGATAGAAATCAAGGTTTAATCCCAAGGAGAAATGAAGTTGTTGCATTATACTATGGACCCTTGATGACTGTGTTTTGAAGGATTTTCAATGTAATGCATCCACATCGGTAATGCGACAATTGGGTTACGCCCAAGAAGAACCTCATTTCGATGAAGAACCGTTCTTTCCGTGGAACCGGGATAACCGCACCACCTCCCAAAAACTATTAACGTCTCTTACGATCCAGGCGCCAACTCAAGAACATTGGGACAATAGACGGGGCCGTAACATCGATGTGAGTCTTTTGGACGAGGTGACCACCTGGTCATGAAGCTACCGAAATACATGGCGTGGTACTTGGGTTGGGCTCGTCCTACTTGTGATTAGGCCAATGACTACTTTTGAACTGGCTCAAGTAAGAAGAAGATGGAATCGAAAGACCCAACAACAATGCTTAAGATATTTGTAAGTATTTTAGAGTTGCTCTTACTATTTTAAGATTGATTGCATTCATCAATCATTCTATTAATTGTTTATTGTTTAATTGAATATAGAAGGATCAACTTGAAGACCTTTGTCATGGTTTTATGTTGCGCGAAAGATAGATCATGGCTAAAGCAAGCACATTGACTATGCTTGTAATGTTGACAATGAGCTATTGTTCAAGCAACTTCAAGCTCAAGTAAAGGCTAAGAAAAAGCTATTAAGGATGCAAAGCCAAGACAAAGGGTGATAAAGAGGACTCTAGTAGTGCTCCTGGTGAAGGTATCAAAGTAGTGGTCGTGGTGGTGAAGGTAGCAACAGTGGTCGTGGTGGTGAAGGTAGTGTTCCTAAACGGGGCCGTGGTCGGTCGTGCTCGTGGTCGTGGGCAATGAATTCTTTCCTAGTTCATTTTTTTATGTTGTGGTGGACAAATGTTTAAGTTAATGGTGTGGACAAATGTTTAAGTTAACGGTTTATGGGACATGTTTCGTATTTTGGACAAAAATGTTGGATGAATGAATGGTTTGTTTAGCTATATAAAGTGTCAATACATTTGCCGCATGCTTTTTTAAGCTACCCTCCGTCGGCTGTCCTGAGCCGGCAAGGTTGTGAAATGACAAATTGCCTACCTGTCAACAAAAATTGGGGAATTACCAGGGCTTGCAGGGTTGTGAAATGACACATTGCCGGCAATCCCAACAAAAATTGGGAATTACTGTGGCCGGCAAGGTTGTGAATGATTGCATCGCCTCCCGTCAACAAAAAACATGTAGTTACTTGTGGCCGGCAAGGTAATACCATTCCTACCAAGCCGGCGTCCGTAGCCTAAGGGTACTAAAATAGAGACCTGGCGGCCATATATTGAAAAAAACCATTCTTCCTCGATGCCTAGAATCATGTAAGGCCTGGAGGGAAACAAAACAGAAAATGCCTGCGGTATTTTGCCAGATGCTAATGAACCCATACATTTCCTACTGTTTTGGGACCTCTGTATTGTAGCAAATTTACGACCCTGCCGCGTGTTCAAAATTAAATTTTGCAAGTACAATTGCATTGATTCACTTGTACTTGGACACTATAACGGCCAAATTTGGGCACCATCCTATAAATGCACTACTTATCTCCACAAAACAACACACAACTATTTGCATATACTCTCCAAAGCTCATATCATCACACACTCCATCTAACTCACCCAATAGCTCTCTACACACAAGAAATGGCTTCATTTGATTCTAATGAAGATTTGGCAATCACCAAAGCTTGGTATGCGGAGACTAGAGTTCGAAGGCAGTCCTCCGTAAGGGTGGATTCCACAACCCTTTGGGATAGGGTTCACAACACTTTTAGCCAAGAGTGTGGGAATACTAACTCAAGAAGTGTTCAACAAGTGCACGATAGGCACATAGTTATTGAAAATGCGATACTTGCCTATTTAGCTATCCAAAACCAATTTTCAACGCTCCCCACTTTAACTTGTCCATTGAACAATTTGTAAGTATTTTTATGGTTTATTTTACGTGATCCATGTTGTTTGATCTTCCAATGAAACACCACTAACAAATATAAGTTTGTTTTTGTGTTTTTGTAGCACGAAGTCGTGAAAGCGCGCTACTTGGAGGAAAAGGGGGAAGCATTCGCATTCGATGCAAGCTATCAATTCATGGAATCCAAAATCCCGAGTATGCCCCCAGATGATGAAGGGTGTATCGTCTTCGGAGGAGGAAGATTGATGGCTTTAGAAGTTTTAGTATAGGTTTTGTGGGTAGACCTCTATGTAAACCCTCACGAGACTATAACTCGTCAATAGGGTCGCCTAGGGTTCAAAGGCTTGATGCACATGCTAAGTGCATTAGCTTTCCGTCGACAAGGATTAGGTTTTATGTTTCAATCAATGTAGTAACCAAAATTGAATGAATAAAGTAAATTACATCTTCCATATTATGTCACCAAGAAGGTTGTATTTGTTTTTCATGCCGAGATTAATATAGCCTTTAAGGGTAGGAAATATTTACATGCCGGGCCGCAAGATTGCTGCCCAAGATAGTGGCGTGTTCTTCATCCTAGACCATTCCTGGCGGATAAATGGTCGGCACTTATTCAAAGTTGAACCTTCCGCGTATGTTTGGTCGGAAGATTATTCAAACCAGACTTTGCCGCTTTATGCATTTTCAAAACCAAAATTTTTAGATCGAATCGAACTCATATGACGGATCAAAAGGTTAATCTATCAATTCATAATTTCAAAATTTTAATCTAAACTCAATTAATTAATCTAATCATAATTTTAGTGTTAATTAAACGAGGGCAATTTTGCCATTTTCAAAATACAAGGTTAAGGGTGGCTTGGTTTTACTTCATAATGACCAGATTTTGTCTTATTGGGTATACCCCAATTAGTTTGAGTATACCCCAATCTCGCCAGGAAAAAAAAACTCATCACATGGTACTTTTGTCTTCCCAAACACTTGGCTTTTAGGCTTACTGCGCCCATATCTTTGGTGACAAGGGAGCAGCTAAGCCGGTATTACTGTAGTGGCGAAGTTATTGGGTAAAGACATCAGTGACCTGAGTTCAAAATTCGTTAGCACCAAATTCTTCACCATGGATAAAAGAATGAAAAGCAAGGACGCCACTAGGCTAATTCTTACAGTCAAAAATGAATTCCAATTAATATATTTTGTACTAAAATGGCGCAGAAGATACAAGTGCATGGTTACAAAGTCAAAAACTGCATATGGCTAGAGGCTAGTTTGTAAACTAAATTTCATACTAGTTTAGTCATGCAAAACAGACTAGTTTAGTCATGTAAAAAAATACGGAAAATGGATCATTTGTCCAAATAATTTTAAAATATAGTTCCAATGGGCGAGCAAAATACAATAACCAAAAAAAAGGTAGAACAAGTATCCCGACCCCGAGACTTAACTTTATAAGCTTAGATATTACTTTTGCTTTTCCTTGGTTTGAGGTCGAGCGAAAAGTGAGAAATGGTGCCGTGTAACGATGGTGGTAAGCATGAGGTAAAGTGATTGAGTACTACCACCACGGCACCATCTTCTTAAACCTTAAATTCAGGGAGAAGTGTCATAATGGGTAGCATTTGCCATCATGCATACTCCTTTAGTCCTTTTCCTTTCTTCTCTTTTTTGCTTATAGTGACCCCTTTGGTGGTTGCGAGACCAACCACACCTTCTATCGTACCATATCTTAATTGCTGGAGCAATAACGCGCTTCTTCCAGAGTACAAGCCAAACATCCTTTCAAGTCTTAGAAGACAAGACGACGATTTTGATTTTAAGTTGTCCGTAATATATGTCAAATTTTCTTTCTGCCCCATAATACGGCAGTATGATTGGCACGGCACTAAGGGTATATTTTGGTCGAGGTCTTTTAACTTTTCCCTCAAAAGCAAGGGAAATTATCTCCATTTGGGGTAATTCACATTTATAGGCACCAAAATCAATCCTTATACTTCTTATTTTCATTCTATCTCACATTCCTGACATTAATTTTTTTTTTCTTTTTTAAAAAAAAAAAAAAAACAAAACAAACTTTGCGTGAAGCTTATATTTTGGTGATATGTTCGTCTTACAAAACTCTACGTATTCAAAAAAATGAGCACATTCCAAAATTAACGGATTATCAACTGACTAAAATTAAGATTGATAGATGGTGATGTTTGGTATTTTGGAATGTGCTCATTTTTTTGTACGTGAGTTTTATATCACAAGCATATCCTAAGGCTCCAAATATGCTATTGTTTAAGTTTTATTAAGAAAAATTCTCTCAAAATGTGAAATAGTGTGAAATTAAGAGTGTGAGAGATCTTTCCCTTCGTATAAACACCATGATGTAGCCGTCCATCATTTAAAGACAAAAGGAGTTAAATACTTATATGTATCCAAAAAAAACGAACCCCGATTAAAACCCGAGACTTAAATCTCCACCTTAAAACTATAAAAAGATGAATTTTATATAATTCGAATACCCATTGCCTCTTTTGAAGTAGATATGTACTTAAAAATCCAATTGTTTATTGTATTCCGGGTAATCCTAAATTTTGGTCGTAAACGGTACTTTTCTAGCGAACAAAAACGAGGGAGAAAGAGTCATTTTGGGTACTAGCCTCGCTTAATCTTGCTTCATTCACCTTATTAGAGTATGATTAACTGTTTTACTGACCTCGCCATCTAATAAGCATGTCCACACCTGATTCCATGAGATTGAGTTTCACGAGCGCAACTCAAGCCCGAGACTCGTGAGCGTAAGTTAGACACAACTCACACCCTGCTATATAGAGTGAAATGAAATTAGGATTTTCTTCTATATAGAATAAAACTCAGCTAAATAAGCCTCACTATTGACTCTTAGTAGCATCCCCCATGAGACTCATTGTTCAAGTCAACGTGTACGAAAACTCTCATCGAAACCTTAACCAAACAAACTTGTTCAAACACGTTATAAAATTATACACAAAACTATTAGAGCTCTGCACGCTCATCAAAAACACCAACATAAGAGAATTTGGTCTCAACAAGCCATGTATGGCCAGCCACAGAAGGTTAATGTTGAACCACGGCTCCTCTCATGTCTCTCGCACGATCCTTATGCCATATCATGCTATTTACATGACTCGGACTAGTCATGACGCAAAAATTGGAGAATATTCCTCCACCTCGGAACATTAACTCTGGGAGTATGCTTCTGGTGCCAACACATCACACACGAAAATGACTCAAAAAAATAAGTCTTTGAGGAAAAACAAAACGAAGGTCAAGAAATATGAGAAACGACAAGAGGAATTCTATTGATAGGCAAAGAACCATATTACATAGCAGAGTATGCTTTATATACAACCATGGGAAAACCCTAACTACCTATATGGGCCGCACATCTATGGGCCATAGGCCATACAACACTCCCCTTGTGCGGTCCAATAGAACTTCATACGAGTGGTTCGAATGTAATTCTCAAATGTCGTCTCTCTCCTTGATGACTTGTCAAGAAATCAATTGCCTCATTAAAACTTTTATAAGGAAAAACTCAATGGGGATAAAAACCTTGGTACAACTATTCACATGTAGTAATTCACATGTTGTCTCTTACTTTACATGTAGTTCATCACATGTAATACGATCTTCACGAGATCGATGAGTCTAAGTTAATTGCCTCGTTAAAACTTCGCCAGGAAACTCGGAGGACAAACACGAACTAAAGAAAAGGGTACAATATTAAGCAAACTTAGAAGATAGTTGGACCCGAATATGTTGCCTCATTAAAACCTTGACAAGGAAAACCCACTGGGATAAAACCTTGTGAAGGGAAAAGAGTACAACGTGATGAGATGCAAGTAAAGGTGATCTGCCGCATGATCACTTTGTTCCGTTGAAGTTGATTAGTTGCTTTACAACTCCTAAGAAGAAAATCCTTGTGGGAAAGACAATAGCCTTAGTTGGGAAATTACTTCGGTGTTTGTTGTTGTCTCATTAAAAACCTTCCGAGTAACAAAACCTGTGGAAAAAAGCAACCTCGGTGAAGGAAAATAGTTCAACAAACCATTAGATGCTCCCCCTGATGTCAGACAATTTTCATTAGTCTAATGCCGTCAAAAGGATTTTATCACACTTTACTTTGGTGACTTGAATGTTTATAAGACCATGTTGATTAAAAGTTACATTGCTAATGACTATCGCGTTTCATTTCTTTGATTCGAGATATTTTAAGTAATATCAATCGGCGATCTTTATGTCTTCAACGTTCAACATACTTGATGTTTTTTAGTGTTGTCTCGCTAAAAACCTTGTCGAGTAACAAAACCCTTTGGGAAAAAATGTCGATCGAAGGGAAAAAGAGTACAACACAGCTTCAATTTCGAAGTAAATTATGTCGACATTATATCCTTGGATCCTCCCCCTGATGTCGGCATCTCCCCTGATTACTTTTGGTAGAGTTCCTTTAGTCATGTACTTTTCGAAATCAATATCATTAGCGACTTAGAAAATAGTCTACCATATCTCCCCCTGACTAATTTCGTTGGAGAAGAGATTATTGTTCTTTCATAATCAACAACCCTTGGATTGCACTTTCGTTAGCATTCCTTTTTGTGTCTTTGCAGGGATAAAACAAATTTATGTCAATGGTTACTTTTAAGTACATGATTACATTCACTATACCACTCCAATGACATTGCGTTGGCGCTGAGCTATATCTAGCTAACAAGTTCACCGAGGATGTAACATTTGGCCCAGAGTACATTATGCTAAGTACTTAGATAAGGAAAGTTCATCTCCCGACACAACTTCGTCATCTTCCTTAAGATGAATTGGTCATTTATGTACATCTGAACCTCGACTAACCATGGGAGTTCTAGCAGGATGCATATCCTTGTTAAATTGCCCGACAACTTTAGACATATGCAAACTGGTGGAATAATATACCACAAGATCGATTTTCGGTCGAGCTTTCTCCAGATTTCTCATCTCAAATTTGGATTTAGAGTAGCTTGTAGGATCTCTTATTATGTATGTAACATCAACATAGGTAGCTAGAATTCCAAATTAGGAACTTTCTTGTGAATACGCAATGAAAAATACCTTACTTTTCTATCCCTTCCAAATCAATTGCCACTTAGACGGGTATACCACATCCACCTGATGTCTTCAATCTATAAGTGAGCGTTCTATCTAATCAATACGCACTCGTGGTTTAGAGTCACTTTATTTGGGAAATAAAAGTCTATTAAGTACTTTTTGTAAATATCTCATTATCTCTTGATTCTTTCGAGATACGTAATAACCACATACATATCTTTTGCATTTCAAGTCCTTTTGAAATTACCAAGCTAACTAAGTAGCGGAACATTATAACGTTCATTACAAGAGGACAATTTCAGGGCTTTGTGAGAAACCTCGCGTCACAAGGCGAGTCTTGATACTTTGATACTTCATTCTTCCCACTGTGTTCTATGACAAATAATTTTGTATGTCCCATAGGCTTTACACTTGGTTGGTTAGCACTACCACACCAAATACCTGTATATTTGTCAAAGAACCAAGTTTTACCTGGATTGTGTAGGCCAAATATCCTCTTTGTTGACATTAAACAATAAGAAGCATGGTTCGATCTCGTCGTGCTCTATTTTCTTGAGCAACTATATATAAAAATAATCATTAATATGCTCGCACGATCTTTCTATTTACTCGTGTGTGTTCTCATAATCCTTTAGGATTTCATTATTCTCTGGAATCATTAAACTTCGGAGCGTCCTCCAGTATTGATTCATGGACATAGTCAGAGTCAATAAAATGAGATGATTTCGTTAATGATACAAATTAGGTTGTGCCTTACTCATCTACTTCATTTCTAAATGAGTATTGATCGAATGTGGTGGTCTCTCCATCTTCCTTTGTGGATCCACGACCCATTAACTACACTTCCACCAAGTGTAGTTGCAACACCTTAGTCTATGGTGTACCCCATACCCTGAGGATTTCTTACCTTGCGGATTATTTGCAGCTGGTATGTGTGATCTTGTCACGTTGCCGATATCAGTGCACTTTCTGAAATCGATTATTCTTTGTCACTTCTCATTTACATTTGTGGAGTACAAGAATTGATGTGACACACAGTGGGAACACACCACGACAATTCCTGTCGTTCCCTTAGAAACTACTTTTTCTTATCTCCCCCTAACGACGGGAAGACTATCTCATTAAAATGACAACCCGCAAATCTAACGGTAAGAAATCTCCTGCCAAAGGTTTTAAAATGCGGATAATCATTGGAAATTCTTGTCCAACATAGTCACTTAATCATTTTGATGACCCATCATAGTATGATGTGGATTCGTAAGGGCACATATATAGTGCAACCAAAAATGCGTTAGAACACAAAATGTCAGGCTTATATCTAGTTACCAACCGTGCACGCAAAGAATGGTTGACCAATTTTGGGTCTAAATTAGTGAAGATGCGTGTAATATTGCATACTCCCCAAGCAGTTAAAAGTAGGTTTATACGCATAACCATGCCTTAGACACCATCTGTAACCTTTGATGCTAGCCTCTGCGAGACCATTGGGCATAAGATGCTCTATATTGATCATATTAAACATGCAATATTCATCAATTCCTTTTAATGTAAATTCTCTAGCATTAACAAGGGTGGTGAGTCTTTGCACTTTGCATTGTGTAATATGTGCTAGGAGTTTTACAAAAATTAAACGCATCGTATGTTGTGAGCAATAAGCGATTCAAAGCGTCGAATCATCCACGAGCCATAAATCACTTGAATGGTCCGCATTACATGGATATATGTTCACTAACAACACTTTATTCTTTGAAAAATGAGTTATTTACCATTTGCATCTAAGAAAAACAGGATGGTCTCAATCGTGTTTTACTAAAGAAAAGACTTTGTAAGATGAGTGACGTGCTTTCTTACTCTAAAGCATAATGGGGAGAGGCAATGCAAATCTAGTAACTTTGGAAATCACTAATTGTGATAGATGTCGTAACTTCGCATTCTATTAGTTTATTATCTTGTACACTCAAATGAAGTGATGCTCGTGTTAGTACTTTCTAAACGGAACATCGTGTCACAACCAATGTGCCTTATGGTTATGTCAAAGTCTTTATGAATCAATCCGGTCCAATCAGTTCATTGTTGGGGTTAATATGGATTCAGGAATTCAAGTTCCAGTGATAAACAATTCACTAGATTGACACATTAATTTTCTATGAATATGCTTCATTCCTCATTCATTCATTAGAAATAATTTATAGATGCAATAAACTTCATTCTCACTGTAAGTTTACAAAAAGTAGGTAATAGTTCATGCATGAACACCCTTTGGTGTGATTAACCCTTAGTACATACAGAGATTAGACATTGATTCTTGAGAGATTTAATAAGTGGTGTGGCCTTATTACGTAACAAAAGTTGGATTCAATTCAATTAATTTAGAGCGAATATATGTTACGTTTCATCCAGATATATCTCAAGTGCTTTAGAGAATTTATGTCTCGTGGTTTCACTCCATAAGTGCAGACATTGGATCTAGTTCAATTGAATAAGATAGTCAATTGGCCATCAAAGTTCTTGTTGCCGTCAAAGTTGATGTGAAAATTGGTTGTTATTATGATACACACATTACATTGTATATACCAACATCTATGACCAGGTGCATTTCCGACTCTTTCATTTATGATGGGAGCTAGAGTTACATTTTAGCTTCATCCCATATTCAGTTGATACCTGTATTTTGGTGTCATTACTACTGGGAAAAAAAATACATCTTTGTCTCATGATATATATGTCCCTTTTCACATGCTTTATATGAGTCGGTATGTCTAACCCTCATTAGTTCGGGGTTCTTTCCATTTTTAATTTTGCCACATTTAACATAATTTGAGAATATTCATTATCTCAACAGGCCAAGAGAATCTCACTACACATGTCAACCACGTACTTTAGGTTGAACATATTACTAAAGATAGTTATCTTATGTCACCTTTTGACTCATATCACCTTTTGTGAGTTCTTCCACAAAAATTGGAATACATGTGATTTTATTTCCAACGTATATTTTGAAAATACGAGACTCTTTAATAATCTGACAAATGCATTACATCTCACAAAAACATTCAAATTTAAGGAGAAAATAATGGTGCTTAAGTATTTATAAAATGAATACATTGAAATCGAGTTGGTACAACCAAAAAAAAAAAAAAAAAAATCATTCAACTATAACCACTATCAAATTCAAAATTGAAATTGACCCTTTAAATAATATGGACTTATCTAAGAAAAATGAATGTTCCAAAAACAAATAAATAAGCCCGATAGGTGTTCCATTAGTTACATACCTCAAGCTTTGGTCCCACTTCATACATGGACAACAGGGGTATAGACTTACTCCGCACACGTCCCAAAACCGGAAAAGCGATCAAGATAGGACAGGACAAGCCGCACTGGGTGTTGAATCAACCTATCCTCTTCCTAATCGACCAAAACCAATACTAATTTCATTTCCTCTTCCATTTCACAAAACCGGCACCATTAATTCCTCATCCACTAAATCAATCTCCCCCGACCATTTCTGCTCACAACCACCATCATATACACACAATTAAACTATTAATCTTTATCTCTCTCAATCGTATCTTTTTCCTTATCAAGAATAGTAACCCTAGAAGCTAGGATTGAGAGAGATAAGATTAGGGTTATCTTCAACAGCTGGAAAATTAGGCTTACATAGATGAATTAAAGAAGGAACCGTCGAGCAAAACGCGTTTTGGTGAGTGGGTATTCTTTAATTGTCGTATTGAAGTGATTGAGGAGAAGTTGTTGTATAAATAGGTCGGATCAGTGCTTAGATCAATATCATTGTGTTTTAATCAAATTCATCATGTTTTAATTTCATCCGCTAGGTTTGGATGAAACCTAGCTTACTTGCTTTGTTATTCATGTTGTTGGTAGTAATCTTGTTGTGCTTAAATGTTTTAGAATAGGATTCAATCTTAGTTCTTCAACACTTTACTTTTACGTGTATGTCATGCATCCATTGTAGTTAGAACAATCCTATGTTGTGGTGTTGCGGCTCATGCTTAATCCCATAAATTGATATTTTGATTAGTTGTCTTGTAATCAGTTGATTAATGCTTTAGGGTGAATACCTTAGTTGTTGGATTATTCGTATCAGAGTCACCTTAGATACACAGAAGAATTGAATCTCCCCTGTTATCATTTATAAGGACAAGAGAAGTACCATTAGATGAATACGTAGTGTACGTTAGTGGTGGAATCGACGGACCTAGTACCTACGATGACGGTGTTTATATCCAATCTTATTGCTTCTTTATCTTGATCTGTTTTAATATTTTGTTCTCTATTAATCATCTTGTCTTATCGACGCAAAGCACCCCCTTTTGGTTACTCTTTGTTCAAAGTCACCAGAGCAAGACATTAGCTTCAACTTTACATCCACCTAGTCCTTGAGGATCGAATTCGTATTTTCACTATATACAATAGACGTTGTGCACTTGCAAGTCATTGTAGGTATTGTTTAATACCTACCATGTATGAAGATACCCAGTTGTATTTCTCACCGTTAAAAAGAACATTGGTCGTGAAGGTTACAAAGAATTAAGGGATACACTCGAATTATGTATGTATCCTTAGTTATTCCAATGATCATGGATAATATACCTATCATATCCTTCATCCTTATCTCAACGACTTGAAATCTAGTTGTGCAAATACAGAAATATGTAATCAATCAACCATTCTAAATCAACATTAGTGATAGCTACAACATCACACAAAAACATTCTTTTGTAACTAAGAATTACTCTGCTCTCTCTCTCTCTTTCCACTTTCTTTCCTGAGACCAATCTTGTTTTCTATTGTGACTAAAGCATTCTTCAAACAACCAATATCTTGGATTTATGGGAGGAATTTAAGTCACTAACCTCTAGCAACTTCGGTATAAACCTTAAGTTTCACCTTAATTTAGTTTATCTATTTTTAAGTAAAACATTGGTAGGAAGAAGATATTTCCAAAAAAATTTCCCAACTCCATAAAAACTTTCATTATCCCGTTGTAAAATCGGATCATGCGCTCAAAAGGTTCAAATCAATCCATGCTAGGAAAAAAGAAATATCCAAACTTTATCACCCACTTTATGGTAAAGTAAAAAATGATTCACAGCTCAAACCCTTCATGTTGCATAACACTTGTCTCTTGTGGCTAACTTTGTTTAAGAAGCTTTGTCCAATCACAATACTAATTTTGTTGGCAAGGTACCTTGTTGACATGGTATACAAAGTTTTAGTAATATATATTATCGCTTTACTAGTAATTTTCGATATTAATCATTTCTGTTTTTTTTAATACGGTTGTCATTTAGTTATAGCTTTTTGAATTTATTAAATTGAGAAAACTAGAGAAAAATCCATCAGCTTTTTTTTCTTCCTTTGCTCAAATCTAGTCCTTTAGGGCTAGATCTGAGCAAAGATTTCTTGTTTTAAATACATAATACTAGATATAATTGATTTCGGTTTATGAGTTATTTTTGTTGTTTTCAATAATTTCTTCGCTATAAGGACGGTTTTTATCTTTGTTATTTGGGGAATTTTTTAAATATTTGTTCGTGTTTAGTTTTCTTGATAAAAGTACATAGGCGATTCGGCATGGGTGAAGATCAAATTTTTCTTCATCAAAAAAGTAGATCTAGGATTTCGGGTTAGTTCTCGTATATGAAGAATTTTTGCGCAAATCACTCTTTTGTCACAGAACATCTCTTTTTCAAGAATAAAATCTATCAAATGGTCGAATTTTGATTTCTTCTCCAATCTCAAAGTACAAGATTTGGTTGCTATCTTGATAGATTGCTCTTTTCTCTTCGCGATTTATTTACATTTTGTATCTTTCTTTGTATTTGTTTAATGTTATGATGTACTTGTTTCTCTTTAAAACCATCATGTAAACGTTTCTTTTGGAATGAAATACTTAATAAACTGAAAATAAAAGTTAAATAATTTTTGGATAAAGAAAATCGGTGAAGTGGATTTAAATGTAAATATTAAAAATAAAATGATTTTCATCTAAACTCAAGTAAAAAAAAAGAAATTGTTGCCATCTCATCAAAATTTTAAAAATAAAATAAGAATTGATTTGAAAGGTCTCAAGTGACATTAAATTTTTCAGATATCCAACCACCATCAGAAATATTTCTTGACGTATTGTGAAAGTCCCAGATCAATATTAAAATACCCCACTAGATTTCGTTTCTGAAATATTGCAAAATACATAACATGTTCTTAATATTGTTACGACTTGGATGTAAACCTAGTTGTACACTTGTATTCTCAAAATGAAATTAGCCTCTACATTTTATTTATTTTTTTTGCAAGAAAAAAGTGAAATAGATTACTAAACAGAGGAAAGGAAAAAAACAAACCGTGATGTTGTCACCTTAGGCGTATTCCTATGCATCATGGTTAAAAATTATTGGCTTACCAGTGGCATGGAAAATGAGTTGTGGTAAAGGGTTAGCGGTCGAGTTGCTAGTGACCGTGATTGTGTATATCAAGATATTCACCGGAAATCTCACGATACTTATCGCTAAACCACCATTTTATAACGGCCATTTCCACCTCTCCACTCCTATATATATCTTTCTTTACTTTCATCAAATTACTCACACCTACTTCTACACATATTTTACCAATTTCTTTATCTGTATTTTCTAATTTAAATTTCATAATCATCAATGGCGAGTTATGATGAAGAGAGGTATATTCATATCAAAAGGTTTAAAGCTCAGCAACAAATGCATCAACTGAGGTTTAACAACTTGATGATGATGAAGAAGAACAAGAAGATAAAGAACTAATGGAAACTCGATGCTCTTACATTGGGCCAAATACCTAAAGTTCTGTGAGCCTCAAGAAGTATTCTCAAGAAGATATACATATTAAGGAGGGAATTTTACCACTGTGAAGCTAATGCACGATTATATTTTTCCTAATTATGGGTACTCGATCAAGATTTCCAACGTCGATTCGAATGCCTCGTCGCCGGTGATAAATATTATGTCCAGAGCTTTGTTGAGTAGAAGAAAAAGTTACTTGAGCTTTCTGTTCTAGGTTATGGAAAACCAAGATTCGAACGATGAGTACCTTCATATGGGCAAAAACTCCATTCACTTATCTTTTGTTGTTTAGCGAAGTAATAATTAATCATTTTGGTCCAACATATTTACGAAAACCAAACGAGGAAGATGCTAGAGAAATGTTAATGAAGAATGAGGATATGAGCTTCCCAGGAATACTTTGGTAGTCTTGATTGTATGCATTAGGTATAGCAGGGATGCCCTAATTAATGGGAAGGTCGATATAAGGGTCATTAACCAAAACCATCTGTTATCCTTGAAGTTTTTGCTTCTTATGATTGTTGGATATGGCATTTTTTTTTGGTCTTCCGGGTTCACAAAATGATATCAGTGTGTTGCAAAAGTCGCCACTATTTGAAGATATTAAGTATTGAATTTTTCCCCAAGTCCGTTTCTGAGTCAACGACAATCAATACACTCATAGTTATTATCTTGCTGATGAGATACAAAATGGTCAACATTGGTTCAATGTTACCGTGACCCCCTACCCGGAGAATTAGGTTTTTCTACTCGCATTTTGCACAATCGCCAAAACGGGCGCGCAAGAAGGACGCCGAACGGGCTTCGGAAATTTTGAAGAGAAGTTCGCTATCCGAAAAGACTCCAGACTGCCAAATACACCATAATATTTTTAATTCAACCTATAAGTCCAATACCAAGTGTGATAGTCTATGGACAAAGTCGAGACAATACGAAAACTTTATATTCACTTTACAATAGTTACGGTACAAGACCGATTGACTATATGAACAAAGACAAGTGATTAGGATTAACGTACAAGTGTAATTTACTTTATTATAATAAGATAATTATAATACAGAAGTAAAGTAGATGACACAACAAGATTTTGTTAACGAGGAAACCGCAAATGCAGAAAAACCCCAAGACCTAGTCCAATTTTGGATACTCTCATAATTAATCCGTTATACAAAGAACAAAAGATAACTTCCTATCCTCGTATTAGACCTTTGGTCACGCACATGAATCTCAAGACAAAAATCACTATCTCCAGTTGTTTTTACCAAGTAAAGACTTTATGCACTCAACTCCTTTTGATCGTATTCCAAATAGTAAATGAACAAATACGTTTGGCAACCACTCTAATCAACGTAAGAAAAGATATGTTGAGTTGGTGACAAATGCTCTTATGTTTAATCTAAGAAACTCCTTTGTCCTGCTAGATCAATCTAAATCTTAATTATCGAAATAATTGATCTCGGATTTGCAATCAAACAATATAGAACTCAAAGAGAAAACTATAAAGTGATGCGGATCTTATCAACTAGATAATTACAAGTCTATCAAATATAAACAAGATCTAGTTGGATCCCATCCGATCAAGATGTGTGCACAAATCACGAGATACAAAAACTAATAAGAAAAATCTTCACGTCTTCAAATATTCAATTTTCTTCTTAAATAACCTGCACAACACAAACTTGAATCCTCTTGTGATCAATCACGCATAGAATAGAGTCTCATTAACAATGGATTATCATAAGATGTCTTTAGATCTAATTTTTTTTTAAAGATCTAGTGATACTTTGATTTAGTTTGAGTGACCCACGTCAAAAGAGAAGGCTCCCAAGAATAATCAAACTAGGTGCAATCAAAGTTTGTGTGAACCGTTAGTCAATGAAATTAATAATCAAAAAAATAAAATAATAATGCAATTATCTAGTTACCCACCAACGGTACTCGTAGAGCTTCTTGATCCCACAGAAGTCTTTAAATGAGCGATCGTAAGAGATTTCACCTAACTATGGTATTTTCCTCTCCGGATAGACGGCTCCACCGAAAATAACACGAATGAAGTTTGCCCGACTTTATGATAGTTTTCAAAAGTGAAAAACTTAAGTTTTTTATAGACCAAGATTGTTTGTCTAATAAAGTACCTAATTTGGTTTTCCTATTTCCAATTAATGTCAAACAATATTTCCGAAATCTCGTATATTATTAGTTTAGCACATTAACTAATAAGGGTTATTTGGTTTTTTTGGTACTTATATTTTGACCAATGTTAGTGTTTGGTCTAACATTTTGTCCAACTTAGTGGTTGGTACTGACTTCACGTTGACCAAGTTGACTCCGTTGAGTTAAATTTTAGAGTTAATTAATTATGTAACTACTAAATTATCTTGTTCTTTAGTAACAATGACTAACTAAGTCCTTAACGTATTATACCGAGTCGCACCTGTCAAACCAAGTCATACCCCATCCAAACAAACAGGTCTATATTGTTTTTCACGATCTCTTATCTCTTTCTCTCTATAATAGTTTGTTTCTCATACCACCTATCTACTTTATTTCTTCTCCACCGTAATTTTTGTTTTTGTTTTTGTTGAAACCCATCGTATAAACATCACAAACATATCAAGCTTTCCTTTAATTGCATCGAATGATGATGAACACCAGGGTTTGATTATGGAGATTTTGGAGGGTTTGATTTGGAGGTTTGATTATGTAATTGTTGTTGCAGAGATTTAGGATTCAAGATTCAGACAATTTTTTTTTTTCGCCGTTAGGGTTTGATTAGGTTTAGTTTGTGTTCAAGGATCTAATTTGGGTTTCATACATGTACAATGAATCTTGTTGTTGCGTCAATCCTTTTGTGCGATTTTCTTAGGGTTCCACTCAATTTTCCCAAATTGGGTTTCATGGATCTTGTTGTTGTGATTTGTGAATTGTGTTTGTTGGGGTTGTATTTAATTTCCCCAAATCGTATTGAATATTCATTATTAATTACAATTAGAGAGTCGATTTCGATTAATTTTTTGGAATGATGATGGTATATTAGGGGTCTTGATAAATCATTGAGTGGTGGTGGCCTTTGTAATTTGGTGTCGGTGGTGTCCATCCATTAATGATTTCCGTAGTCTCAATCTAAATGGTGATGATGATTGGTTATGTTTTTTAACCACAAATTGACCATGTTTTTCGTATTTTTATCTCTAGTGATGGTCGATGTAGAGAAGTCCACATTCAAGGAGGTCAGATTGAATCTTGTAACCTATCTCGGGTTCTTCGCTTTGCATTCGACTTAAACTCGTTGGTTTGGAGTTTCAATTTGGGAAGAGCATCATAAGCTTCTTGTCATGTTAACAAGTGTTAACTAAATAGATTTTATTTATTTATTTTAATAAATTAGTAAACATAAGTCAAGACTTAATGGGTCAACGCGTGTCAACGTCATTTCTAAGTACCAAACCCTAAGTTGGACAAATGTTAGACCAAACACTAACATTGGACAAAATGTAAATACCAAAACCAAATAACCCAACTAATAATCTTTTCTAGGTATGCGCTAATTAATGGTAATTAAAGCATATAAAAATCGAAAATCATAATTAAATGTGTTAGAGGATTGCTTTCGGTTGAACCCACCAAGCATTGATATATCAAGTTTGGTTGTCATATTTTAGTGAACCAAAACTCATTTAAAGAGTGCTTGATTATTTACTAGAGTCAACTTTGATAGGTTTAATAGAAAGTTATTAGGGTTATGAGACTTACAAGTATTACGCTGAAGACTTGAAGAATGTGAAGAAGTAAGGAGCTACAATGACGACATTCATCCTTCCTCTTGACGTTAGTAATATTTGACTTGAAACTTGTTTCATTCTAACGTATCTTTCAAGTCGTGCATATTGAAACATAAGCTGTGAAGCCTCTAGTTAGACATAGTATTAAGGAATTACAATACAGTATAATGTCTATCTATAAAACTGATATAAGACATCGACATAATCAATGAATGATATTGTGATTATGCATGGGTATGGGTGAAGATTTCTTCCTAGGAAACAATGTTTTACATTCGTTTAAGGAAGTACAATTCATAAACTTGTTTTATGAATCGAAAGGAAAATCGCTAGGTTTTGGTATTTTTATTCATTGCAAATTTTTGTATTACTGTATGTGCTTAGTATAACCGCCATAACTTGTTTATGTATCTTGCAAAACTATTCACACAAGGCGTGACTTTTGTATTGGTATGACTTTATTAGTGAAACCGATCTTAAGTAATCACCGAGATGGTATGATCGATTTGTTGTAATAGGTATGACCAACTCTAGACATTGGGGACCGACCAGTAAGAGGTGCAACCAGATCACAAGCAAGAATCGATCTTGTAAGAGGTACAACAAGTCTTAGATATTGGTAATCCCATCTTATGACTTAAAAGAAACCAGATAAGTTAGATACCATAAATATGGTAACCGATCCTAGTACCTAGTAAACCAAATTTTGGGAAAGCTAGTGACTCCTAATACCCACATGGAGGTAGAACCAAACTTGTTTTGGTAAACATTGAAACCCATGATTAAGATTTGATAGGAAAATCAATCACATAGTTGTTCTTGGAAGCCAGATGAAACAAATCTAAACATGTTTGGAAGTGTGGAAAATTGGTTCCAATATTGTAAATATGAAAAGTTTACAAAGTAAAGACGCCGACATACTTTTGAACATGTGCAGAACGCTTATCTTTTATTGTTCAAAGATATTCCTTAATAGCTAAAGTAGAATCCTGGATCAAATAAATTGAGAATCTTTTAATTAAGGTTTTTAGTTTTATATGCTTTTAATTTCCAAAGCCAATTAAAATACATATCTTTAGAAAATAAAAATTGGTAATGTGGATTTACTAATTGGAGATTGTCTCTAAGATTTCGTTCAATATTTGAAAAAGCATTTCAAGAATTATGGAAACCGAATTTGGAAATATATTGCATATCTTGAGAATATTTTCGGTTTTGGAAATTCCTTGGTGTCCAAAACTTCCTTGGTCTATAAATATTGAAGTTTGCATTTAGAACAAACCAATCCTCGATCCAAAATACTATTTGTGTTATTCTTACATTGGAGCCGTCTATTCTGAGAGGAAGAGTACCCTAATTGGCAAATCTCTTACGGACCATTCGTTTTAAAGACTTCTTTGGGATTGGGAAGCTCTATCGATCAGATGGTGGGAAACTAGATAATTACGTTTTTATTATTAGTTTTCGATTGATTTGATTGACTAACGGTTTTGAACTTTAATTGCATCTAGTTTGTTTATGCTTGAGAATATTCTCTATCTTCGATATAAGATTCACTCGAACTAGATCGGTGTTTGATGATCTTTAGATTGTCAGATCTAAAGACGCTTTATGATAAACATCAAGTACGACCCGCTTCAGGTGTGATTGATCACAAGATTCAAGTTGATCGCAGGCAGCTTGTTTATCAAGATCTGGGCGAAGATTCGCGAGACGAAAAAGATTACTTGGGTTCATAATCTTTGTGTGCGTAAAAACTTGATCATCTAGGATCCAACTATAATCTGCTTATCTTTGTGATAGATTTGACTGATGGCTGGAATGATCGCATCAATACGCTTCTTTGTGATTCAAAGTATTTGATTAGTCAGCATAATTACTACTTTGGTAGTTGTTGAAAAGATAGATCTAAGGACCTCGATAAAGGAGTTTATTGGGATAAACTAAGAGCCTTTTGTCAAACTCATATCACTTGTTTGAAAAGAGTTGTTACCGAACATATTTGTTGTTCCTTTACTATTTGGAATACGAACCAAAGGAATTGTTCCAAGTGCGTGACTTATTGCAAGTTGGAGGAGCAGGGATACATACGAAACTAGGTGAACTATAGGTTTAGTTGCTTGGTCTCAACTATACGAAGTTGGTTTAGATTTTGTATAGCGGCTTAATCCTGAGAGTATTCAATTCTAGACAAGGTCCCGGGGTTTTTCTGCATTTGCGGTTTCCTCGTTAACAAAATCTTGTTGTGTCTTTTACTTTTCTATTTCCGCAATTATGATTGTTTTTATTACAATTAGAAGTAAAATACACAAACATTAATTCCTATTTATTTGATAGCAATCCTATTGTGTTTGGTTAATTCCTAACCTATTATCAAGTAAACATACTTCGTTGTTGTATTGTCTCGATATTGTATCCATAGCTCCAATGCAAGAGATCTACAAAAAGATAACATTAGAAAACTCATACTTTGTGTTCAAGCTTTGTTGTTATCATATAATAAGGCATGTGAAATAATGTAAGATTTGTAAGACAAAAGATACACTTCTTTTGTATCAAACGAATTGGCTTAAGATTGCTCAAAGGAACTCTGATCGATATTGGTCCAAAGCTAGCAAGGCAATTATTATAATGATAAATTAACTACGATTCACAAGGCTTATCTTATAAAAGACTCAACATAAAGAAAAGAGAGATGACTTTGTAAATGCTAAGAAAAAGATTCGATGTTCCAAATGAGAAAGTTGTTTCTGCAGTATTCAAAAGGGATAACTGCCCTAATGGCACAAGAGAAGCCGCCCGGCGAAACTCCTCTCCTCTAAATGGGTCCTAAATCCTCCATAGCCTAAAAGGATCAAAGTTGGGTCACAAGAATAATTTAAATTTTTTAATTGTTGGTGATACAATTACAAGAGTTTTCTTAAAGACTACACAAAGTATATCAGCGTCTCTAACCAGAGACAATAAATTACAAACATACTCTTCAATGTCAAAGAAGAAACAAGATATGGAATAAGAAAACAACTAAGCAAGAGGTCAAGAGGATGATTTTTTGTCTGGCCACCATGGACGCACAAGACAGTGATCCACTCAACACAACCTAGTTGTGTTGAAATTCAGCTTGCTCACCTTGTGCCTTCAATTCATTATGCAAAGTAAGAATGTCAAACTGAGTACACATCTTCTCGGCTATTATATGACTAATTAACATCTTTAGAGATTTATTTCTTCTATACTCATATTTCTGTATCTTATATTTGAGGTTTGAGAGAACGGTAATTTTGAGTTTATTGTTGATATCTACTGATCACATATGTGTAGCTCTTTGTCTTACGGTTAAAACGAGCCAAAAATCACTGAATTTTGACATCATATGCAAACGTTATGTCAAAACAATTTAGTGTTGTGATCCGTCACAAGTAACTCGTAATCGATCCTAGTAACCGGGTCCCAGTGACACTAGTGATTTTTTGCAACCGATCCTAGTGATATCCACAATGGGTTGAGCCAGAATCGCTTTGGCCATAACTTCTTCATTCAACCTGGAATGATTCTCATTCTTTTTATGCTGGTTCTTTAACTAATCTCTCTCTAAAAGATAGAGGGAATTGCAATACTTGATCTCTTTGCTGAATATTTGCTATGTATTGCATTTTGTTTATGGGGATGTTTGATTTTGCCATAACCTTAAATATCTGATCTCATATTGTGTGAACTCTTATGGTTTGGGTGACTTTTGCTTTTAGAGGGATTGCTCCAGGGCCCATGTTGCAGGCTTTATCAAATGACTCCCAAGGGTTCCATTGAACTTTATTATGTTAAAAAGTCAGCAAATATGTTGAATCATTTTGGTTTAGCATAAAAGCATATGTGTGTTTCTGGGTTTCAACTTCTGTACTGCAATAGAAATTAAATAAACCTTTCCGTAAAGGCGTTAGTCTCATGCATGTTCTTTGTTCTTGCGTGTAGAGTGGATGACACATTGAATGGGAGTTCTAACTTGAACCGGCGCTAATGACATATCTTGCTGAAGAGGACATGTTCTGAGGTGAATGAATTGTTGAAGCACTGCTTTCTGCTAAGAAAACTTCAGATTTATTGCATATATTGCGACAGTTTTTTTGCTTAACAAATGTGTGACACCGATGCTTATTCTAATATTTGGTGTATGGATGTGTGTGTGTGATTCAATTGTTCTTATTAAGAAAACGACGTTATCTTGCTTTTATTGGTTTGGTATCAATTGTTTAGGCTACTTTTAAATTACGGCAGTAAATTATGTAATTTTTAATGTCTGTTGTTTCAATTGCTTCGCCGAGGAGGAAATAATTGTGCCAGATTTATTTGGTTTCATAAGTGGAATTGTTTTATGGGTTTTCTAATAAAGGTTTTCTAGATGAATTATTTAGTCCAATTTTATCTTGAGAAGAGAAAACGGTTAATTTGATCTAAGAGTGGAGTCTCAAGCATCAAGCCTTGTTCTCACGCTTCTTTTGCAAAATAAAAATAATAGTTAACTAAACCGAATACTTATCTTGTTTAAAGGTATGTCTAAGTAATATTTAATAATTAGAAACTGACAAGAGAAAAATAGAAAGCACTCGACATTTATTTGGTCTTATTTAACAAGCGATTGTATTTGTGGGAATCGGGTTTTAGTTAAAAAAGAACTAAGGTGCTTAGCCGATTTATGATTTGCTAAATTATTGTGGAAAATTGCTCAGGAAATTGTTTCTCTTGGTAACATATCAAAACAAAATTATCTTTAGAGTTCTTTGGTTTGATATTGGTTATCAAAATATGTGGGAACTCGTGTTTAACTCTTATAGGTTGCAAGTCTTTTTGAGATTTGTAAGATCCTTTTCAAGTTTGCCTTTTTATTTGTTTGCATCTTTGCTGGCTTCAAAGTATTAAAGGCGGGGAGAAATATATGGAGTGAAACAAGGATTTGGCATCACTAAGGTGATAATGGTGCTTAAACGTTATATCTAATGAAAGAGTAAAGCATAGACTTCAAGGGGGAGTAAGTATATCATATTGATACTTGTAGTTATATGGACTACAATGGGAATACCAAAGACGCAAGTGATTAAAATCTACTCTATCTTACTCTTTTGTGAGTATTATCTTGTTATTATAATAATGAACAATAAGGCATTCATGGATTGAATGTATGCAAGACAGTCATGAATTTGGGAATCAGGAGTATGTATAATGAATTCTTGTAATTGTTTATCCATATGATGTAGCAGTTTTGCTGCCTAAAATTTGATACAGGAGATCACAGAGCATAGTTTTGCTGAACTCTACTCTTGTTACAGGTAAGTCATTATTATATTTAGAAAGTGAAAACCAAAACTTATTAAAGAGTCGTTGATTATTTGGTTAGAGTCAACTTATAGTTTACTAGAAATTTGATGACATGAGACTATGGCATTACGTGAAGACTTCAAAGACTATGCAAGGAGACACGGCTCATCTTCGAATCACAAGCCGTGAATGATTATACCTAGTTAGATGTATTAATAAATTATACACAGCATAACGTCTATCTTTTTGAATCAGATATAAGACATCGACATGTTTATTTAATGCTATTGATTATGTGTATGAGTATGGGTGAAGATTTGTCTTAGAAATAAATGTTTAATATCTGCTTAGTTGGATATAACGGCAATCAGAGCTGAGGAATCTAAAGGGAAATCGTAATAGGTTTTATTAGTATTGTTATTCACGTAAATATTTCGATTACTAATATGTGTGTTTAGTATAAATCAGCCATAACTTGTTTATGTTTCTTGCAAATATGGATCGTACATTCTGACTTTGCATTGTATGATTTTATTAAAGAAAATGATCTTTATGCAATCATCTGAGATGGTATGATTTATATGTTGGTCATTGTATGTAATTTAACTCTTGTATATTGTGGAACTGAACTTTATGAAGAGGTGCAAATCATCACAAGTGTGGAATTAATTTTGTAAGAGGCAATAAGTCTTAGTTATCGTAACTTATCCTATGACTTGCAATCGAATACAAGTTAAATACCACAACAGTGTGCAACTGATCCTAGTCAACCAAATTTAGGAAAAAGCTAGTGCACTTCGATCCTAGTACCCACATGAAGGTAGAACTTAAACTTGTTTTGGGGAGAACTGTAACTATGATTGGTGATTTGATAGAGCAATCAATCACATAGAAGTTCTGAGGTTTTATTAACTAACTAAACTTGTCTTGGAAGTAGGCAAACGTGTCTAAGATCAATAAAATATGGGAAAAAGGATTTACAAAATTAAAGATGCTCACATACTTTGAACATGTGCAAGAGTTCTTATCTTTATTGTCTAAAGATATCTCCACAGCTTGAAAGGAGAACTCCCATCGGGGAAATAAATTGAGAATCTTTTAATTATGTTTGTATTTTTATATGCTTTTAATTTCAATT